>JBBMJY010000015.1:12488316-12523356 GCA_037833715.1 Toxotes lorentzi | reverse complement strand
ATGTTGGAGAGGCATCTGTCTGAAATGTGCTCTGTGCCTCTTTACAAATTTATGTACAGGTGTCAGTCTTTATTCTTCTTCAGCATTCAGGCTTTTCTCTCACAATAAACGTAGCCCAAAAAGTACCTGAAGAGCTAACAATGAGATGTTCTGTTTGTTTTAAGCAGCTGATTATATCTTCATTGCCCATAGCCAGTACATCATTTTCTGATAGTTCAGGCATTTGCACACCAATATCAGGGCTTACTGAATAGTCGATCCCTACCAAAAGCAGGTTCCACCGAGATTTGAACTCGGATCGCTGGATTCAGAGTCCAGAGTGCTAACCATTACACCATGGAACCAATTCATTGATGAAATTCACTGTATACGGAGTGAACTTCTGCCCCACAGTGGCAGTACAACATTGGTCCTTCAGTATAGCCTATATTCATTTTATGTATTTCAGTGTAGTGAGGACTCTATATAATTTAATTCAATTGAGAGATAAGGTGGGTAAATAAAGTTTTGGAGACTCACCGGACCCAACACGGTTGATTCCTGTGACTTTCCAGATGCCCGTCTCGCCTCTGCAACCCGAAGAGGCTGTGATTCTCAAGTGAAGGAACATACATGATAAAGTATCCATGGAACGGAGACAAAGGTTTCACTCAACAAACTGAAATATACATTATTAAAATTAAACGTGATGATCTGCTCTCTCTCTCTCTCTCTCTCTCTTTCTCAGTTTCTGTTTCTCTTTTGCTCCCAGAGACAATAGCCTACTGTGGCCACAAGAGAGCAGTAAATTACAAGATAAATGCAAACAGGCAATCTCATCCTTTATGGGATGTGTTGGTTAACTGGTTCTATTAACATAACACCTAACTGATGGTTAAGTAGTCCTGTACCATTCAGGGCCTAATACCTTTTATATTGTACCATTATACAGTATATATATTTATGATGTGGCTTTTTTTCAATAGCTTTCATGTCATGTGACCCAACGATTTACAATCTATTCTAAAATGTTGGGCTACAGGGCCCAACAAGGGCACAGCCCTTTATATTGGACACAGTGGTTCAGTCGGACAACAGTACCTGAAGACAACCCCCAGCGATTCAGCAAGAGGGCTGGAAGGTGTGCAAACTGTCCTCCTATAGCAAACACAAGGTGAAACTTCATGAGAAAATCCTGCAAAATGCATTTGTTTTTTTAATGGTGTGTTGGATTTGCAAACCACACTGTTTGCCAGTGAAGTGTTGGGCATTTGTAAAACATGTTTTTTTACCAGAAATTAGCTCCATACTCAGTCGTGTTTGTTCTGTTTACAAAAGTATTTATTCTGTTATGAAGACTGGAAAAACATAGCCTGGTCTGATGAATATGGATTTCTGCTGAGGCACACAGATGGTAAGATCATAATTTGGCATCAGCGGCATGAATCCATGGATCCAACCTGTCTAGTATCAACAGTCTGCTGGTGGTGTAACGGTGTGGGGACACTTTGGGCCACTCAATACCAGTAAATCATTGTTTGAATGCCACAGCCTATCTGAATATTGTTGTTGACCAAATGGGCTTCCCAGTCACCAGATGTGAATCCAATAGAACACCTTTGGGATGTGGTAGAACAGGAGATCGGCAGCAAGAATGTGAAGTTTTCAAATCAACAGGAAGTGAGGTGATGAGCATTTAGATTGTTGTGAAATACTGACATTGAAATCCTTAAAAGAAAATTACATACTAATGTTAGAGTTAAGATGACAACATTTTTTGTTTGTTCAAACATTTTTAATAATCTTTTTTTTTTTTTAAGATTGACTTACAGTCTGTATTATGAATTGTTTGAACAGTCTGCAGCTTTTATCCAGCAGGTGGCTGCATACAACCAAAAATTATGCTGGGGTTAGTCTTTCAAGGATAATTTAAAAATGAATCATTGAAAAATATATTTTGGTACTACTAAACTAAAAGATGTGGAAACGAATATTCCTTTTTAAAAAATATTTGTTTTATTCTTAGATGTCTTTAACCATATACCTGTATGTTCCATATATTTCACAGAAGATTTACTGGGACAAAGCACGGAAACAATGTTTAACAGAGCTGCCGCGTTAGAAGGAAATGATTTATAAAGAACAGCGGAAAAGAAACTATTCAAATAAAGATACTATTGTTTCGTTTATCTGCATTTCAAACCCTTGCTTCCAGTTTCGTCAAACTAACTACAGTGTTCTCGCAGTAGAGCGGAACTTGTTGACTTTCCTTTTAAATTATGTATAATACCTTTATTTCCTATGATTAAATATGACAAAACGTAAGATGAAAATGTATGTAGTCTTGTATGTATCCCTCTATATGTCCATAGACATTATATTATTATTTCGAACACTGAGATCAAAAAATGTGGAAAAATCGCGGTTGGTGCTTTTATTTTGAAAGCTGTTAAAAGAAATCGACACATGGCCGTTGAAAGGCTGAGAACGGTTTTATTTTTGAAATGTAACAGGAAGTTCCGTTATACTGTGTGGCACTCATAGGTGGCACTTGACGGCAGGCTTGCACCCCTCCCGTCTCCTCTGTCGACAGCAGAGCCTCCTCCAGCCTCTTTAAACAGCTTTCACAGCCACACAAGCGACATTTCGGGGGTTCGGTCTGTAGCTCTCCGTCCTCACATCTCCCATATCTGTGTGTGTGTTTCTGAGGATATTTCTTTTTCTGTCGGAGCGTTGGGAGCCAGAACCGAGCACAGACGGAACAGTGTTTTAGGCTACTTCAGTGGGCGGATAAAGCGGAGGAGGGCATCCGGGCCTGGCAGCTCCGGAGGGTCGGCTCGAAACGACGGAATTCACCATTTTCAGGTAAATTTGCTCAAATGTCATTTCATGTTACCGCACCGACTGTCCGATAATGGGCTCCGTGACGTTACATGTCGTCCGGCAGCGAAGGACGAGGAGTTGAACAGTGTGGTGTGTGGAAATGACAACACAGAGGAAACGGCAGCTGAAGAATGATTCAACCAGACTGTAGCTATATTTCATATTTTACAGCTTTACCCTTTACAATTATGACCGTAATGTTCACGCCTCGCACATATTTCCAACATAAACTCTCTTATTTCGTTAATTCGGGTGCAAATGTTTTGGTTTGTTTACACAATGTATGCATTGGCAGCCAGGCTATCCCCCCAGCGACGGGAGCCCTATGGTACATTGTAGAAAAATTACGAACTGCAGGAGTATAATTTGACTGCCAACATAAATTATCATACTGACTATTAAAGGGCGACAAGAACACTCCTGCATTATTGGTGTGATTTCTGGGTAAGCCGTTAACACCAAGAATGCGGGACTGTCATTGAAAAATCTCCCAATATATCATTAATTTAAATGAGTTTTGAAAACACAAGACATTAAATCCCTATTATATCAGTGTTATATTATTTTAAACAAAAATCTTTGCCTACAACTACTGATTCATTCCCACACCAGACTCTACCTTTTCACGTTTTATCAACACAGTGAGATTTTACTTTCACATCTATAGCAAAGTTACAGTTTTCACAGTGAAAATGTGGGTGTTTGATTACCTCATGTTGAAAAGAAAGTTGCATTTTGACATGGCCAAAAAAATCTGTAAACATTTGTTTTTCTGCTTATGGAAGCGCCTTTAGTTCTGCTTGTGCTGTGTCCAAGTTGTAAGTGGAAAAATGGCTCCTGTAGACTTGAAAGCGTCAGTTAACCTGCTGAAATGCCCACGCTTGAAATGATTTGTGTTCAAAATGACGGTGCGCTTTGAAATGACTGCTGACTTTTGCCGTTTCCATCAAGATGCTTTTGTGATTTGGGGCTTGAGGTGGCAGATAATGGTGACATCCTGCTTGGAAATTAGCTTGAGGAGATAAACATAACAAGGTGTTTTTTAGGCCTCTTTAAGTGTATGGTAAATCCAGCACAACACCAATGCACCATCCTGTTGTCACCCTGGAAACTGAGATATTAAGGGAATTGTTGTCAGGTGAAGAGGCACCTTAATTGCTAATTGAATTGATAGGCTTTAAAATCAACCACTTTTCACTTTTCAATCAACCACCTCTCTCATCATTTAAGCTCTTTTCCACTTCCTCTTTGACCTGGATTTACTTCCACTGTCCTTCAACTGGAACAACTGGCCACTCAATTACGTGTATGTGTGTGTCTGTGTGTGTATTGACCCACATTCAGATCCAGGCTGTTGGCTGTGAGAGTGATACACCCCCCAGGACAAAGTAATTACCCTGACAGCCCCCTCCCCACGTCTGTGGGCTGTATAGCAGCGCTCGTATTGATCAGTCTTTGCATTATATTGCATACAGCAGGGAGATGAGAGCCGAGAGCACGTACTGTGAATGTGCGCACACACACTCACACTCTTTCTTGCTTTTCATGGGACTGATACAGGAGAATATCCACTGAAGTGAGGTGTCTTGTAGCAGAGTTATGATTTTAGAAGTATGATTGGTTTCATTTTGAGAAGTTAAAGTGCCATGTGATGGAACCATGGCGGGTGTCAGCGGCTGGCTCAAAGTTTCCAATCAGGGCAGAAAAGTGTGAGCAGAGGTCTGTTTGAGAGTTTTAGGTGGAACCGGGTCAGTCATTCCTGTTCGTAAATTTTGTTGCTACTTAAGTGTTTACTTTTTAGAAAGATGGTTGCTGTCTGCGTTGCTGCTCCTCTTTAACTGTTTGTTAATCTGCTGTTAAAAGGAGCTCTCCAGTGATTTTACACATTGTCATGAACATTGCCACTCAGTCTGTGAAAACAATTCAATAATGTCTTCTGGGGTCTGGAGGAGCTTTCCAAAGTCTGATAAAGTAACCCTGGTGATGTCATTAGGGGTTATCTCGACTTTGGCTTTGAGACAAAAAACGTACAGCAGGAAGCCTCAGTTTCAGCTGCTTTGATTTTCACCATTTATTGTTTAGGCTGTCTGAACTGCTGTTCCGTATTGTTCATGCTGTTTGGCCTGTCTAAATTTGGGATCCCAGTCAGAATCAAGTGGGCATGTGGATGAATCAGAGTATGGTGCTTGCCGAAATATGTCAGGATGTTACAGCTAAGTTTTACTGCATTTTAACATGTACAATTAATAATACAATGTTAGACTGTGTTAAAATATATCTGTATTCAGAATGATGAGGTATCATCATCTGTGGCTTAAAGCATGGTGATATCCCACCATGCTTTGCAGCAGAGCTGACTGCACTTACTGATGATCAGCCTCCAAAACACTGTTGCTATTGACAACCAGGCCAGCAGCTCTCTACCTCTCTCTTTCTCCCTTTCTCATTTATATAACTCCAACTTCTGCAATGTTTTATTGATCAGAGAGGTGTGTGCATGTGTGTGTCTCTGTGTGTATCTTTTTTGCATGATTTTCTGTGTCTCTACATTTTGTATGATTCTGTGTGCTTTTGTGTGTGTGTGTGAGTCTGTAGGTCTTTGAATATGTATGTGTGTTTTAACGTGTGCATGCGTGTGTGGTTGAATGAACAAGTATAGCACTGTATGTTTCAGTGCGTCTGCCTCTGCACTGCCACAGGGTGGGCATCATGTAGGTGAAGTAGTAATTATTGGGCTTTTTTGGGGTCTGGCTAATTCTAGGGCTTCAGAATGAATACAATTAGTGTGGGCAGGGTGCAGCTAGAACACACACTTGCACACATTTGTAGCCATATGAACTAACATACACACACGCGCACTGATGAGGAAAGTTATTTGAGCCATGTGAGGAATGCGGAGTGGTGTGAGTTCATTCTCCCTCTCACACACAGCATCAAACACCTCTGTCCGCTTACCGGTGTGTGTGTCATTTTACAGTAAAACAAAGCCATCTCAATATTTGTGTGTGCTGTCATCCTGTATGAATGTGTCTGGGTGTCAGAAAGGATGTTTAGTCTTGTAGGGTGGCTACGTGTGTCTGTTTGAGTGTGTTAGTGGAGAAGTGAATGGAACTTGTCTTTGTTCTCTTTCACTCACGCAGACACACACTTTGCTTTACTTGCTTTTGTCTCTTTTACACCGTTTCTACTCAGACACACACACACTGTCTATCATTATTTCTGTATGTTTTGGTATCATGCCCCGTGTCCCATCATGCTTTGCTAGGTGTGTGTGTGGAGGGTTGTGTTGGGTGAGTGAGACTGGCTCATAATCTGAAGATTAACCAGTGGCATTGTTAGAGCAGCAGCAGAGGGGGATTATACATGCACGTGCGTATGTACACACACAAACACACACACACACACACACACACACACACACACACACACACACACAGAAGTCACACATTAAAATAAACAAATCTGCAGCTTCATTCATGAAGTCACTTTCCCTCATCTGGTGAACACTCACTGTAAACTCAAGTGGTGTCATTTGACAGTAAAGATGCTGAAATATTCATTACACACACGCACGTACACACACGCTAGTGAGGATATAAACACCATGTGAAACTCAGATGACCACTCTGTTTGCCCTTTATTCTCTCTGAACAGAATCTTTAGGTATTGTGAGTTTTTCTTTCCTCCGTTGCTTGTAATTACTTAACCCATAAGTTCCTCTAAGAAACCCAAACTAACCTTCACTTTAAACCTTAATTTAACACGAAGCCCTGAGAATGCTGCTTGAAGAAAAGCAGAATAGACTAGAACAACATTGACAAGCCAGTGTACAGCCACAAATCTTCAGTGCTTTCAAGGTGATAAGCTTAAAACAGTGATAAGATGTTCTTAGAAGGTTAAGTGGGAGATTCCAGCTACTTTTCACTATCTGCTAGCTGTCAACAACAGCTGGTAACTGTAATCTGAAAGTTATATGACGCAACGGTGCTTCAGTAAACTAATATTCCAACTTGCTAAGTCATGGTTAATAAAACAATTGAAATTGTGGCTCTGATTTTGAAAGTGCAGTCAAATCGCATTTTCAGTATAAAAAAACATGAATTGCTCAAAGCTAAGATGTCAGTTCAGGAGGGATTTTATAATCCAAGATCATAATAGAAAACTGTACGTCCACACAAACAATTACACACACAACTAAGTGGTACAGTGTCAGTGCCAAGTACAGTCAGCTGTAGTTGACATTCTGCTGTTCAGTACATCCCGTCCCACACAACTCTCACCATCTGCCTGCTTCTCTAAAACAGTGTTTGCAGCTCATCTCACATAATCACAACAATGAAAATATCCCACATGCAGTTTAATTTATTTCACTCGGTTCACAGTCAGATTTTGTTTTTAGAGGATGTTGTATAGCTCACTGTTCTCGTTGGGACTGAACCTGAGACAGACTGTGTAACTTTGTTCCAATTGCCTTTTCTTACCTGCTGCCGCCTCTAACTTTAAATTCAAGCAGCTATTATAAAAGTGAGTTTCTTTTTTAATGTCAAGTAGGGATCTCTAATTATCCCTCTCTCTTCCTGCGGGGTTAATCATTGGCTGCTAGACAGGCATTATCTGCAATTAGTGCCAACAAAGTGCATCTAAAGTTCACAGGAAACAGTCATGAAAATTGGACCACAGATGCACATGAAGCTCAGAGAGAAAATAGTCAGGTCTTGCTGCTTATTAATTGATTTCTATCAGAAATGTTGCTGTAGTGGAGAGTTTCACGATATTCCTCTTAGGTTTAACTTTAATTCTCAAGCTCTTCATTGTATTAGCATCACTAAGCATCTCATTCATCATTAACTGAAAGGTCAGATCAATTCGAGGTCAGTATCACAGGGGCGTTTGCACACACTAATAATCTGGTCTAATCAGATTAATGCAAAACTCCTGCATGAGTGGTTGTATATATTTAGGTGCCATGGCAGGACAGACTGCGAAACAACAGAAACTCTAAGAGTTCAATTCTAGACCAATTGACAGGAGTTCCACAGCTGTGAGGACATTGCACGAAGACATTTTGGGAAATACAATTTCACCTTCTTGCTGTTCGTCTGCATGTTATGCATATAGCCACCACCCGCAGCTGGTTAGCTTCGCCCAGTATAAAGACTGGAAACAGATAGAAACAGCTACAGGGGCTTATGCACTAGGCTATTTCTTGGCCGGGCACAGTAACTTCCTGTAGTCTTGTCATCAGGCCAAGGAACAGTCTGGCACATAACCCCTGTACAACTACAATGTGTCGTTTTATCACTTTTTCTATAAATTAAGCAAATGAGTTGTAATATGTCATCATACTGAGCCTTAGAGGTGTTGGTTGACAGATTTTCTTACCCTCAGACAGAGCCAGGCTAGCTTGATTCTGAGTGTTTCTAGTCTTTCTGCTAAACTAAGCTAACTGGCTGCTGGCAGGAATCAGAAATGCCAGGTTTAATTAAGCATTGTGCATCACAGCACCTGAAGAAGGAACAAAGATATTCTATGGCGAGAAAATGGCTCATGTGCTGAATTTACGGGAAATGTAAAGTCTTTGTCTCAGGCAGGGATGTCCCACCTGCCTGGCCACTTTGTTGGATGGTGTGAGCAGAAAACACTCACACATACACACACATGCTCAACACAAGCCACCTTGGGGAGGCAACACCTGTTCCCAAAGGCCTGGGGGAGAATGGAGATGGGTTTGGAGACTGTGTTCAGGGGAGCGGTGGGGCGTGAGAATGGAAAGCCATAAAACAGACAGAAGAAGAGGAGGAGGAGAGGTGATAATAGAAGGAGGGAGGTTAAAGACTGTTCAGTTGTGTAAGACAACCTGACTTCCTTAGAAATCTCTCTGTGATTAAGCGATGCTTTTGTTTTTGTGTTGTTGGGTGTGTTTGCCTGAAGCTGTTCTTGCTTATGTGCGACTGCTGAGTGAAGATATAACTGATTCGGACTTCTCTACTCAGGAATTTAAACAAAAACATGAATTGGTTTTGTCATTTCTGTGCAGTTTTTCAAATTAAAAGTACTGAAAGTTGGCAACATTTGGCTCAAAATGCTGCATTACGTTGTTTTAGACAATGAGAAAAGAGGGGAACACTGAACACTTTGCAGCAAATTTTCTAAGTATTTCAATGATCTGAACGAGATTTTTAAGACTGTTTTGGAGTAAGTGCGTCATTTTAATTCTTGTCAAAAATCTGACAAGGCTAAGTACTAACTCTCTGAAGGTTTTATTGAAACTTTTTTCCCTTCCAGACTTTCTATTTTAGTACTGCTTAATTTGCATAAAACACTCATTGGAACCACAGATTTTGTGGGTGGATGTGCATATCAGCAGCATACAGTTTTCCATCTCTCTCCACTGGAATGTGCCATATCCAGCTGTGTGATTGGATTCACCAACCAGACATCCAGACAGGAAAACACATTCTTGTATGTTGTATTCATCCAGCTGTGTGTTTGTGTGTGTTTGTCAGACAGGCCGGAAGCTTCTCGTTAACCCTCGTTAGTCTGGTGTGGCTGTGATGAGACAGATGAGCATTATGTAACAGACAGACCAGAGGTGAATGCAGGTGTTGATTTTACAAACAAAATTGGGGGGGGTTGAAAGCAGGTGGTTATTTTTTCCCTAAGAAAATTAAAAAGATTTAACACTGATGATTCTAATAATAATATAAACAATGATTTTTAACTTCATAAAAAGATTATCTTTTTTTTTTCTTCTGACGGCCAAATCCCCATCCCTACATTAAATACAAGCAAGTGTGTCAATGAGCTTAAGAATGACTGTGTATTAATGGTTTACTGTTAGACTGTGTAGAGAAACAGCACACTATGCATCTGTGTGCACAGCTAGTGAAGGCAAGTCTTTTGTTCATACAATCTGAAGCTACAATGGGGTAAACAGGGCCACGTGAACATCATTTATGTGCAATGAAATCACTTATGTAGTAGACTGAGACAACCACCACTTTCACTACACAGGCAACACAGACTCACAGAGGGAATAGCAGCGCTGACAGAAAGCAGCAGCACTGACTAAAATAGCACTAGATGCCTACTTGGCTTATTATTATCCTGGATCAACATAAGAGCAACCTGAGAAACTGATCAAACAATACACATGGATAATGTCACCACTGTACCGGCTACTGCTTAATTCCTGCTGCAGAAAGCTAAGTCATGTAATATTGGGTGATGACTTCTTTTATGTTTGTCAGTATGATATACCGCTGTCACATACACATAATAATTTCATTCCTTTGTTAATATGGAAGTTAAGATTAGTGCAGCTTTAAAGCGTGATCTGCTTCCTCCTGTGCCTCTAGGTGTACTTGTTTGTTTCCATTCAGCATTCACAAACATGTATACACACGTTGGCACACAAAATACTGTTAAACTAGACTGCACTAGGGCAGTCTACCTGCTGCTGACTCCAGTTCCTGCCCATTGTGTGTGCGTGCGCGGATTGATTACAATGACGGTGTGAACAAGTGATAAGAGGATCATCTATCCTGCACACAGTCTCTGTTTTGTAATTGGAAGATGGATGAAGTGTATTGCCTTTGGCGTGACCTCAAGCTAACCCTCTCACACAAACGCACACGTACGCACACACTTATACGGTGTATACCCTGTTTTTTTTGTTTCTGTATAACCTCACCCTACTCTTGCTGTAAACAGATGACACTGGAGTGTCTGGGCGTGCAGTCAAACCTTGGTGTGTGTGTCAGCTTGGTGTGTGTTTTGTGGCCTGTGGGCTTTGTGTTTGTGTTTGTCATATGGCAGTAGAGCGACAGGGTAATGGTGCACCATGTGCTCTGTATACATTTGTTTGTGTCTGTGTGTGTATGCGTGCGTATTCAGCGGTAAGACACTGCAGCCTTCATACCTAAAAATAACATCTTCCCTCCAGCTCGCCCTTCCTCCCCTCCATCTTTATCTTCATTCTTTCCATCTCCCCCATTAAATTTTCCAGAGCAGTGTTGTTCTCCTTGTTGTTCTCTTCTCTATTTTTACATTATGTTTTTCTTTGTGTCTGTCCTTAGTGGATGGTTTGCTTTATAGTGCTCAGTGATAACAATTTAGCATGTACTGTATGGATACGTTGAGTGGTTTAGAGGTAGGGGCCAGCAGCATAACCCAAACTGAAATGTTATTTGTCAGAGATATTAGTTCTGTGTAACTAATATAGCCAGATTTAAACATTTTATGAGATAAACTGAGTATCCTTTGCTCTGCGAATGCAAATTTCCCCTCGGCGATCAATAAAGTTGGGGATCAAAATGTTTTTTGCTTCTGTACCATCCATTTCCTGCTGCATGTCCAAACCCGAGAAAGGAGGCCCTGACATAACTCTCCTCCAGCTCTTCCTAGGGGATCCCAAGGCGTTATCAGGCCAGATGGGACAAATAATCCCCTCTCCTGTTCTGGATCTGGCCTAGGGCCTCCTCACAGTTGTATATGCCTGGAAAGCCTTCACAGGAATGCACCCTGGGGTTGTCCTAAACAGATTCCTGAACCACCTCAACTAGATGCTTTCAAAGTGAAATAGAAGTCGTTCGATTCCAAGTTTCTTTTGGATGTCCAGACTCATCTCACTGTTACACAAGTGTCACCACAAGTGAGCATGATGATAACTGTGGTGTCTGTGGTCTTGTCAACCAGTATGTTGACCAGTGAGACTCTCAGACTGTCTCACTTCAGTCTCACTTCTCTTTAAATCTCTCCTATGATAGCTCATGAAACTGTTCTCACTTGTTCCTCTTCTCTTCCCACATCTCTTTGTTATCCAAAGGCATTTTTTCTCTCATGGCCATTGGTAATTTCCTATTAATATTAACATTGCAGCCTTTTGTGTGCTCACAGACACACACAGGGTTATTTCAGCTCACCCCTCTGGGTCAGTCATGCTGAAGCTCCTTTTCAGTTTTCTCTCCGCCAAAACAAAGGGTCTTTCAGTGGAAAGTGCCCACTGCACCGGGCAGCAGCACTGATGCTCTGTTTGTGTGTGTTCTCATATTCACACAAACACATGCTTGTGACTGTACTCAGTAGGGTTCAGCTGAAATGGGTGCTTGAAGGCCGATGACAGTGGTAATAGTTTTTCAATGAGGCTGGATTCTTGGATTTTAAGTTTTGCATGTCAAAAACTGAAACCAAATTTTCCTCTCAGCAGGGTGGAAAAGCCTTTGAAACACAGAATCTGTGCACTCATTCGACACAGGAAATCCAGGATATATTCATCTAGGGGAAAATTGCACAATTGTGTCTTGCGTTCGAAGCTGGAAAACCATTTACAGTAGTAAAATACAGGGACTTCACAGAAACTAAATTCACTGTGAAATTGTCCAGAAATTGTTTATTTAAGCAGGTTTGCCAGTTGTGGTACTCGAGGATATCTTATACAAGGATTCATGCACCCTGTAGGCTTTAGGGCGGTGACACCCTTTGGGGCTCCTGATCTTTGAAGCCTTTGTAGTGCTGTACATCACATAGGACAGACAGCGGTGCTTTGATTGTAATGTATACCAGCAATATGAGGGGAAACTCCCTGGTATCTGTCTGTGTGTGCTGCTGTGATCTCTATATGATAACAGTGATGTAAGTGGAGAGAGCACCTGTGTGTCTCAGATTTCCCCTTCTAGGTTTCTCTGCTGAGCTTTAGTTTTTCATCTAAACTGCTTTGATTAGCATGTTTGTCACTGATTTATATGAATCTCTGATTTTCATTATGGAGTGTGTGTGTGTGGGCACCAGCTAGCAGCATGTGAATGTGGGAGAAATCAATGAGAGACATTTACAGATAAAGGACACTTGATAATTGAATTGATACACAGTTTGCAAAGAAAACAAATGTTCTGAAACCAGTTTGTTAGTAGATAATAGAAGATGTGGAGGATGTTTGGCAGGGAGCTAAACTGATGAGTCAGGCAACGTTTAAAACAGTTAAGTAAATGTTAGCTGCTGACAGAGGTTGAAGGCTGATGGTCGTCATTGGATTTTGGTAACCTAGGCTTCCAGATCTGCCCAGTTTGGGTAACACATAGTTAACAGCTAAGACATAGGAGACTCACACGATGACTAAGCTTAATTAGATTTTGGGAACACAGCTGGATGAAGTTGTGTGTGGGGAGCACTTACTTCACAACTAATTAAATTTTGTAATTACAAAGGGAAAACAAACTTTATGACCAGCTGGATTTGGGGAACACTCACACTTGATTGGTCACCTGTGGAGCAAATGCTTTTTCAATTCCCAAATCTGTCATGAACATAAAATGTAGCTACTGAAACCAAACATAATGTAGAGCTGGATCACCACCACCACCCAGTGAGTCTCTCCTCCTCTCTTTCAGCAGTACTGTACATGCCTTCAGTCACTCGGGTGATTTCATGGCTCTTAACCAAACACAAAGACTCCATTATGGCTCCGCTCACTGAAATAAACTCACTTTCTTTCTCCTATTCCTTTTCTCCTTCCTCTTCCTCCTCCCACTCTTTCTCCTCCTCTTCACAGTCACACTTTCACCCACATCCCTGAGATCGAATATAAAGCCACATTTTCTGTCTCATTACCTCACTCTGATATTGGAGTGGGGAATGAAGAGAGGGAAAAAAAGGTAGAAGAGGAGGGAATGAGAAAGGAAGGAAGACAAGGAATGGAGGTAGGAAAGAGATGGTGGTGGTGCGTGTGCGTGTGTGCGTGTGTGTGTGTGTGTGTGTGTGTGTGTGTGTGTGTGTGTGTGTGAGAGATCATTAACCCAGTAATTAGGCCCCGTCGCCTGTTGTCTCCCCCCTCGTTCACCCTTTGAAGTTCCCTCCTTTGGACTACCCACAATGCACTTGGGAGGCATCCAGTAGGGCGCAGAGGAGTGATGGGAGTGGGGGTTGTTGGGAATGTGGGTCAAAATATGTGTGTGAGAGAATTTTTGGAGATGCTGGTGATGAAAAAGAGAGAGAAGGAGAGAGAGGATGGGGGACTCAGTTCTCTCTTTATGTCTCTCTGCAGTTGGCATATTGCCTTTGCTGCTTTTCATGTTGAATTCCCCCCTCACACACATCATTCATATGTGCCAGATGCTGTACACTCAACACACACACACACACACACACACACACACACACACACACACACACACACACACAGAGTCATACACACACGTCACATGAGTCTCTTTGTTTTGGTTTGCTGCAGAGATAAAACCCGGCTCTGTTACACTCCTCTGTAAGGGAGACAAAGAGCGCTTATCTCACATACAGTGAGTGTGTGTGCGTGTATGAAGGAGAGAATGTGTGAATGTATTTGTGTGAGAGTGTTTTCCAATGAAGTCATTTTATATTTGTTTTGTGATTTTTATGAGCTGGATTTTCAGCCTCATTAGATGAAATTTTAGATGAAATGTTTTTCGCATCACTATACTGATAGCTCTTTGTGTATGTGTGTACGTGTGTGTATGTGTGTGGCGTCATCAGATCTTCATGCCAGTAGGGCCACCAGGGCCAGCATGACACACTTCTCCTCCAAATGTGGGTGATTACGCACAGGTTACAGGACGACACAGCACACACACACTTTGTAGACTGAGAGATGTTTAGAAAAATACAAAAAATTTAAAATAAATTAAACAATAATAATAACAGAATGAAGGTCAGAAATGACTGTGTAGCTCAGTGGTTAGTTTTGAGGCAATAGTTTGTAGTATTTTTAACTAACTACCTCTGTTAGGTGACCAAGGGTACGTGTGTGTCAATAAACTGGAATTCAGACTTCAGTAGTTACTTTCAGAATTTTTCTTTGCTTGTGACTGATGCACCACTAATTTAGGCTGCAACAACTATTTCTGACGTCTCTGTGACACTGCAGGTAGCCTTGTTTTACTTTGAAAAGTCATAGAGCATAAGCTCCTTATGAAATTTGAAACTGATAACACCAGATATCTTAGGTTCTTAGATTTTTCTTGAATTTGTGTTCAGGAGTCTAATACATGCTTTGTTGGTATTCAGTTGAAACTGACCAGCTGCTGTAGTTTCAAAGTCTTTCAGAGACAATATAAAGAACCCTGTGAAAAATGATATGTCCACAGTGCAATTAATATTTATGAAATGCAATCTTTTGATTAATAAATTCCTCTTCCGATAGCCTGTTGGGCTTTAATTAGACCAACTGCAGCCAGCTGAGAGGAAATTCAGGTCATGTCCCCACACACACACACACACACACACACACGTACACAGAATCCGATGAACAGGTTGCGGTTGTGTGTTGCTGTGTTGGTGTGACTTTGTGGTCACACGCCCCGACACTGATTGATGAAGTCATTCTCGCCACGCAGTGCCACAAATGACAAATTGCTGAAGGGGTGTGTGTGAGTGTGTGTTTGAGCAGACAGTCAGATGGTGTCTCATGAGTATGAGGGGAGCTAACGACCTTGAGGGAGGAAGAGAGAGAGATGGAGAGCGGGAGGGATGGTGACGGCGGGGGTCGGCTGGTTTTGCGCTGAGGGTCAGGAGCGGGCGGGGCTTTTCTGCTGCTTCCTCACCGCATTTCCTCCTCTCGCACACATATACATACAGTGTTTGTACACACACACTACACACACTTGCATGGGGCGTTAACGCAGCGACACAATGAGCAGGGACTGGCCTGAGGCAGACTGAGCAAGGTGTTTCCTGTGACCTGGACAACTGCTGCGTCAACACAAATGCACTCGTCTGGAACGACACTCGCCTGTGCTTGTAGACGTGTATGTGTTTTCTGTTGACTGATTTGACTCACTCCTCATTCAGTTAGAGTTCATTAATCTCTCCCTGTACCAATGTGCGAATGTGCGTGTAAGTGAAAACAGCTGTATTTAAGCCTGCGATATTCATCCTTTATTCATGCTTTGTTCATGGTTTATTCATGTGCTGTTCAAGCATTTGCAGAACGAATTAATATTGAATTAAAAGCAGCTTTATGGGACATCCACAGTGTTTCAAAATGTCAGCATAGATCAAAAACTCTCCCAATCAATTAAAAAAAAAATACTCCACCAAAACAGTGTGTTGCTCTTACAAGAAAATAAAATGCCCTAGAATGTGTGAGATTAGAAGCAAGAAAACTACGATGAAGGAAAAGAAAAGAAAACAACAAAACCAGGGAGAGGAGAATGGGATCTGACAGCATGCAGGGGGACTATACTACCACTAAAGGTTTCCAAAATTTAGGCAGAGACATACAAAAACCTTAAGACGGAGCTCAAGCGGGAACAATTGGACTTCCAAAACGACTTCAGGAATAGCATTAAAGAGGAATTCAGCAGTTTCAAGACGGACAACCTCAAATGAGTGGTTAATGTCTCACATCATGAAAAGAATTAGAAACAGCACTGAATAAATTAAAGGAATAATAAGACACCAGAGAGTGACTGTCTGCCAGCTGAGAGGTATAATATTTTTAGAGAAGATCAGACTCAGGTGCTCTAAATTCATTTAATTTGACACTTGAGTCCAACATGTCGAAGAGACTCGACTAGTTTTGCCTGTGAGATGCCAAAGTCAAGATCATATTAGATGCTTTCTTTTATTTAATACGAAACATCAGAACAACAAAAACAAATGCTGTGTTAGTCTTGATGCTGAGATAGCTTTTGACTGCGTTAGTTTGGAATATTTGTTTTTGGTCTTGAAGCATTTTGGTTTTTTGTATGTGAACAGCATTAAAATCTTATGTCGTGCCCCTACAAGATCAATGGACGCCTTACTGATTTCATAAAACTTTGCCACTTTTCACCTTTTTACACTTTACAGAGAACCTTTGGCACAAGGAATAAGAGAAGACTGTAATATACGGGGGATTCTGGTCAATAAGAAGGAACACAATCACAAACAAAATATCAAAACAGTCCTATTAATGTTGTGTGCATTTTTCTTTTTGTGTGTTTTATTGTGTATCATTCCAGTACTGCTGAAATAATGTATACCGTGTGTTTCTGTGTGTCCCACAGGCTGTGCACTGCCCTGCTATGGAAAAGATGAAGAGGATTAAGAAGCGTCTGTCGTTAACACTCCGCTCCAGTCAGACCATTGATGAGTCCCTGTCTGAACTGGCCGAGCAGATGACCATCGAGGACGGCGGCACAAAGGACAATGGTCAGTGTTGGTGTCTGTCAAACTTTTGCTAAGACCTTCAAGAGTTTACTCTGATTAATGTTCAGTATTTTCAGTTTTTAATCAAAACAACACGGCTGTATATCCAGCCGTGTTGTATATCCAATTTTATGTAACTGGAAGATTTTCTATTAAGCTGCTGTACACAGTGAAAAAAGTATTAGACGCTTGTAGAGAATCAGTGCCACGGTCGAACTGGGGAAGGAAATTCCACCGGTCTGATTTTTACAATATCTTCCTGTACACGTCTGTCAGCAGCCATGTAAAAACCACACACACACACTGAGCTTTCAGTATCTTGGCAGCTCTCAGGGGTGTTTAAATTATGAAGCACTGACGTTGACCGAGAAAAGAGAGAAGAGAGTTCAGCATGTGTGTGTCAGTAGCAGCTGTAATGGACTTCCAGTGAGTAGCTCTCTATCAAGTTATGTAAGAGGAGTAAGAGCAAGGGAGCTACTTGATCACACACACACACACACACACACACACACACACACACACACACACACACACACAGATAACAGCAAATGAAAATGTAGTAGATAGGGAACAAGCATTCACACACAGGCAAACACACTTTCCTTTACCTCTCTTTATTACATAATATTCTGCCTGTTTTGGCACCACAGTACAGTGTGATAGACACATGTGAGTGATTGGTTGCCACTTGTGATTGACAGCTGCCAGAGTTAATTGACACACACATCCATCTTTTACAGAATGTTTCCCATTTCAGTCATTTGGCTTTCACTCTATATCCACAAAGACTCAAGAAAACCTACAAGTAACCATCAATAACAGAGTGATCACAACTGAGCCATGTTTCGTAAGAATTGTTAAAATGAAGTAGGATTTTTGTATAGGTACCACTAACTCTTAAATTGAAATCTAAGAAATAATATATTATTTTTACTGTCAGTTGCTGAAAAGGTTTCCATACTCTCTGCTCATAAACACTATTAAAATTCCACTCAGCCCTGACATTTTTACCACCTTGTTAGTATCCATTTTCTGATGCGTCTGACAATCACCTGAAGGCAGCATGATGTAAATTAGTGAGGGTGATGTGTAGGAACACAGCGCAGTCTGTCAGCTCAGAGTTTAAAAGATTGGATGAACTTAAAAAAGTTGGCAGGAGCAGAAAAATGAAATCTGAAAACCTGACAGACTTTGTGTAGTGGTGTTGCTGGACTCTGACGGCCACTCTGCCCACAGGGAGTACGCTGGGTTGTCATATTTGCTTACAGGGTTTCCTTGCCAAACAGGATTGGAAATTTGATTACTAAATGAGGCCCATGAATGTGCCTCATGGCTTGCTTATCAGTAGAGAAACAGAATTGCCCTTTGATGATCAACTTTCCAGAAATACAAACTAGTTTTCCTTCATGTACTGTATGCCCACATCTGTCAAACAGTGGATGTTTCATTCAGATTCTCCTGGTTATGATTTTGAAGAGAGTTAGATGATACTCATGTCTGTACAGTAAATATGAAGCTTAGATGAAAAGACTGCACACAGGGAGAAACGGCTCTTTCCTCCAGTCTCTCTGATTCATAAATCCCTGGGATACGTGCACATTTTCCTTCATATTAAAACATTTTCAACTACATGTGAATTTGTACCACCCCTGGTAAATGCGTCTAATCATGTGAACACACAGTAAAGCTATGTTAAATCACGTCTCATGTTTCTTATCTGACATACTTTCCAAAATTTAATTTTATTGAGTTAGTTATACAAACCCCAGTTACATTACATAACTTTGGAGAATACTTGCTGTACTGTTACATTTATTTATACACATTTCTCTATAATTGAGCCTGATGGTTGGTATTTCTTGAAACTTCAGGACTTTGACTTAAATGTCAAATAAAGTTTTGTTGGGTTAAGCGAAGCGTGGCCACACAGCAGGCTTTTCAGGTGAAGAACACACTGCAAGGGGTTGAAGAAGATAAGAGCTGATGTTTAGTGTTGCCCTATATTTGTACCCCAAGTAGGTTCTTGAAGATTTGTGACGCAGCTGTAGATCATCTGATATTCAGAGCACCAGAAATTAGGACAGTTGTTGTTCTGTTGTGTTTCAGAGCCCTTCATGAGGAACGGCCGCCCGCCCACCTCCCACAGCATGCACTCCTTCCTGCACCAGTACACCGGCTCCTTCAAGAAGCCCCCCCTCCGCCGGCCACACAGTGTTATCGGCGGCACCCTGGGGTCCTTCATGGCAATGCCGCGCAATGGCAGCCGTCTGGGTGAGATGCATGCACGTGTTCACACACGCAGCACATACACAAACGGAAGGAAGTGAGTAGTGGGAGAGCAGATGGCATCTGGGAACAAACAGGAAACATGTCACGGCCCTGAGATTTCCGTCCTCCTTCTTACATTCACAAGCATGCTCTTGGCCAGAGTGACTGGGTGTCTTTCCCGTGAGGCAGTCTCTCTCTCTCTCTCTCTCTCTCTCTCTCTCTCTCTCTCTCTCTCTCTCTCTCTCTCTCTCTCTCTCTCTCTTCGCCCTCAGCAGGGCTGTTTTCACCCAAGTGACAGCTGGATGGGGGATTCAGTCAAACATGACACATTTTCCTGTGTGAACTGATTCATCACAATCGATCCGTAGCAATGAGTCTCATCCTTAGGGTTGGAAAGGAGACGACGCTGATGATTCAAAGCAGCAACAGAACACATGTACCCTTAAAGCTTTTAATAAGGTGCAGTGTAGCAACTAACATTGTGTTTCTTCAGACCTCACCTCACTGGATCCCGTCTGATTGTACTTTCTGTTTACACCATCCTCACACCAATAAACAATATCATCCTGCCACACATTTTCATGTTCACAACATAATAAACCCTTTATTCAGCACGCTTTGGCCAGTTAATACATTTACTTCACTATGAATGCTAAAGAACAAATTTAAACCAAATATTTGGACGTTAACTAACTAAATTAACAAAATATATAATATTATATTATTTTATTCCTTTTAAACAAATAGTCGGTCCACCACTTTGGTCCTAAGTCACATTCATTGATAAATATAAAAGTTCATTCCAGTTTCATTACTAATTCCATTGCCTTTGTGATCACTTTTACTTTCTGTACCAGACAGATGCTACCTTAAATATTAAACAAACATTGTTAAACATTGTTTGACTGATATTTCTCCACATAGCCATGAGCAATAACCAGCATCTGTGCAACATCTGTTTGAGTCAATGTTAGAAGTTCTTCCATTTATGGTTTCTGTATGCAATGATATTATGTTCATTATTCAGTAAATATGTGGACCCTTATTGGTGCTTCTCTAAGCTAATTTTTGTCGACGGGTGATACACTAGAGGACCTGTTGAGCCTTGCACTGGACCTTGGCCTAGATAGAAGGACGTGGATCTAAAACAGGACATTTAAGTAGGACATTGATGCACCACATATTGCCGCTATACTCTGTGTGCTCATTTGCAAAGCTGCTAAAGGCAGCAGAGAGAAGGAAGAGAAGAAGTCATAAGTAGAGAGAGATAGATCATGAAGTCTCAGCAAATACAAAAACTCAGAGGAGAGGCAAGAAACGATAAGAGAGGTACAAAAACAAAAGGAAAATAATACAGAAGGAAGATTAAAAATCAATGTTGTTTTTGAAGAGGGGGCACAGGTTTGTCTGTTGGGAAGAGAACGAATGATGAATGAAAGCAAAAATATTGCAAGAGAAAGAATTTTGTGGAGTTTTTGGAGACGACGAGGCAAGATATAAAATAGCAGGAGATAATGGAGAGTTATGTGAAAGTAAAAGGAGGTTGAAAGGAAAAGAAAGTAGGACAGATGAGATCATTTGGAGGCTTTGGAGAAGAGGCACACACATTAGGAAAGCGCAGGTAGCGGAGGAATGTGTTGAAGCAATAGACAGGGAGTCAGATGGGCCACTGCCTATGAAAACCTTGCAAAAGAGAAAACAAGTCTGGAGAAAGGGAGAGAAGTGGGAAGTGAAAAAAAAACGGTGAGGTTTTTGAAGTGTGGCAAGAAACATGTAAATGAGAGACAGAGAAGTGACGTGAAAAAGGGAAGAGAAATCACTTGGAAGTTTTCAGAGTGGAGATAAGAAGGAAAAAGTGGGGCGAGAATGAGTTGTTTGCAAGGTGTTTATGGAGAGAAAGTAACTGGGTTAAGAGGAAGAAAGTGTGGCAGTTATAGGAAGGATTTTCTGGAAGAAGTCATAGCAAGGTTTCAATCTCCGGAGGACTCATTTTCAGAACACGCGTAGAAAAACTTCTGAAATTGTACGTTGTTGGAATTGCTCATACAAACAAGAAAGTTGGTATTTATTGATCATGCAACATTATTGAACCTCTGTGCCTCACCCGTTCTACATACCTCTGCTTGTGCACATGCGGCATGCACAGTTGGTGAAGCTCTTCCCACTGTGTGCTGGAGCGGTGGTTGATAAGTTGCTACACATGTTACTACAGCACACGGGCAGGTAAACAAATTATTTCAATGAGCTTCTTCACTGTCAGGGTCCTGGTGTTGTGTATTCTGTCACACAGTGATTCTGTCATGGCTCACTACGACACTTGAACAGAACTGTCATCATTAATTGTATTAAAAAGACCTCTGTCATACTGTCATACATGACAGGTCGAAGTGTCTCTGCTATGAAAAAGGCCTGTTGCAGTACACAGAATAGACCTTGGGCACAGTATCAATACAATGTGATACTAGTGACTTTATAGATGGCACTGTAAGCCTGTGGGTTCACCATTTTGGTCCACACAGTATTATAACCACTGGATGGGTTAGGGTTAAATCAATTGAAATGAATGTATTCAAAACATAACACACATTACTCATGCAGATGGATTACAGTTGAATGTCTGTGTGCTCAGTGATGCAGCATTAGAGAAGTGAGTCTGAATAGAGGCTTTAATGGTGCAATTTCACTGTGAAATGTTTTCAGGAATGATAGTTAACAGTCTATCAATGACACTCACATGGTTGACAGCAAAGTTGGGGTTTGTGTGTCTTTAAATTAAGGAATTGGTTTACCTGCGTAAACACCTGTGTATCACTAATAGAGTTTGTTGTATGCATAAAAATGAGTGTGTGCATGTACCAAACTGGGAGACTTTTTAACCAGATGACCACAGACAGGTCCACACTCTGTGCCAAAGTGTGCCTTTGGGTTGTGGCTGCACCGCAGAGTAATGAAGTACCACTTAATAAAGTGAAGTTGATGAAGTAAGGTGCATGAATAGAGCAAGAGACCTTTGTTTAATAATAAAACTGCATAATCGTTTTCTGAACTCCAGACTAACAATTGTAAATAATCAACCTTGGTGTAATATTTAGAGGATTACCACGTTTGAAATAATTGTACGCCGTTAATCTCCATCAACAGAGAGCTTACAGAGATTTCTTTCTCCTCTCGTTTTCTCCGCTCTGTGCCTCCGCATTTGATGACAGACTGCATGGTTGGAGGCACTGACACACTGATGACAGAGAGCTGCTCAGCCATGGCTACTCATTAACTGTGTTTGTGTGTGTGTGTGTGTATTTGGAGGAGAAGGTGGGCATGTGGTTTGTACATCAGCGTGTTTGCTCCTGCTGTGCTATGGTAGTTGTGGTAGTTTTACAGTCCTGGAGGAAGTGATGCAGGTTGGAGTGTTTAATCTTTGGCCTTAGGGGTTACAAGGGTCTGAGAGGAGATGGCAGAGAGAGAGAGAGAGGATGGCATCTGTGGAAGTAAAGATGCATATGTCAGCAATTTCTTCACAGTGTCTTCACAGTTATATTTATATTCATTCTCAAAATTTGATGAAATATTTCCAAAATATTCAATTTAAGTACAACTGCTACTAGTACTAAAAATACATTACCACTACTTCCAACACTACTCCAGCTTCTGCTTATTTTAAAACCAGTGATTCCCAAACGTCTTTTTCCATGGCTCCTCTTTGGAAGCCAAAAATATTTCCAACAAAAAAATGATCAGGAGGATAAACTGCATGTTTCTCTTCATGTCTGTTTCTCATTAACTTCTGGAGTATGCATGAAAAATGAAAGTTAAACCTTGCCAAAAGACACAAACCTCACCTGCTTTATTGACAGTGAACCCAAGATCGAGGTAGACTACTTCTTGAATTCGACTTGTGTTTGCATGAGGATCACCAGTTGTTCTTTTCTTTTCCTGTCAAAATCTGTCCATCTGACAGTTAAACCGCCTACTTGCTCAGTGCTACAACATGCTAACCTGAATCTTGACAGTCTTGCAGTATTGGAGTGTTCTTGTGTGTGTTTTTATCGCTCCCATATGAATCAGCTTTTTCACTGCAGACATTTTGACTAGTCATAAGAGGAAGAGCAACGGTGGAACTAATAACATTAATGGGGGCTCTGCTCCAGCAGTTAATGTTATTAGCTACATCTGTATGACAAGTCAAACGTCTGCTATGGAAAAAAGGTCTGTTGAACCTAAATATTTTTGCTCTGACCCACCTGCATTGGCTCTTGGCCTTCCCTGGGGGAACATCTTAAAATCATTTCAGCTTCGACTTTCCAAGGTTGACCAATACAGAATTGATCAGTTCAAGTCGTTTATCAAACAAAATGCCAAACATTCTCTGGTTTCAGCTCCTCAAATGCTTTTCTCTATTGTAATGTAATACTTCAGTGTATGCCCCCCCCCATCCCCATGCATAACATTCAGTAAATGGTTTATAATACATTACAATGTAGTTGTAATCATATGTGTTAATGTGCAGCAGAGGCAGCTGTATGAACAGACTGAATGACATTGTAATAAAGCACTGTTGTAATAAAATAAAGAAAAATGTTGAAGTAGAAGTAATAAGTGTTCATCTATCTACACTTATTGCTTCTTACCACCATATTATGGTCTGTTTTAAACCATTTATGCCAAATGAGTTACAGTAGCATCAGTCAAACTTATCATATTTTTGTCCCTGTCAGACATCGTACATGAGAACTTGAAGATGGGATCAGACGGGGAGAGCGACCAGGCATCGGGAACATCATCAGACGAGGTTCAGTCTCCAACCGGCGTCTGTCTGAGGAACCGAGTCCACCGACGGATCTCCATGGAGGTGAGACGCTCGCACACACACAAGCACATACTGTGCAGTAATTGCAAAAATGGCTGACACGGCGAGTCTGCATTCCACCCTTCACCCCCTCTTCTCCTTCTGCTACGCTCTCCTCCTCCTCCTCTTCTTCTCCCCCTCTGCCTCATGGGAGATCTAAGTCCAGAGGGGGGCTGGGGAAGGATTGTTCGTCTCCTAATGGGCTCTCAGTGTCTGGGCATCATGATACTGATAGCAGTCCTGCTCCCTGAGGACCACAGCAGTCTCTTGTAGAGTGATGCCGTGTGATCGTCTGTGCTGTAACCACAGTCATTTTCTACATGTTGACTGTCTCAGCACGGCCCAAGAGCATGCTGGGATGGGAGTCTCCTTTGTTCCCCTTTTAAGGACGTATATGGTAAAGTTATACCTTTCAAAATCATGTTACTGTTTAAACACCTGCTTGACATCAGTACATCAGTTGTACTTCAATATAATTTTAAATTAAACTAGAAATGATCTTTTATTTTCCAGAGCCTTTTCTTCCCTCTGTAAATGTTAAGCTCCACCACCTGCAGTTAGTCATTTCCATTTTGTGTTCATATTTTCTGGCTGCACTCATCGCTTTTCTAACCAAAAGCTGTTCAGAACAAGCTCTTTATATCCTTACTGGGTCAAAGATGAAAATTGCCTTTGATGGCCCACAGGGTAAACTAGACACAATCACTTACACAAGCTCAGCAAATAAAAAATGAACATGATGAAATGAGAAAAGACTGCATGATTATCATGGGAATTTTTTTTTTTCACCAGCTAGTTTCCGCTTTTCACTGTGGTTTCTGTATGAATCTTTCAAGACATCTTTGCTCCGAGGCACCATTAATTTCTCAGATCTCTGTTGTATTGTCTCACACTAGTAATTATACAAGCAAAAGATGGTTCTGTGAATAAAATGATGCTAAATGTTGACTTTTATGTAGGTTTACCCAATAAATCATCTTTATCCTTATGAATAAGGACAGTGGAAGAGTTGAGCGTATCAACCTGGAGGCCTCCTGCCCTCTGCTGGCAGAGGAATGTATGAGAAAACTCACCTTGACAACATCCTTGAGTAACGTGTCTCTCACACGCACGCGTTGACCTATTTTCCACTTGTTTTCATCTAGTTTTTTTTTTACCTCCTTTCACTCATGTTCATATCATTTGCACTAAATGCGAGGAACTCAAGGATGTGGTGATCAGTTGACCTGATACACGCTCACAGACACACACGTAAGCTCTGTTACATGAGAGTATGTGTTACATGTGGTTCCTTTTGGTGCTGCTAGAAGTTTTAATGAAGCTGCATTGTGTCAGTAAGGAGGCTGAGGGCACAGTGACTCATTAAAGGATCCAATCAACAACAACAAAAAAGAAAGAACACCAGTCATAAACACTGCTGCATTCATTCAAACCTGAAATCATTCAACAAATTTATTTAAGTGAAGTCAACACAGGCAGGTTCATATGACCCAGCACTGCTTGCATGTAATCATACCCAGAGAATGTATGGGATTTTCTATTGATAAATGATTTGTACTTAAAGTTTCTGTCAGTAACTAATTGGGAACAATATAAAGCAAATTAAATAAAAATAGATGAAACTGTGTTGGAGACTGACATTAAATGAGAGAAAAAACAAGCACAGGGTTGTGTTGTATAATACATCTTACCCAACATGCTTTTGTTTTCAGCCTAATCAGAGCTTGTATTTGAACACACTCAGTTAATACTGACATCTTCTGTGAGCAGCATTGCCACAGAGGAAAAAGTACTACCGTAAGAAAATGAAAGAGGATGAGATGGTGTTTGTTGAGAGGCCAAACTTAAAAGCATGTACGACAGTCAAACAGATGTGACATCTTCTCTTGCTGTATTTTTATTCCACTCGCCCTTGTTTTTCTCACATCTTTCAGCATTATGCAACTTCATCTCTGTCAGATGTGGTCTTATTTTGATCCTAGAATAGAATAAGATACGGGCCCAGAAATACTGACAGTGACAGCCTCTGCTGTGAGTACATACTGGCACTGATAAACATATGTAAGATTGTTTTTATTCTCACCTGGTTGCCTCGCTGTTTGTTTGCAGGTGTATATTTTTACAGTCACAGTCTGATTTGTGCTTATAGGGGTTTTGCTGTTCAGCTCCAGTCACACTTCAGCACGCTGCCTCTTATTTTCACCCTTTATAAGATCAACTTGATCTCTGTCTTCTCTCTGTGGGAGTAGAAAAAGATCAGACCGCATCATTTTAGACACCGTCTGTGTCCGTGTGTGTGTGTGGGTGCGTGGGTGAACTCAGTAGCCTACATTGTCTTGTGCTTGCTGCTGAAACAGATAGAAGTACATTTTCTCACTGTGTGCTTTGCTGTGAAAAGTTTGCATAAAAGCAGCAGTGTGGCTCACAACCATAAGCTCATGTTGTTAACTAGCGCTGTATATCAGAGTTCAGTAAATATGACTGACAAGAATTTGATCTTTCTGTAGAGATTTTTAGCTCCAAAGTTTCTTTGACACAGGCACAAACTCCTTACCCATAAAAACACGACAGGAAGGTCAAATTAAAAGCTAGTCTCAATCCTAAACTGTTTTTGTGTGTGTGTGTGTGTGTGTTGTAGGACCTCAACAAGCGCCTGTCACTTCCAGCTGATATTCGAATTCCCGACGGTTACCTGGAGAAGCTGCAGCTCAGCAGCCCACCCTTCGACCAGCCGCTCAGCCGACGCTCCCGCCGAGCTTCGCTGGTCAGTGTGTGTGCGCGTGTGTGTCTGTCTCTGTGTGTGCCACTTTAATCGCTTTGCGGTGCTCGCAGTCCTGTTACCACGCTCCGTCTGTACTGGTTACCATAGCAACTGACCCAGTGTGAGACTAGGACCGTTTAATCTGGAGTCACAGGCACTCACCTCCCACCTTTGGCCCATCAAATTAGATTATAACACTCAGCTGTGGTGTGATCATGCAGCTTTGTCGCAGACTACCACTAGTGACACTGAAGCTTAAAAAAGCTACTCATGCAAAATGGACACAGTTTCTGTATTTTTTTTCTAAAGGAACAAATCAAACGAACTACTTTACTTTACTTCAGAAAAGTAGCGACTGATGATTTATTTAGCATTTCTTTCTTCAGCTCGTGATGATTTCCAGCCGCTGCCGTAGAGAGTGTGAGGGCCCCTACAGGCAGTGTTCATGAAAACCATGTTGATGGGACTTTCTGAGCCTTAATGCATCAGAATTATTGATAGTTCAACATGAAAAAAGTTAGTATTCATGGATATTTTTTATTAATACTAATGACAGACCTATTATTATTATTATTTGTCATTTTACTGTTAGGGGTTCTGTTCTGCAACTACAGTTCACATAATGCTTTGGGTGATGTAAACAGGAAGTATAATGTTTCTGTGGATTCAGTGAGTTATGCTGTGGGCTACAACTCGAGCCGTATTGTTTTGGTTTCAGATTTCTGAAAGCATTGTGTAATAGCCCTGTCTTATTAGTGATTAGTATTGTAATTTATGCTTAATCCTGGCTTTTCTCTGCCTTTACCGCAGTCGGAGATTGGTTTTGGGAAGTTGGAGACGTACATTAAGCTGGACAAGTTGGGAGAGGTGAGGAGGGCCTAAAATCCCATCTGATGCACTAATAACAAAAAAATATGCTTTATAATTGTCCTTGAATCAGTAATATTGAGCCTGCATTATGCACTTTTAGGGAACCTACGCCACAGTATTCAAAGGACGCAGTAAGCTTACAGACAACCTGGTGGCATTGAAGGAGATCAGGTTGGAGCACGAGGAGGGAGCGCCATGCACTGCCATCCGAGAAGGTAAACAGCTTTTCTCTCCTTGATTTTACACCTTTCACCATCAGTTCCATGTTATATTATTATAGAATTAAAACTTCTGTAATATAGGTGGTTGATTTTCTTATAATTGAGCTGAACTTGTCCCACTTTCTAATTCACAGTTTAAAGAACCAGTTCAAAACAGTCAATTCCAGCATGCCTTTCCAAAGAACTGTGCTTTCATAACATTTGTTACATTAAATTTCTTTTTTTTTTAAAATTGGAGTCAAGTCATTTGCCACTAAAACGTGTTATGTGTGTTTCTCCTTTTGTAAACATCTGTCTCTGTCTTTGTAGTGTCGCTACTGAAGGACCTCAAACACGCCAACATTGTGACACTACACGACATCGTTCACACTGACAAGAGCCTCACACTTGTCTTCGAGTACCTGGTGAGATTGGCTGTTTCCCTGTGTTGTCCGTGCATGATGCTCTGTCTTGAGAGCTTCACAGACAAAATCCTCCTAGATTTAGCTGATATTGGACATAAATTAAAGGATAAATTCATCATAGTTGAAGACCCCGCCCCCTTTTTCCAGCCCTCTCAGGTTAATTTATTCCTGTTGAGCCAAGCTGCATAGATGACAATTACTTATTAGAATGGATGAGTGTATAAGAACATCAGTAGGATGTGTAAAAGAAAAGACTGATCAGTCAGAAGGATGAGGTGAAATTTATGTGAAAAAGAAGAGGAAGAACTGAAAAACTTCTAAGGAATGTAGAGTTGTAGTTTAGGTGTTTGTATCTGCTGTCTGATAGTGTTGTCTCTTCCTGTAGGATAAGGATCTGAAGCAGTACATGGATGACTGTGGCAACATAATGAGCATGCACAATGTGAAGGTGAGACAAACCTAGAGCTATGACTGATTATCTTATTTTCCCTTTGTGTGGAAAAAACATTCTCCTCGACCCTGTTTGCTTTCTCTGTTAGGCCAATGAAGAATAAAAAAGTGTGTATGTTACGCAGTTTATGGATGTGATAAGGAATATTAGTAATATCAGATTTTTTTTCCTCTCGTCTTTCCAGATTTTCCTGTTTCAGATATTGCGAGGGCTGTCATATTGTCATAAGAGGAAAGTTCTCCACAGGGACCTGAAGCCCCAGAACCTCCTCATCAATGAGAAAGGAGAACTCAAGCTGGCTGATTTTGGTAAGAAGACTTCCAGCAGCAGCTTGTATTTTCAGTAAATGTATAAATATAATCCTAATGTGTCTTTATGTCTGTGGTGGGCTGGCAGGTCTGGCGAGGGCCAAGTCTGTCCCAACTAAAACCTACTCCAATGAGGTGGTGACTCTTTGGTACCGGCCTCCTGATGTTCTACTGGGATCCTCTGAGTATTCAACACAGATTGACATGTGGTACGAGCCTCGAGTCTTTTAGCATCTTTAAGCTCAGTGTTTTATATTAATATTTGTGAGTTACAGCTTCTGAATTGTAAGAAATTGTTGACCTCCTATAATATATTGTTGTATGCTGAATAATGTTTTTTTGTTGTTTTTTTTTTTTTTTACTTTAAATTAGATACTTTATAGAGCAAGAAATGAATCTAATAGTCAAAAAATCTGATGAAATATTCTGACTGGACTGTGTGTGTCTGCAGGGGTGTTGGTTGTATATTCTATGAGATGGCTGCAGGACGGCCTCTGTTCCCGGGCTCCACCGTGGAGGACGAGCTCCACCTCATCTTCAGGTTACTGGGTGAGTGACTCCTGACAGACCACATCACCTTGGCAACCCAAATGTTTCACCACATGTTATTACCTGTTTAGCTGCATGTGGAAACATACTGTATGTCTGTGTGACTTTAGGCACACCCACAGAGGAGAACTGGCCGGGAATCTCCTCCATCGAAGAGTTCAAATCCTACAATTTCCCCAAATATAAACCACAGCCGTTAATCAACCACGCTCCCAGGTACTGTGGGGTGTGTGTGTGTGTCTGTGGGCAGCTGCAGACTTCACACACCTCTTTGTGTGTGTACATTTGTGTTTGTGTTTTTATGCACCCACTGCTCTATTTTTTTTCACATGTATACAGTAATGGTGTGTGCACCACTGGCAGGAAATCCTGTGGAACATTTCAGAGACGGCTGTCCACTTCCTTCCTCCCATGAGCCCCTACATTCCCATCAGCCTCTGCTGCAAGCAGACAGTAAACTCTTTCTTTTGTCTCCTCTAGGCTGGACAGCGAAGGCATCGAGCTGCTGCTGGCTTTCCTCAGAGTGAGTGTTTGCTTCCTTGATATTACCCACAATGCACCTCAGATTTATCTAGCTAATTTCACAACTGACGTTTGCGTGTCCTGTTTTTTTGTTTTGTTTTGATTTTTAATTTCCTTATTTTGAAGCACTGTTAACTGTAACCAATAAAAATTAAATAGACTATAATAAATGGCTGATTGTGGAAACAGCACCCTTTATAAATAGAATTACTATTGATAATTTATTTATTATTGTAAATATTTTATTAGTGTTATCTGGTTTTGCATAACCCGCATAAGCATATAATCACAATTATCATCACAGTAACTATTAGTGACATTAATCCATTATTATTATTAAGGGAATAATAATCACAAAATAACAAATATGTACAGTCCATTAACATTATAATCTCACACATAATTTCCTGTCTTTGTTCTGCTGTCCTGTTTAAAAAAAAAAACGTTTTGCAAATTAAAAAAAAATGTAAGAACTGATTAATTTAAAAAAATCCATAAAATAAATGAAACTTTGCCAGTGTAAATGTCTGTTTCCCACAATCACCAGATGACAATTATATTTCTTTTTATTTCTTTCATGATAAAACTGTCAGAGATTGAAAGCTGTAGCTGCTCAGATTTTAGTTTTTTGGAGAAAGCATTGCCCTCAGTACCAGCTGAAGACAGCAGGAGGCACATTACTTATCAGTGTTATCTGAGCGATTCCATGATTGCAGACACAACCCACCACAGAATTAACTGCCAGTACGACTGGATGGTTGATATTTCCTGTTTCTGTCCACAAAGTACGAATCCAAGAAGAGGATTTCAGCTGATGAGGCGATGAAGCATTCCTACTTCAGGCAGCTCGGAATGAGAGTCCACACACTGCCTGAGAGTAAGCACACGCACAGCATAACAAAGCTGCTCTTTCCTGAACTTTCTTACTGTAGTGTAGTCTTAATGTGTGCTGTCGACTGAAGCTCTCCTCTGTGTTACAGGTGTATCAATATTCACATTAAAAGAAGTGCAGCTGCAGAAAGACCCTGGCTACAGGAACTCCTCGTACCCAGAGTCAGGTGGGTGGGCGGTCTATGCAAATGCCTCAGCACTTCGTCTCAATAGATCATTTGATAAATATATAAACTTTTCTCACAATAGTGATCATGCAACTGTCATCAGACAGGCTGACATGCTTCTTGCAGACTTTCTAAAAAAACATTTTAAGTCTCAAACCAAACCACAAATAAGCCTGACAACGTCATAAAGGTTTTTTTCTTGTTACTACTAAACTAAACTTTAGTTCCAGAATCAGTATCCCTCTAAAAAGTGACAATATACTAAGGCTACGCATAGTGTTGTTAATACAAAGCAAAGGCATTATGGGTATTGTATTTTTCAAATCTTTCCTTTTCTTCCAGGTAACAGCAAGATCAACAGGAGGCAGAGCATGCTCTTCTAGTGTTCAGTGAAGAGGGTGGTCGACTGCCCAGCTTCATCACCACTTCCCACCAACCTCTCGCATGAGCCCACCTCCCTTCAGAGTGACCCCCATCTGCACACACACACATAAACACGCACACACACCCTACTGAGTGAGTGGCTCCGGGCTGAATCTATTTGCAGACTGTGTTTATTTATTTTTTGGGGGGGGTGAGGTTGAATTTTTTGCTGCTAAACTACTACTGTCTGTATTTAACACACCGTGTGTGCATGTGTGTGCGTGTGTGTACATGATGTGAAGTCGAGCCGCCATGCACAGTTGAGCAGTCAGTAAGGTTACTATTTGTTTTTCTTCTGACTACGATTTTCCGGCTTTGTTTGAGTTAGAATTCCACTGATGTTGATGTCGACGCTGTGATCCAAGTTGTTGTTCTTGTTGTCGTGCTTGGAGACCGAACGCTTCAGTTTCTTCAGATTTTTTTTTTATGAATATGTATATCTATATATATATATATATATATATATATATTTGGAGTTTATGTTTTGTTTTTCTTCGAGCTTCCGTGACTGAACTCCACAGCATTTCCAGGTTTAGAAAGACTGGGACACCTAGATGGGGAAAAGAGGTTCCACTGGATACACCATCGTCATTTTTCCGAAATATTTCAGAGTCATCTCCTGCTGCCCTCAGGAAGTTACACTGAGGGTCAAAAGGCAGGTCTGTGATTGGACTGTGCTAACAGTTTTAAGATGAGGGTTAAAGAAGCACACACAGAGTCTAATCAAACTGGGGAGAACATGAAACCAACTTTGGTTCTTTTGTTCTTTTCGACCATTCTGGCTCAGCAACAGGACCAAACCTGAGGAGTAGGGGGAGGCAAACAGTTGGGATGATGAGCAGAAAGCTCCAGTCCAGGAATACTGGAGCTCAACAGGAAGTCATGTGACGTCCCACAGGAAGCCAGCAAGCCTTCTGTAAAAGCCCTCACAAAACTGCCAGGACTTCAGTGCTTTTTTAAAAAAAAAAAAAACAAAAGTCGCTCTGTGTGCATCCGGAGATTTCACTGCAGTAAATCTTTGTTTTTACCTTGCACTTCAGTGTGGTGTTTTGGAATCAGGGACCCGGGCCTTGACGTGGCCGAGTTTATCTAACAGTATTAAGATGTGTACTCTGTATCTGTCACCTTTGACCTCTCCTTGTGAAACAACAGTGTCATTGTGGCATGTTTTTCGGAGGGGGGTTGGCGTGGTGGAATAGCGGGGATTGGGGTGGGATGTTCAAAAGCAAAATGGTTGTTTTCCACTTGGCGTCGGATCACTGCTTTCTCCAGCATTTGTACACAAGAAAAAAAAAAAATTTCAAATTGAAATTTAAGATTTAACTGCCCGCTGTGTTGTTTGCAACTTACAGTGATGCTACAGATGCAGCCGGTTGAGAAGTCTCACTTTTGACTGCATGTTTACTGAAGCAAACAGAAGATCTCCCCAGATCACTTAGACACTGTCACAGTGGTGGGCCTCGCATTCCTGGTTTAATTTAGCTGCATATGTGTTTTCTTATTGCTGTGGACCAACATTGGTGTCGTCACATGTTGTCAAGATTTAACCAGCAAAAATTGAGAACGGCTTTTGTTAACTTTCTTGGTGAGAGTTAGATAAGGAGGTTGAGATCAATCTCTTATCTTTAAGATAAATATAAAGCTATAGTCAGCAGACAGTTATCTTAGCACTTCTAAAGCTCACGTACTAACACACATTATATCTTGTTTGTTTAATCCCAACATACACTAAAGTGTAAAAACAATAAGATGCAGTATTATGGAGGGTTATGTGCAAGATTATTTCTCAGGTGCAGTGACTCCCTATAGACATAGTCTGCCATATAGTCATCTGTAACAGCATTTTGGCATTTTTACACTTTGTATTTTGTACAGATTAAACAAACAAGATGTTATGTTTTGATTATGTCACTTGAGAGGGGCTTGTAGGATTTTTTTTTTTTTAGACTGAATCAGGCTCGCTCTTTCCCCCTGTTTCCAGTTTTTAATGCTAAGCTTAGCAAAGATAACCAGCTGCTGGCTCCAGCTTCGTATTTAATGGACAGACATGAGAGCTGTATCAATCTTTTCATTTAACTTTTGCCAAGAAATGCATATTTCCCCAAATGTCAAACTACTCCCTCAGAAATCCAGCGCTGCCACATAGAACAGTCACACAGGGAGAAATCCATTATGGAGCCGGCAGAGACAGATTTCTACACTCACTGTAGAAAAAAAGCTGGAACTGAGTGCAGTGCTTTATCTTCTGCACTAAATAACACCAGGGATGCAGTGAACATCACAGGTTGAACATGTAAGTGTGAGAAGATCAGAGGGGGGTTTTTCTCTTATTGCAGCTCAACATTTTGCTCCATGAATCTACATTTGATCTACATGAAAATTTCAGACTTATTGTCTGAGATTTAAAGGATTTATCTGAGCAACACCACTAGAGTTCTCTAATTGGGTATAGAATGTACTAGAAAAATGCTGGGAGCACTAATAATGCTCAGTGAACTCATTAATAACTGAGATCATTAATGTAATAAATATTAACTTTAACACAGTTGGCAGCTAGTAGTGTAATAATCCTGCAAACACACTGTATTTCCTGTCATTTCAGTGGTTTGTTCATATTACATTTGATGTTTTGAAATGATTTACAGAAGCTTGATAAATAAGCTCATTCTTTTATAAATTAAAGCTCAACAGCTCTGTTGAAACAGCAAAAACACATCTGTTACACTGTCCCACTGTTTTACTTTAAAGTGAGTAAACCTTTTTCTTGCTCTCATATTGTATTACACATACTTTATCTGCATGTTTGGACGCTTCACTTAAAAAAAGGATCCCAGATTGTTCCACTATTAACTGCAAACTGTGTTTCTGCTAATAGGACTTTTTGTACATGCACAGCAGTAAAATGCATGAAAGGAGATTTCTACGATGGCTAAATATTTATCATTGTAAAACTGTACTTTTTCAAATGTATGAATGACCTGAAGTTATGTGAACATGTCTGAATGCGTGTGTATGTATGTATGTGTGTGTGTGTGTGCCTGATGCATGGAAGGCCTGCTGTGTTGTGAACACAACCTCTCTGAAACACTGAGCTGCCGATGAACAGTTGGTGTGTGACTCTTTTTACTGGAACTATTTATTTCTCATAACCATCGAAAGTAAATTTAATCTGTTTCATAAACAGTCTGTGCAGCAGTCATTCTTTGAGAGTGTGTGTGTTGTCAACAAAAATAATTACAGTAAATCATTTTATTCCAAAAACTGTTTTGTGGGGGGGGGGGGGGGGGGGGGGGGGGGGGGGGGGGGGGGGGGGGGGGGGGGGGGGGGGGGGGGGGGGGGG
>JBBMJY010000015.1:12441396-12485078 GCA_037833715.1 Toxotes lorentzi | reverse complement strand
GCCTCACATCTCATGGCCAGAGATAGTTATCTCTTCAACAAACACAACTGAGAAGTCAGATCAGTGTCCAGAGTCTTATTCTTTGTCTGTTCCTCTTATAGATTTCTTTCTGTTATCAAACAAATACACCGACCTAAATGCACACAGTGCACAAATTTTTATGGCCAACTCTTAACATCTAATGCTCATTAAAACAAATCAGGTCCTACCTGAAGATAAAAGCATGCTTCAGTTATAGTCATAAAAAGACTCCACTTTTCTTTTTTCTTTTTGTTTTGTTGTGTAAGTCATACACCTGTGAGCCATACGCTCATTTTTGCCTGTGTATTTTGACACCTTGCCTGAGCACATCATCAGTAATGTAACCTGGGGGTCACTGGGGTGTGTTGGCTATTTCAACAACATCCACTTTAGTTGAGGGAACCTCTCTGAGGCTGCCTCTGTATTGAGGGTATGATGTTGAGTGCAGGGTCGGCAATGGCCCCGCAAAGTCTCAGCAAATAACCTCCACAACAAAGTCTAAATCCTCATCCATACTAATGACAGAGCTCAAGTCAATGGACTCCAGTTTGCTTAGATGGATGGGGGTCTGAGGCCCCCACTCTAGTTCTGGGTGCTGAGCTGCCTGGCAGTGATCATGCAGCTTGGGTTTTAACCCCACAGCTGGAAAGATCTACAGTTTTCTTGACCCCATTTCTGACAACGTCCCACAGCTGAGGCTCGATGCTCATCCCCTAAACCTGACCTGCTGGTCACCACCTCCTCCTCAACTCCACATTCCCAATTGCCTACCTACCTTGCTATTGGCCACAAGGACATCTTGGGGTCTTTTCACTCTCAGTATTGCAGTATCAGTATTGTAGCACACAAGACTTAAAACACCTGCTAGACCCAATTCCTGAGCAGCTGGTGTCTAAGCTCAGCTGTAATTTTGAAGAGTCCAGTGCTGCTCAAGCTCCTCAGGTAGCTGCTGAACTTCTCCAGCTCCATGATGGTTGTGATGTGCAAATCAAAAACAAGTAATAGTGACAGGGTACTCAGTAGTCTGCTATGCAGACATACATAATTCTAAATGGTAAAGAAGAAGAAGAACCACAGCTGAAAGCAAAAAAGATGGACCACCAACCACAGACAGATGTTTTTTCATACATATGACACAGCTCCCTCTTTGGGCCAATCAGTGACAGTGATAGGATGTGACTAGTTGGCTGTGTAGCCACTGCAGACTGCTGAGTGACTGGTTGAGTCATGTGGATAGCTGCCTGGGACTGGTCTGTTTCTAAGTTTATATGCCATCTTTCAGGGAAACTCTTTCCTGTTCAAAAAGAAGCTGTTCAAAAATCCCAGTCCAACATCTTCCTCTCCAAAAGGCCATCAGAGAATTGTAATCTTTGATTTACTTTAATCTTGATCTTCAAGAAAATGAAGTAAAATAGCAGAAAAATTATTCTGTATCAAATAGATACAAAAAAACAACAACAACAAACTGTGTCACATTGCAGGAAACAAAACATCTTATCCCACTTTGCAGGGCTGTAAGGATTTATAGTCAAATGTGACCCTGTTTTATTTATTCTTTCAAACCTCTTTGCTCAGAATCCTTTGCTCGGCAGTGCATGTTTAAAACACATGTAGTTATCAGGGCCAAAATAATGGAGGAGTATGTAGCGGTTGTTGATCAGGACTGCATGCAGCTTATACACTGTAGACAGATAACGGTGGTTGCAAATGCAGTGTTCATTCTTTTCCATTTTCCAGTTGGGATCAGTTTTAGAAAATTGATATGAAACTAAATGTTTGCTCATTTTGATGGGGAGCTTCTTAAGAACCTCTTGGACCTTGAAGTCTCTGGACATCTCATGGAAAATAACTGCCATGAATCTGACCAACAAACTTCTAAACAATAAAATGATGAAGTTCAGTAAGTCTGTAGTCAGTATAAGTGGATTTTGTGCTGCAAGATATTCAGGTTTTCAGACTTTTTTGCAAGAAAACAAACACGTTATCTGTGCACATTTTTACTGATAAGCTCGCTATCAGCATCCAGTATTTCCAGCTTGCTAAATACATAAATTAACAACATGCCCTGAAAACATGATCCAGTGGCAATGACAATTTCTACCAAATTTATTAACATTTCCAAAAACAGTGTGACATTACATAAGGTACACAACAGCACATACCAATATCTACGTTAACAATAACAACAACCCCCCTCCCCCCCAACACACACATACACTTCCACACACATCACAGACACCCCCACGCACACACTTATCTCCTTTCATGACTCCTTTCTGTCTGTCTGGTGGCCTCTAAGTGCAGTCAACTGGCGAACATGATAGATGACTACGGCTGGAATACAATTTTTCCCTGCGATAATACCAAAACATCTGGCAGCCATTACTTCATGCAGACCCCACCCTTTCCCCCTTCCTCCTCCTCCTCCTCCTCCTTCCTCTCCCCACCTCACGACCATGATGTGCTGCTATGTTTCCCAACCACCAGGGGGCCCCATTTCTACAAGGCTTCCTTTTTCTTTTTTTTTCTTTGAAGGTCCACTTCACCCCTGAAAAACAAAGATAAGGTGATGTTTAAGCAGCTACTGACCCCTGACTGAAGGCGATAACTGTGCATTGCTGATGGCAGCTGACATTAGCACAGCAGTGGCAACAGTGGGAGCATCTGTGGCTTTAAATGATGTTTCACTGACTGCGTTAGTGACTATAAACTACAGCCTTTGCAAGCTACTTCTGACACTTGAGAAGCCACTGATTGTTTGGTTGCTTCAGTAGTGCATTATTGGCCACAACAGTCGACACAGATGGTGGCTATTACTGTGAATTGGGAGCACATATAACAATTAGAAAAGTGTGTGATTGTGTTTGTAACTTGATCAAGCGGTATGTTGAGGGCAGAATGGAAAAAAAATGAAGAGGCAAAGAAGGAGAAGAAAAGAGAGGTGGAGAGAAGAGGGAAGCAGAGAGGAGGGTGGGTCCTTGGCAGCCTTTGAAACAACTCCACAGGTCACTCTGTTCACCCTGTAGCTGCTATGCTGGTATGACACAACACACTTTACACACAGACATGCATGCACGCCACATACAGACAGATAGGGCTTTCCATCAAACGACTATGACAAAATGGGTTTTTTCTTCTTCTAATCAGCCCTCGCTATGAGGGGGAAGTATTGGATTCATTAGCAGCCAAACCAAAGACAGCAAGCCCATTGTTCTCTTTTTATAGACGGTAGAAAAACAGAGAAAAGAGAAAAAGAAAGAACCAGGAAATAGAGAAAAAAAATGATCTGGAGAATTTATAGCTTCTTACCATATGGAGCTTTCTTTCAATTAAGCCTGTGGAGAGCAATCAACAGCACAGCATGTCTTCAGCCCATGGCTTGGGACACAACATGGGTCACGCTGCTTTTTGCAGCTCAGTGCCAACGCAATGAAAACAAAGTAATGGGATCCTTTGCTCTTTCTTCTTTGTGTTTCATTCATTTATTATTCTTAATTATGTTCTTAGTTCAGAGTTCCATTTAAAATTTAATGGGTCTTGACAAGACCTCAAACGCTAAGCCAAGATGCCACAGGCCTCTCCAACATTTCTTTTGTTTAGTTCTGTTCACCTGCAACTAAAATGTAAACATTGTCAGGGTATTGTTATGAATAAATCAAGAATAGGACTGAAGTGATTAGTCACTTAGTTGATGAGTTCTGCCGCAGAAAATTAATCTTCAGCCATTTTAATAATCGCTTAAACATTATATATCAAGAAAAAAACACCCCCTATTTGTCTAAAATTAAAAAAACAGTCTGTGTTTAATGGATGACTCAAAGCACTGTTACAAAACACACAGTGCTTTTTTAAAAAAAAATCTTGCCCAAGGACATTTCGAAAATGAAACTAGAGGATCCAAGGATCAAACCACTGACCATGTGATGAGCCGATGACCCGCTCTATCTCCTGAGCCACAGTCAGATCTAATGCTCTTCTCCATTTCGTATGATTTTCCACTGAACATCTTCACGGTCTGGACTGCTGGTGGGACAAAACAAGTCATTTAGAAACACCATCGTAGGCTCTTAGAAAATGTGACTGGAACTGTTTCACAATTTATTATTTTTTTTTTTTTTACATCTTTTAGCCTGAAGGATTCATTGATTAATTGTAGCAATAACTGACAGAGTAACAGATAATCAAAATCATCATTTGTTGCAGCCTTAAATCATTCAGCCGATAGGGGGGAAATGTTTTATCTAGCATATGCATATTTTATTGTGTTTGAATAGTTTTCATTTGAAAGTCTTCACAAGCTTTTGACGTGTATCTTGGTCATATGAAATAACTTTATCACAATCGACAATGAGCAAGCAACACAAGCTAACATGTTACATTAATGATGTCCGTGGAAGTACAGTTTACTGAACTGTGAAAGACAGAGCTGTGAGTTATTATTATTATTATTATTATTATTATTATTATTATTATTATTATTATTATTATTTTTTTTATGAATGAGTCTGAAGCCTGGACACAACAATGACATGTTTTCTAAAGTCTGAACTTGATTAAGTTAACTCAGTTAGCTTCAGTTAACTCAAGCATTAACACAGTGCATTTTTCTTGCACTTTCTTTGCCATTTTAATGTTTACTGCTCTTATTAGTTAATTTTATTAGTATTTTTAAATCTGCATCATTCCAAATTAATGAGCCCCTCCCACATGGGAGAACAAGACACCATTATTTATCAGACATCAAATAAATAAATAAATACGCCATCTTCCAGTCATATAAATATAAAAGCAAAAGAGAGAATTATGTAAACTGCTGCTGCACAACTCAGTCTTAGTGCATCATCCAATTTCTGTTATCATCTTAGTAAACAATGTATCCATGTATTTGACCACTCTACAAAAAAAAAAAAAAAGTCATATGTATCATAGTTTAAGACAGATCCTTGTATATATCACACAGTTTTGGTTTAGTCCTTGTATCATCAGTCCACATTGATTTTTAATATTAAAAAAAAACAAAAACACACACCTGAAAAGACCCTGAACTGCACAACAACAGTTTGTTTATCAGACTCCATGACATGTACACCAGCTAATATCTTAATGTCTTCACACAAACCGTGCAGTTTTCTGTCCGTCTGTCCTCTGTCATCTTATAACACCACTGGAAATAAAATGAACACTGAAAGCAAAGATTTACAATGTATCCTCATTTCTTACACAGTGAGCACGACTTACACGTCATCCCTCCTGGTATTATCAATGCTGCTCTCTAATTTTACTCTGATCTACATGGGACCTCTGAATTAATAGTTAAGCCACATGGTCACTCTCACAAAGATTTTAGAACAATAGAATAATTTAGGTTTATTTAATATAAATTTGTCTGTGTTGTTGTTTATCTTTTGTTTAAATTTGGTTTTGATTCACATCAGACATACAGATGTGATGATATTTAAATATTGGTGACACATTTTACATGTTTGTAATTACCAGTTCAAAACATTTTGACATGGATCTACACACACATTCTTTAAAATAAATAAATAAAAAAATCTTTTGTCATTTGTATTTTAAAAGGGAAATCAGAAATTTTCTTTCAAGTTATGTCAGTTTCAAAATCCAAGTTTATTTATTTATATCTTGCAAAGGTTTCTATCTTTAGTTGGGGCTTGATTCTTCTTTTCTCTGGCTTCTGTTCAGTTTCTCATGCTGATTTATTTTAAAGGTTTCCAAAACAAAAAACTTCAGAATTATTTGTGAACATCATTTTACAAGGTCAAAATCTTCCTGACCCTGATTTCAGTACTGTACTTCACTGTATTTCTTTACTATTACTTGTAACCTCGTCATCACCATGTATCAATGGATTACTGATCCCATACAGGTCTGCCGGCCCCCTCAGTGCTTCAGAACAACGACTCTTGGATTTATAAGCGATGGAACAGTTTCCCTGTGTCAGATCAGTAAACTGGATGTTTTGAATCTAAAGATTTACAGTATTTTACCGATTCTTAGCCGCATCCTGATTTTATTTCTTTAATCAGATATCATTTATTTTCTTTTATCCAGCAATGTCGTTTTTTTCTCAGCTAATAGTGAAGCACATTACCATGCTGACTTTAAAAAGTGCTACTTATTAAAGTCTACATATTAACTTGATAGTGTATATTTTTTCTTTGCCTTCATTTTTGAGTTTTTGAGTATTGACTTTTACTTTTTACTTTTTTCTTTTACTGTAGTTTAATTCATATTTTAATTTGCTGAGTTTTGGCTGTAAAGCACATTTTTTAACATTGTTTGGTTGGGTGTGAAATAAATGAAGTCATTGTTATTGAGTCCATGGACGGGCAATTAAACCAGGTCTAGCTGGGATGTGTTGACTGAGTGATTGTGTGTTTATGTGCTAATAGGAATGTCTGACATCCCGAACTTTGCAAGTCTGCTTGCTAAATTGCATTCATGTGTCATTATTGTAGGTAAATTCAAAGGAGGCCAGCAGTCAGTGTGAAGCAATAAACCACTAGTTTTCAGTTCAAACACTGAAGGCTCCCTCTTTATGTTTTCTACTGGGAAATATTATTAATGATTCTTTGCAGCGTTTTCAGTTTTGAATTCTAATTTTGTTTGAAGGATTCATAGAGAATGAAGAGCATCGTCTGCATCCAGGTCTGTGTGGCGTTTGTTCAGGCCTCATTTCTCAGTAACTTATTTCAGTTTGACCTGAATGTTTTTCTCAAAAATTAAATTACCACCATGAGAAACACGTTAAATAGATACTGAAAATTGAAAAATATTTATATTATATTGTAATCATTTTGCATTTATAATATAAGAGAAAAGAACTGATTTCATTTATTGTGCAGTAGATGGTTGTATGGTATGTGGTGTTGGTGTTATGTTGCTTCTGTGTGTTTGTAATTGTACGACTCATGCTGGACGTCCTTTTGGGGACAGAAAGTATGTCCCCATCATGTAAATCATTCAAATCTGGGGTGAAAACACGGTTTAAAGTTAGGTTTAGGTCAAGGTTAAGATAGGAGTTATGGGTTAGGTGAGCAGTGGTGAGGGTTAGAGTAAGACTCCAGGAAATTAATATAACTCAAAGAAGTCATCTGAAGTGATGGAAGCACAAGTGTGTGTGTGTGTGTGTGTGTGTGTGTGTGTGTGTGTGTGTGTGTGTGTGTGTGTGTGTGTGTGTGTGTGTGCGTGTGTCAGAGAGTTGACATGGGTGGGAGGGGCTCCTGACCAACCAGCCCTCTCCCTTTCCCCCGAGCCAACAGGAAGTTGCCCCCTCTACTTGTCCACACCAGAACGGAAACATCTGCAGCTTATTTTGAAACCCTGGCACGCGGTGAATCACACATACACAAAGACACACAACTGTGAAAACAACTGTAGAGGTAACTGTGCAGTGTGAAATGACTAGAAAGAGAGAGTGATTCGTTGTAAATAGTTTATAGTTTATAGGCAGGCGGAGAGTTTGAATTAATCAAACACAGAAAAGCCAGTGCTTTAGTGCGGAAGTGTTTAGGTATGTAGTGAAGGGAGGTAAGATCAGGGTTGAGGCATCTGTATACTTCAAAGTGCCCTCTCTGAAATTTACAAGCCAACAGTCAGTGACTGTCCAGGTGTTTAGAGGTGAGAAAAGAGTTGAACTTGTCTCTTAAACTCTCTTAGTTAATGTTTCCTACAACCACTATCCTAAATAATGCACTGATTTTCCAATTCCAAATCCAACTCTCTGTGACTGCAGGCTTTCCACCCTTCTTTTGCATGCCCATTTGGAACAACTTCAGTCACTTAGTTGGATGACACATACAAGCTAGTTTGTTTCAAGCACACTCCAGCGTTTATCTAGCTGTGTCTTCTTCTTGTTGGCCAAAAGGCCTCTTGGATAAGGGCTGAGGTTAAGGTCAGTTTAGGGTTAGGGTGAGCTGAGGTAAGTTGCATAAAGGTTTAGTTTAGTTCATGTAGAGGAGCTAAGAAAAGGATTAAGGGCTTAGGAAATGCCAGCGGTCTTTGAAGGTCCTTGTGTGTACATGGCAATACAAAAGAGCGTATGAGTATTACCTGGAAGAGGGGGGCGTGGCTCTGAAGCTGGGCAGGGCTGAGGGGTCCCACTGGGCTCAGGCTGGACCAGAAATGGATATTGGAGAGTAGAGGGCTGGGAGTGAGCAGCAGACCAGACGGAGTCTACATAGACCAAACCCCAAATTAAGTATCAGAGGATAAATTCACCAAGATTCACCAAGTGTTTACTCTGGCAATAATTCCAGAGAGCTGTACAGAGTCTGTGGTGAAGTTTTCATGTCAGTCTCACTCAGAGCTCAAAGCCAAGTCTGCCCTCTAGTGAACTTATGTCTACCAGACAAACCCACTTGGCAGACTGACTCCATGTAGGTCAGGAAGCTCAATTCATACAGAATTCATGTCATCTATTTTCTTCTGTCTCATCTTTCTTCTGTCTCTTCGTATTTAACTAAGACCCGTTTAGTTTTCTCTCTAGTTTTACATAAGTCTCTGTTCTACAACAAACAACCAGGGGAATTGTTTGTGTTTACGTTCTCACCACAGAGATAAATGCAACAATTGGTGTATCGTGTGTCTCTTTTTTTTTTGAAAGGCAAGGAATCTGTTTTTCAGGGGTGCCCTGGCAGCCTAAGGGTTTAAGGCCCTGACCGTGAACCGCAATGTCCCCGGTTTGCATCTGCCTGGAGACTCTTTGTTGCATGTCATTCCCCATCTCTCTGCCCCCTCATTTCCTGTCATCTGTCTACTACTGGCTGTCTAATAAAGGCATAAAAAGCCGAAAACATTTGAAAATCAGTTTTTCAAAGCAGGAAGCTGTCTAAAAGAAACAGGGCTACACTTCACCTATATAGCATCACCAGTCATCAGTCATCTCAAATCTCCTTTATTAGACCACTTTCTTTCTCTTATCTAAAACGTGCCTATTAATCTCAGTATGACCAGTTACTGATGTCCCTTTTCCACTAAGCTACTTTCCCAGTATCAACTTATGGAGTGCTTTTGTTGCCTTTTGCTTATTTACCAGCCAAATCAAACTGACAGGAAGGTACCAACTTAGACAAGCAACCACCACAAACTGGTTTCTTTTATTTAGAGTACGATCCAACGTGAAAAGGGAAGAAAGGGTCTTGAAAAAGTTCCTGTATTCTGAAAAGCAGTTCCTGTGGACAGAACGGGGGTGTAGAGACTAAAACAACATGCTGTAGTGAGTTCACATGGCCACACTACATACAGCATGTTGGTTTAGCTTAAACCTCTATTTTCCATCAGTGATGTACACATACCAGCGTGTGATTACTCATTCTGAATCAGAGCGTCCACTGAAAGCCCCAAATGTAGTCAGACTTGTCCTGGTTTGGTCAGCGTGTTGTTGCCAGTGAATCAGGAGCTTCGGGAACATATGGCTTCACTTATGAACCTCCCCCCTCCCTCCCTTGTCTCCTCCTTTCTTTCCGCTCACCTCTGTCTATCTCCTCCCTGTCTGACTTTCTTCATACAAAATCTCTTCCACTCCACCCCTTCTCTTTCCTCACCTACGACCCACTGAATTTACAGAGGCACTAGTGTGTGTACGATGGTGTCGTGTCATGTTATACCTGTGCGGTGAGGAAGGCAGGAGTCAGGGACCCTGAAGGCAGAGCGGGGCTGTTGAGGGCGATGGAAACTAAGTCACTTCCTGTCAGGAGGAGGGAGGGGGCAGAGATTTCCAAGCCTTTGGGTTTCTTGCTCTTCGAAGGCCCACCATTGGCCAGTCCCCTCCTCTCTGGTGTGGTTTTGGTCTGTGACCTCTCCCTCTCTCTCTGACCTGATGACAGGTTTAGGGGTTGAGCGATCTGCTCCAGCTCATCAGTATCTGTGCTGTGGCTCCGCCCCCTCCAGTGTGTGTGTGTGGGGCTTTGTTGCGGGGAGGAGGAGCAGGAGCAGGAGCGGGCCTGCCGAAGAGACGGCTTGGAGGAATGTGAGGTGTCAGTTGAGGACTGGGGCGGAGTTGAGGGGAGGGAGGAGTGACCGCGTTTAGTTATGAATCGGATGACAGAGGAGCTGTCGTCATGGTGATCAGATCTGGGCTCCGTCTTGATTGACCGGTGTGGTTCTAAGGGATGCTGCAGGGACCTGACGGTGAAGGACGAGTACAGGCCGGAGTGGAGGTATTCGTTCCTCCCACCCACATCCTCGTCTTCAGCGTCAGGCTCTGATGTCGCCCCTGCACTTTCCTCACTGCTACGGCCTGACTCCACCACCGCGGGGTCCATCTTCAGAATCTCAGGGAATGACACGAACTTGTAGACGAACTTCTGGCCAATAACCTTCTTGATGATGTTCTGCAGAGGAAATAAGAGCTGCAATTTAGAGATTTCCCACTTCAAAACCATCTATTAATGTTTTCTGGTTCGTTAAAGTCAACTGGCTCTGAATACATAACATTTCATCAAACATGTTCGAGTTTTAATATAGTCAGTCGGTGTATGTGTTGCGTACTTTGTCATAGTAGTAGCGCAGGGCTCTGCTCAGCTTGTCATAGTTCATGTTGGTCTTGTTCTTGCGCAGCCCCCACAACTTAGCCACTTCCTCTGACTTGAGCAGCTTGAACTCTCCGTCGTTGGACGTCCAGCAGATGAGATGTTTGTGGCTTTGGTCGAGCAGGAGCTGCAGCAGGAACTGCCAGAGTGTGATGGAGCTCTCCATGACGGGATGACACCAGAGACGCAGGCGACCTGCAAAGGTCACAGAGAAGTAAGACTGAATGTGGTTTATGAGAGCAGTGACAATGAACCATAGCAGGAAAAAGGAAAAAGAAAAGTTGGGTGATAATTATCTGTATTAGGAAGTGGAAAATATAACTTATTATATATATAAATATAACGTGATATATTAAATATAAATAATTTCACACATTCTCAGACTGTTAAAGACCGAGAGACCACAGAAGATATAAAAAGAAGAAGAGGACGGTTGTTAACTACAACAAAAACATGTACTGTGATCCTTCCTCTGATGCAAACCCCATTAAAAACATTGCTGACCATGCCCAACACCACCCCCAACTCAGACTGGGAATTTCCTGTCCCAAAACCTGAACCCACAAACACACAACAACACAAACATGTAAACAGTTTAAAGGCTCCACAGGACAATCAACTTTGCCTTGTGCCCCTATGTACTAAACTATGTAATCTATATCTCACTGACTAAAACAGGACGTTGTGTGTGAGTGTAAGTGAATGCTGCCACTGATGCTTAAGGATGAATTTGTCCACTTGCCCTTATTCCACCTCCTTGGCCCATTTAAATCCAACCAGATTTTATGTACAAAAGGTTGAGAAATGAAACCCTAGATTAATGAATGGAGAAATGTAACCAATGCAAATGCTTCCACACAGGACACGAGGCATCAGTAAGTCACTTTCAGTTGTTTTTTTTGCTTTATTTCATCCATCTGTAAATATTTTAAGATTGAAATTAGTGAAGTTCAGTGCAGGTTGAACAAACCTGAACGCATCTTTACTGACTGAAAATTCGATCTCTCTCATTAAAGCAGTAGTGTCAAGCAAATTAGTTTTAAAACATAAACATTTATCCCTTCCTTTATGATCAGGAGACTTTTTGCCCTTTAAAATAGACATCAGCTGGCAGTTAGTATGATCAAATAGTACTCTTTCATCTGGACCCATGCATCCATCCATCCATCCATTTCATTTAATGGTATAAAACAGTAAAATAAATAAATAAATAAGTGTGTGTGTGTGTGTGTGTGTGTGTGTGTGTGTGTTGCAGAGAGAACGAGGCAGACATGGGTTGGTTTTCATATGTTTCCATGGTGATAAAGCAGGATGTGGTCAGTGACCTGCCAAGACAAGCACAGGTCTAACTGACATGTTGACACGAAAACCAGACTGTCTGTGAGCATCTGTCCCCCTGTCGGTCTCACTGTCCCCCTGTCTGTCTCACTGTTCCCCTGTCTGTCTCACTGTCCACCTGTTTCTCCTTTGCTCTTCCTCCCTTTCTCAAATAATTTCATTTACAAGGTACCTCATTGGCAGGAAATACAGAACTACTTACTGCCAAAACAAAAACAACAAATAACTCATTATAACCAGATTTAATTTGCAACCATGGCAATATGACATGGGAAGACTTTGCAGTTGCATAAGAAATCCCCATGGTAACCAAATCTTCCTCCATAGTGGAGAAACAGTGGAGCCAAAGACCTCACCACCCAGAAGTGATGATTACCTACTTTCATAATAGCAACACATGGTTCAGTAATGCCAGTGTAATAATGCACTGATTCGATATAAAAGTACAGTATCCATCTGTCCTTCTTTCATTGTCTTTCTAAAAGGAAACCAACCAGCTGAGAGGGGAAAGTGCATGTAGTGCAAACAATGACCCACCACCACAAACACACATATAACCAACCATATCCTCGCTTCCTTTTTCCTGCATGGGTGTGTGTGTTAAGTGATGGAAGAACAGCAGTGCCTTCTGTCTGTCTAAACGAGGACTTCCTGTCATTGAGCTTCAGGGGTGTCTTTCCCGGAGAAAGGCCTTCCCTCTCAGGGAGGTAGGACTTCCTGTCACCGGGAACCAGAAGGAACACACACAAACACGCAAACACACATGTATGCCTCTGTATTTGTATAAAGATCTCTCACACTTAACAGATGTAGAAATTGTCTTTTTAGAGCACTGCATCAACACCACACACACACACACACACCTACAGCAATAAATGGAGAATGTATCTATGTCCTGATGTCAGACTCTGATCAATGTTCACTCTCTGATATTTCTCTCTTAACAAGTCTGGACTGTAATTTATAAAATTTCAGAATGAAAGCAGTCTGGCGCACTGCTCCTCAGTGTTAAAGCTTAAAGTTTGACAGTCTGTCTCCCTCTCTCCACATAAGCTCACAAGTCACAAAGTATATATGATATTAAGATTCCCCTTTTCTAAATGTAAATTCATGTGTCTTCAGTCCTGCTTACTGAGTGGGGGGGCGGGGGTCTGCTGGAACTCAAATGGTTCTTTGTTTTGCACCAGTGAGTCATTTTCAAGATGTTGTCTGCTGCCAGCTTCAATCCGGAAGCGCATGGCAATTAGTCTGCGAAGTCCAGACAAACCAGAAAGTCTACTACTAGATTTTAAAGGAGCCACGGCTGGTTTTTCCACAGCAGCCCGTATACTAACCTCTTTTCTTACCCTTTTTCCCTAAATGTGGCCGAACCAAACTGGGGCAACTTTACGCATAAGTCTGTGCCAAAGCGGAGGCTACTTAAGACACAGATTCACCTCCTTTTGCGCACTGCGTTAACACTTTTTACGCGCAGTCTTAACACTTTACTCGCGACGTTAATGTGGTTTTCAGTTTGACAGTGAATTTCTGAACCTTTCAGCGAATACAGCAACAGTTAGAGTCTGCCTCTTTCTCTCCATTACGCACAAGCGCGCACAACACATAACTTCAGAAAGTTGTAGATAGAAGGAAGCGTGCACCTACCCAGCAGTGGACGGCAGCTGTTCCTCTGTCCGTCTGCCCGTGCGTAATGTGTGTGTTTGTGCCTTAAAGCGGGGAGTGTGCGCTGTGTTGGGGCTCCATGCTGCTGCCGCTGCTGCTGTCTGAAAGCGGATCCGCAGCTTTTCTCTCTCCCTCCTCAGAGCAGGAAGTCAGGACGCGCAGACGGAGAACCGGCGCACTTCCTCTGGCGCAGTATTCCCGTCTGTGTAAACACACACACACACACACACACACACACACACACACACACAGAATCTCAATTTCCCATAAACACACCCCCTCCTTTAAATCGCTCTCTCTCACGCACACGGACTCACGCCACGCTCAGCACAAACTCTTTCTTTCAGACCTGCATACACACCTTAACTCATGCACTTAAATAGCCCGCAGGCAGACGCGCTCACACACACACACACACACACACACACACACACACACACACACAGACAAATATTGTAATTCCGACTACGCTCAGTGACGAGCCAACTGACAACTGACGTCACCCTCTTCCTGTTCACCGGGAGGGGTTCCTGTTCTTACACACACACACGCACACACACACACACAAGGTCAAATTCGGGCTTCTCAGTAACTTAAATGTTGCCTAACGATTTCACGCGATAAAATGTGGTTAAATTCAAATTGACTGTTTGAAGGAGGGGGGGGCAACTACAGTTGAACACGACAAATATATTAAATCAGTCATTACTTATTTTTCTTTGTGAAGGCTATTTTTTACTTTTCTTGTCTTTATGACTTTGTTTTATATGTTTCTTCTCTGGCTTTGTAGCCTCTGCAGCCTTCATGCCTGATGTTGCCAAGTGTCAGACAACTCTGCTTCAACCAGCTCTGCACTATGGACTGCCCTGTTTACTGGTACTTAATCGATTTAGTGCACATGCATGAAGTTAGATGACTCACAAGAGACGTGCTGCAGAGGCTGAGATATTCTATTCAAGCTCAAAAATGGTGAACTCCACATTTCCCATCATGTAACTTCTCGCTATCGCTAATTATTTAGCAGACTGGTCTGCATTTTACGCAGCCTTGAATAAAAAAACGCGTATCCAATGTCACCAGAGGGGCTCCGTAGCATTTTCCTTACATTCCTTCAAATTTTGATGTCCGAAAAACGAGGCAGAGTGAGACGTCTTTATTTCCGCCTCTCTGATTGAATTTCCTGTTGCACTCTTGGCCCCGCCCACGTCTTTGAAACGTCAACAGCGCCAAACTCTTCAGGCTCCTTCGGGGGGAAAATGACCGGTGGTACCGAGGAGCCGCAATGGAGAAAAGTCCATTCCGTTACAGGAGTGGTACCGAGGTCCAGACACGGACACCGGGCTGCAGCAATACGGGAGTTAATTATTGTGTTCGGTGGTGGAAACGAAGGGATAGCGGAGGACCTCCATGTTTACAACACTGGTAAGCTAACTTTAGCTGGACGCTAACTAGCGGGTTAGCGGCTAATGTTTTTAGCACGGAAAGGGGTGGGAAAGACCATACCAGCTAAAGAGACTTTAGTTGTTTGTTTAAAAGCTCCTAAATAGTTTTATCATTATATACGGTATTGTGTAATTGTTACTGTAAACTAGCCACTAACCTGAGGTGAATAGTTTTTCTTCAGCTGACTAGCTAACCTGAGTATCTACTTTTTTTTCTGAATTATACCCAGCTGTGCTGTGCTAATATGTTAACTGAAACAAACTGATCAGCAGATTAATCTGTTTCAGTTAAGACGAGTAGCAGCGTTAAAATCGCCATTTGTTTGGCCAGTGTAGAGTTAAATGAAAACATTTGAACTCAACTGAAATAGTGTGGCAGAACAAAACATTTGAATGAAACTTTACACATACTCCCTGTGCAGTGGTAGTATAGTGTAAGCGCAGCTTGGGGGTGATGTTTGTAGATCAGGTTTTAATGTGTTAACTTTTTAACTGTGTTAACCAAAGTGCACTTTGTACACTTTGGTTTTCAGGTGATTATGATGTTATATAAATAAATCTTGGAGGGCAATGTGCAATGAAGGGCATTCACTTTTTAAAAGTGAGTCCTGTGCAGAGGTGATTTGATGAGGTACAAATAGCTGTATTTATAACAGCTGTTTTCAACATTCACCCGGGTGTATGTGTAATGCAATGGCTGTCACGTGTCCATTCTTCCAGTTTCAAAGCAGTGGTTTCTGCCTGCAGTGAGGGGTGACATCCCACCCGGCTGTGCTGCCCATGGCTTTGTCTGTGAAGGCACTCGAATACTGGTCTTTGGTGGCATGGTGGAATTTGGCAAGTATACCAACAGCCTCTATGAACTTCAGGTAATGCCATTTTCACATCATATTTATTCTGGGGTGGTTCTGATCCTGGTGCTGTTATGAACATTTTAAAATCTTGTCTTCTGTACTGTGTGGCTCAGGCTAGTCGCTGGCTGTGGAAGAAGCTGAAGCCCAGAGCACCCAGGAATGGTTTGCCTCCTTGCCCTCGGATTGGACACAGCTTTACTCTTGTGGGTAATAAGTGTTACCTGTTTGGTGGGCTGGCCAATGATAGTGAAGACCCTAATGGCAACATACCAAGGTACAATGTGCAAATCATTATTGTTGAATGCAAAAGAGGTTTCTAATGACCTGATCATGTTGCTGTCAGTGCAAATGCAAAGTCATTGTCAATGTTAAATTTAACAGCTGACCAGCATGGATATGATACAGTTTGGAATATGACCTCAATCTAAAAGTTAAATTTTTTACCATCTTAGGTACATGAGTGACCTTTATGAGCTGGAGCTGCAGTCAGTATCGGGGGCGAGAGCCTGGAGCATCCCAGAAACCAAAGGTGGTGGTCCTTCAGCGCGGGAGTCTCACAGCTCGGTTTCTTATGATGGCCTCGGTTCCCAGAAGCTCTACATTTTTGGAGGAATGCAAGGATGCCGGTTAGACGACCTCTGGCAGCTTGACCTTGGTAGGGTGACCTTTTTTGACTATTATATTGAGACTGAAGTTTCAGAGAGGAAAACTGTAACAATTTGCAATCTTGAATAAAATACTTGAATAAAAAACTGGTTGGCTTATGCATGTTTGCATTTCTAAACAGCCATGAGAAGCAAATGTTTGGAGTATCTAAATGACATTATCTTTATCCTTCTCTCTTCTTCAGACACTATGGTGTGGTCAAAACCTGAAACTAGGGGTTCCAAGCCACTTCCCAGAAGCCTTCACTCTGCCAGTGTCATTGGAAATAAGTAAGGAGGTTCTTTGCAAATGCTGTCATACCTCTTTTACAGCGGATGTACAGTTTGTTTGTGACACCTGACCAAACAAACCTTTGATAAACTATTTTGTATCCCTTTGTTTATAGAATGTATGTGTTTGGAGGTTGGGTTCCTATTCCAGAGTCAGATGAACACAGCGCTTTAGGAACCGAATGGATCTGTTCTAACTCTTTAAGCGTACTCAACTTAGGTCAGTATTTCTCATTGATAATGTCATTTAAATTCCATAATTCCAAGTTTGTGAGTGATTTTGTAGATGGTGATGTTTATAGGGAAGATATAGGCTATAAACGTACAGGCATTTTAAAAAATTGGCCCACGTTTCTTTACTGCAGACACTATGAGCTGGCAGAACCTTGTCCCAGAGGAGCAGGATGACATCGAGTCCCAGCTGCAGAGCCAGGGACCACAGAGTGATGATCCTTATGCCAGTAGGCCCAGAGCCAGGGCTGGCCACTGTGCCACCACTGTCGGGTCCAGGCTTTATATTTGGAGCGGCCGTGACGGATACCGTAAGAGCTGGAACTACCAGGTCTGCTGCCAGGATCTCTGGTACCTGGAGACAGGTGAGTATTTGTTTTCTAACGCATGACAGAGTCACTCAGGCTGGTGCTGGGAAAAAAAGCCACTCAGTACAATATTCTGTCCTCAGATCATCCAGCCACCCCAGAGGCAGTGCTACTCATCAAATCCACAGTCAGCATGCTTCATGTGGCCTGGCGCCCCCTGGCTGCAGCAGACTGCTACATCCTTCAAATCCAGCCTGTGTGTTCTCCCAAAACTGCAGCCAGCAATCCATCTGCCAAACCAGTCGACACCACTCGAACAGATGGACAAGAGGGGAAGAATAAAGATCCTGCAGGTAAGGAAAGGGTGCACAGTCTGTTATCTGCTCAGTCAAGTTAACAGGACACAGAAAAGAAGCATGGATTTCTAAACAGATGATTTCAACATCAGTATAAACACTGTGAAAAAAAAATTGACACCATATTTGTCAGGGTGTAGACATGCAAAGAACCTTCTGTCGCAACAGTAACATTTTTCTTCACTCTTTTCTTTAGGCATCCAGTGTCTTCAACCTCAAAATGAAGGAATGTCAAAGAGAGATGACAAAGCATCAATGCAGGTAGATATGATGATGATGATTTAACAAGCTTAAATCTGTAACAACAAAATCACATGTACACACATCCAACATTTAGCAATGTTTAGCAGTTTCTTAATTAAAAATACATTGTAGTTTGGGTGGAAGTAAGACCTATATTTTACCCAGAACTAATTATACCCTGTTTTGTTCATGCCTTACTCTAGCAACTCTTCCTATTTAGAGCAAATAAGCCTCGTGCTTTAATTCTCTACTCAAATTTCAGGATGTTTCAGTACAGCAGGAAACTTCAGTGAAATCATCCAGTGGCTCAGCAGAGACCCACGCACCAGGAGGGAGGAGTGCTGGGAGAGACTCAGGCGTCTCTGACCCAAAAAGCTGCTGTAAGTGTTGTTGTCAAATGCTCTACCCTTTAAAACTGTGTTACCAAAAATGTTTTAATGCTCCCATGAATTTGATTGTAAGAGACAATAAAAGTAGGTATATTTGAAGTAAAGTACTGCACCAGTAAATGTATTGCCTCAGTTGTTGTTATTTCCTGCACAGCTTGAAATGAGTTTGTTTGCTCTCTGTTGTTGTGTTTGTTGTAGCTGTGGGACAGGAGACATCAGCAACAGAGGGCAGCAGCTCAGCCCAGCATCACTCAGGTAATGATGATGCTCAAGCTCAGTGACGTACCAGGCTTAAAAAGATCCAGAGTTCAATGTGTTTTTTTGTTTTGTTTTTTTTTTAAATCTTTGACAGATAAACCTGTTTCCGCTGGAAAGACAGAAAACTTCTACGCCTGCACAGAACAGGTCAGGTTTACCTCTAAACAGTAACTTTTAGCTCTTTCACTTGGCCTGGTCTAAAGTAAGAACTGTCACTTTCAGGTTCAGCAGAATCCAGATGAAGCAGTGTGGTTTGATGTAGGTGTCTTCAAAACACTCTTCTCTGAGGTCAGCCACTACTTTCTGCCTGCTGACAGTGACCAGGTGTCTACAGGCATCAGCAGCCGACCCCCAAATACTAAAGAGGTAAAAACCATACACACTGTAGTGGATATTAATTTGGACTATCCTTTGCTTATTCTTCATCCTTTCTTTTCCCATCAACCTTTTCCTTAGAGGAAGCTGCCAGGGCCTCAGGACTACCAGGGCAGGGAGAAGCAGGAGCTCAGTCCTGGTCAGACCTACAGGTTCAGAGTTGCAGGCATCAACTGCTTTGGCCAGGGAGACTTCAGCCCAGTCAGTGAGTTCAAGACCTGCCAGCCTGGTTTCCCTGGAGCACCCTCTGCTGTCAAGATTACCAAGGTGACATATTGAAGTAATTCAGACTTGTTTGTCTGAGGAACACAGAGAAAATCAGGGTGTTTAGATGGTTTTCAGACTGATGAATTAAGAAGGAGCTGCTTTAGGCCCCTAATTCTGCCTTTTCTGTGTAGGCCAACGATTCAGTCCACATCACATGGGAGGCTCCACCCTCTCCGTCAGGCCGGATTCTTGAGTATTCCATGTACATGGCTGTGAGGAAAAGCCGCTCCACCACATCGGAGCGTCCGGGTCAGATGGCCTTCATCAGGATTTACCGTGGCACCAAGATGTCCTGCTCAGTCAGCTCCTCTCACCTGGACAATGCCCACATCGACTGCTCCGCCTCCAACCGGCCAGCTGTCGTCTTCCGCATCGCTGCCAAGAACGAGCAGGGCTACGGCCCGGCAACGCAGATCCGCTGGATTCAAGGTGGAGGAGCTCGACCTGTTTAAGTTTCTGCTCGTTTTTCACATTCATTTTTTGTGGACAGATTCAAACTTGATTCAGCTTCCTCTTTCTGTCTTTTTAGATCCCAGTAAATTGCGAGCATCTGCATCCAGAGCAGACATGAGTGCCGAGGTGGACCGGGACGCTGCCGACAGGTAACCAGTCTAAACGTTTTCTGTTGATTTTTACTTTTTAAATGTTTTTATATTAATTTGTCTGTTGTCATTCTCTTTTGTTTTTTTTTTTTTGCAGCTCCAGCTAAAAACGATTGGTCTGAAGATACGTTTGGGGAAAGACTGTGCACTCAGGAAGCTGAAGCTGAAGATATTTTATTTCCTAGATAGTTTTGTTAATTTATTTTTTTATGTATTTAATGATTCTCTTGTAAATATATATACATTTCCACAGGAAGCTTAACCACGTTGCTATTTTAGTTAACAAATGTTTTGTTAAGTGATAATATGTGATATACTGTAGACCAAACTACAACTACTACCACTATTATTTGATATTTAAAACTCTTTAAAGGTTGGAGGAGCCTTAGCACTTACTCCACCGCCCACTAATGCTTTATGTGTCATTGTTTGAATAAAACACAGGTGGTGAGATGCTTTCAGGGCGTCAGAGTGCATCAGAGAGAAAAGCTTTCGTTAGCGTGGACCACTTTTACGATCCTAATCCAAACCAGTGAGGTTTTGAAAAATCAATAATCTGTTAACTGGAATGTTGTTTTAAACCAGATTATTACCTGTTCCAAGTTTGATTTAAGATCATTGTCAGTGTGTTTTGTTGCTGTGCACGGTCACATGTTACTGCAAATTATCTGTATCCATTACATATTTGCATCTCATTTCTTGGTTTATGGTTTTGTTACAGTTTATTTTCCTTATCATCATTTATCTCAGTGTGATGTGTCTGTCTTTATCAGTCATTGTCATGATCAGTTTAATCCAGTATTGTTTCTGACTTCAGTGAAAGAAGAGCACAGTGGTACTGTGACAACAATAATAATAACAATTAAAAATACTATATTTATATAACACATTTCAAGCAAAGACTGCCACATTCCAGGAAGAGATTTGTGTGAACACTGTTAGTGCCCATATTATTATTATTATTATTATTATTATTATTATTGTTATTATTGTTATTATTATTCTCTTCCATCATGTCTGGACTGAACACAAGAGGACCAGTGATACACTTTTCTCCCTCATGGAAAGGCTCCAAACTTGTGCTCTCATCCATAGAAGAGCATTTAATTGACATACTAATGTGGCTAGATTGAACTTTCTGGCTGAAGAAGGGTTCAACTTAAACAGGACTGATTACACTTTAAGCTATCCCTGTGGAGAAATTTGGGCATTGCAGAAGCAACTGAACAGAATTCACTGGGGGACTAAAGTGTATTAATTAGAACAATTAAGTGTAAGGTCTCAAATAGAAAACAGCATCTTTATTGTCCCAAAGAGGAAATTCACTTCACAGTACTGAACATGCCTCGCTCTTATACAAGCTGCAGAATATAATTCCAGATCCAGTGTGTGTAACACAGGTGAATACATCCTCTTTGATGACAAATGAAGCAGTAGAAGAATATTGTCTGCATTCTGCTTTTTAAAAGCAGTAACCAAAGTGTTTAACAACAGTGTTTGTTGATGACAATCATTGCTGGGCTGTGTTTCTGGATATCAGTGGATATCACCCTTCTGACCAGTAATGGAGATAGGGTACTGGTTCAGTGCAGTATGTGTGTGTGTTCGGGAAACTGATGAGCCTCTGGTTGCTGACTACCTGGCAAGAAGATGGAATTCAACAGGCATAGTTACTGTGATAGGTACAGGATAGTCCCTGGAGCCTTGCCTGTTTTGCAACCGCTCAGCTGGTTCATACATGTGTGAAGTGAGCACTGTGTGTTGGTTTTGGGTGGGTACATTTTCTTTCACCTATATCTGTGCAGTAACAACATGGCAAATATATGGATTTGGACATTTTGCAATTTGATGTTAGAGTCACAATTCTTCCCTCATATATGGAAAAATAAATGTGGAGAACTGGTATAATAATTTATATTGAAAATGTGGTTAAGCTTCTTTTTCATCGCGAGAAATGCACCTCGGGAAAGACTCCCATGATCCCCCAGTTTGTAGTTTACAGATTAGCTTGCTAGCGTTGGCGAAAAAAGAAAACAGGAAAGAAAGGCGTCGCAAGTTCTACACGAGGTAAATGGCTTTCGGTGCTCAAATAAATAAATAAACTTGGTGTTGTATAAACCTACTTTATATGTTCGTATTTTGTAGCTAGAGACCCTCAATTTGCACCGGGTTGTGCTTAACATTAGCCCAGTTAGCAAGCGAACTTTAGTTGAGCTAACGTTAACTACGTGGTTTGACAAGCGTTGCTAAGGTTAGCTTGTTTAGTCAGCTGCTTTAAGTCGCTCGGAATTTAGTTTGAATTGTGTTTGTTTGTGTTCAAACTGGGAAAATTGTCTAAACCGTGCCAATGGCTGCATGCTCTAAGTCTTTTGCCCCGACCTATCTTGGAAATGTTTGAGACAAGGAGTGTCCGATAACGGACGCATTAGCTAATTGGCTAGTTAGCATATCGAGTCGCGGGACACGGAGCGCCAGATTTAAATAGAACTCAAAGCTTTTTCAGATCGCAGAACACAATTTGAATCGTTAACTCCTGCATTATACCCATAGCCACTCTAAGGATATTCCAGTATGACCCACAGGCCAAACTTGTGTTCGAAAAGAGCTGATATCGACAAATTTCACTGCACATAAACTTTATTATTTTCCTTTGTGACACTGGCCGTATTTTTAGATCAGAGTTGGCATATGAAACTACAGTTTGTTCTGTTCAGTGTTTGGTTAATATATTCTGGTCAAGTGACGCTGGTATGAAAATCGCCTCAGAGTATCCTCAGATCCTTGATATTAAGTGGCTATTGTTAAAGTGATTCAGTGGTTGCAATCACAGCCTCATCGTATCCACAACAGAGTCAGCAGCCAGGGAGTGGAACTAACTAATCACTTGAGGTTGCCTCAGAGCCTTGACTTGACTCCTGAGAGGTAGAGATTTTAATAAGTGGCAGGGGGACTCTACTCAAAGCCACCATGGTTACTAAATGACAACAAAACCAAGCTTAATTTTGCCCCGTTAAAGCACCACACAGAGATTGTGTGCAGACAGTCTTTGTCAGTGTTGAAGTATGATCAGCTGACTGACAACATTTTATTTCTTTTCATTTGGATACTGACACAGTAAGTGCTTTGCTTGGTTTACCCAGCTTTGTTTCATCTCCTCCTCTCTCTGACCCTTTTCTGTAGAGGTGAGATGACCTCGTCCGCCCTCAGTCAGTCGGCGCCTCTCGTCCCAAACCTGGAGCCCGGGATGGGGAAGTCTGCAGCCATGCTGGGGTTGTCTGCCGGGCTGGGAGGAGCCGAGATGGAGCTGCAGAAAATGCTTATCGACGAGAGAATGAAATGCGAAAACCACAGGACTAACTACCAGACGCTAAAGGCTGAACATGCCAGGTAAAGATAAAAGGAATTTAATATTTAGCGTTTTTAAAATTTCTTTGTCAGTCTTTGCGGTTTGGTGTAGGGTTCTTTTGGGTTTCATTGTAGGGAACATAAATCAAATCGTGCTTAGCCGATAGGATTGACATACTAATACTGTATCAGTGCAGGAGTTAAGAACATGGGGAAAATATAATCTCTTTATAACCAACAAAATATCGGAAACACTGATACAGAGGGCACAATTTTACAGGGATAAAGTCTATAGACATTAGACAATAGACTGTGGTATGAATTTTAAAGTAAAGTTAAACCTGTTTTTCATGGTTTGCCATGGCAGTTAGGTGTCTGTTGGCAGTATTGTGTGTTCCATCTCAGCCGTGGTATCCTTTTTTCTTGTAGCCTGCAGGATGAGTTCACACGGGCGCAGGGTGAACTGAAGCGCCTGCTCAGCGACAGGCAGGCTCAGCAGGAGAAGCTGCAGCTGCTGTTGGCTGAGCTACGGGGAGAGCTGCTGGACAAAACCAGGGAGTTGGAAGAGCTTCGACTGCAGGTACACTTTGATCAAGAAGAGAGGAAATCTCTTAATTCTTAAAACTTAATTCATCTGCTTTTTTTCCCCCCAAAATTGTTAGAATCTACATTTACAGACCAAAGCAAAAAGACACTTATTTCTGATGTGGCTGAGAACTTAGATTTTTTTTTTTGTAGCCTCTTTGTGTCTAAACCTCCACTGATTTTCTGGATGTTTTTTTCTGTTCACCAGGTGATGACCCCTCAGCGGTTGGAGTTGCTCAGAGCTCAGGTGCAGCAGGAGATGGAGGCTCCAGTCAGAGAGAGGTTCAGCAAACTGGAGGAGGTCAGCCTCTATGGTTTTTTTCCTTCACAAGCTGCTAATGCCAGAATTTAGAGGGATTTCTTACCTGGGGAGACGTGAGTTATGTCTTTTGGGAGTGAGTATGATTGACAGTGTACTGTAATATATTACAGCACTGAGATTAAGACACCAAACTCAGCACAGTAAAAAATGATAGAACATGTTTTTTCGTGTTTGCTGTCGAGAACAGTGTCACTGTGGAATATATTGTTAATCAACTATATGAATAAACAGATGCAAGTGGCTTCTGCTGAAGAGGGAAATTGCTGCTATTATCCTTTAGTACTTGTTCTAAATGTGGCACTGGCTGCTGTGACTATCAAGTCCATAGCAACGGTCAAGAGATTAGCAGTGATTGCGTTTTGAAAATCATTTGAAAGTCTGTGCTTTCAAGGGAATAGCAGCTAATTTCCAGAATTTTTGTCTGATTGTTCCATCTCTCCTCTCACTGATTTGTGTCTGTGTTACATGCATAGGGGATGTAACAGTCTGATGTGTGTATTTGTGGTTCTTCATAGGAGACAGAGAAGTACAGGTCTGAGTACAACAAGCTGCGGTATGAGTACACCTTCCTCAAGTCCCAGTTCGACCACCAAAGAGAGGAACATGCTCGTATACTGGAGGAAAGGAGGATTCGCTATGAGGCAGAGGTGAGTGTGTGTGTGTAATGACTTTACATTTTTGTGATACACTTGTGTAAAATACTGATAAATGCTAGTTTCTAAAGTGAGATCTAAAATATTCACTGTCCTGTTGACAGCTCTCTCGTCTGGAGAAGGATAGGGAGGACCTGGTGGTTCAGTACCAGGGTTCGGACTCACTGCGTGATGGGAAACGAGTGGAGGCTCTGCTGAGGGAGAAAGCTCAGCTCCATCTGCGGCTGAAGGGGCTGGAGGCAGAGGTGGCCGAGCTTCGAGCCCAGAAGGAAAACTCGGGTCAGCAGGCTGAAAACGTCCAGCGTATCCAAATCAGGCAGCTGTCAGAGTGTCAGGCTGCAGTGAAGTCTCTGGAGGTGAGACAGCAACAAACTGCACCATCACTTGTTTTTGTCTGCTCTGTTTTTTTAATTGTTGCTGCAGGAATGACTAAACTTACCTGCAGGATGATCACATTTCATCTAGCATCATGATTTTGCTATGTTTTGCTATGCTATGTGACAGGGAAAACATTTGTTTGTTTTTTAGTAATTGCTGGATGTGATTGGTTGTCGGTTTGACAGGCGGAGCGTCAGTCATTGCGCCTGCAGCTGGAGCGGATGGAGAGCGAGTTTCATCTGAGCCAAGAACAGAACAGCCAGCTCACAGGGCGACTGCACAAAGCCGAGAGAGAGGTCAGCTCCCTCACCTGTCAGGTACGCTGCTCTGTGACCTCTGACCCCCCTCCAAACCTCTGAGATGTTTTATTAATCATAGTTTAACATAGTAAATCAAAATACACTTGTACTGGCAAATACCACATGCCTGTGAATCACAAGGAAAGTAGAATGCTAAGCAAAGACTTGAGGAAAAATGTCAGTGACGGTAGAATGAGACATTTTTAATGACAGCATCCAGCAGATGTCTCCTGCCTGTCACTCATTTTGCTGCACGCTTACTGAATTAATTTTTTTCGTCTTTACTCAGATTGAAAGCCTGAAGCATTCACACAAGCTGGAGGTGGCCAGCGTCAGACTGGAGTGTACCCGCTCTAAAGGGGAGGTGGAGAGGGAGAGAGACACACTGCAGGGGCAGATGGATGGTATGGATCTCACACACAGAGCAGTGTGTTCTGATCATGCTCATCTCTCTGCAGTGAGATGGCCTGAGGTCTTGACTTTCTGTTTGTCTCTATATCGTCCTGATTTTGTTTTGATTTCAGTCCTTTATGTTACCTGTCGAAAGGCAAGAATTAAGTGTGTCCATTTACTGACTGTACAAAACGTATGCATCATATTCACAGTCCATGCTCTCCTTAGTTGAGATTTCAATTTATGGTCATGTTCACATCATGGATCTGAGCCAATCTTCTTACACCTAATTTTTCACTTCCCTTTATTGAAAATACTGCAGACTATAAAAGTACATTTTACCTTTTCAGTTACTGAAGATTGCACAGACATATCCTATGCTGCTTTGTACTATGATCACTCACTGTCAGAGATTTGACAACAAATTTAAACAGTGCTCCAGACTGTCAGAGTCCTTAGATGCATCATTTCCCTCTAAAAAAGAATTAAACCAAACTTTTACAGTGTGTCCTCCACCACATTCAGACTCTCACAGTAACTTGTGTGTCTCAGGTCTGCAGGCAGATGTGGAGCTGCTAAAAGCTGCAGTGGAGCGACACAAAGAAGTTCTGGTGGAGAAGGAGAGGGAAATGGTCAGGAAGGTGCAGTCTGCCCGTGAAGAGGAGTTCCGCAAAACTGCAGCCTTGCATGAGGAAAAGTGAGACTCAGCTTTGTGTCATTTCTGTTGCTGATATAGTTGGTTTGAATCAATGAGAAGGATGAGATACAAACTTCTGGGTGTTGTTCTTCTCTGTCAGGCATTGGTGTTGATCATTCCAGCTAAGTTTCAGTTCCAGCTTCCAGTACATTTGATTTTAGACCATTTTCTACTGCATTTATTGTTAGGTTGGAGTTGGAGAATCGGCTCGCAGCACTGGAACAGCAGAGGGCGCTGCAGGACGCTAGAGATCACGCCCAGAAGGAGGAATGCGAGGAACGTCTCCGCAGTGCTCAGCAAGGCGAGGAGTCAGCCCGCAGAGAAGTGCAGAACCTGAGGTCTGCTTGGTCAGGTCAACACTGAATGCTGCATGTTACAGAATCTGCACAGCCGCATTAGTGTGAGGGAAAGATCTGGGTCAGATACCATTACGTTAAACAGTAAGGCTTAGGCCACAGTCTGTTTGCTGAAACAAATCCAGATGAAAGCAATCATCGAATCAGCCACCTCCTCTCTGTGGTTGGCTGTTTTTTTGTGTTACTGCATGTCAGTTTCCTTTGCAGCCTCTTTGCCCCAGTTTCTGTTCCTACACAAACATATTTGGGAACAGAAAGTGTAGTAAGGAAGTCATCGATCAAAGTGAACAGTCACAGTTTTATCAGTCCAATGTTTTGTTTTACACCATAAGAGCACATCAGGTGTATGATCTCCATATGTGCAAGAAAAGAGGGAAACATAGTAAAATGAACAACAATGAAAGGAGATATTTCTTCACGGTGACATTATATTTAATGTTTTCTTCAGAACCAAACTTCAGCAGCAAAGCTCACTGCTTGAGGAGCTGGAGAGACAGAAAGCAGAGATTGCTGAGCTGCAGCAGGTAAGTGGCACAAACTCAAGATACAAGTCCTGCTGTTAGCATGATAAATAATAAATAATTAAAAAAAAAAAAAAAAACGAGGGGAGTTTGAATGCTTTTCATAACTGTGATTTTGTTTGACCCTACAGCAGAACAGAGATCTGGGTGTCCAACTTGGGACACTGTCGCACTCTGAAAGTGACTTGATGGAGACAAACCAGCGCCTCAGAGAAACACTGGACAGAGTCAGGGAGGAGCTGAGGACGGCCCGAGGTCAGGCTGAGAAGAGCCAGCACGAGGCAGAGAGGTACACCTGCTGATCTGTCTTCAGAAAAATAAACTCACCTTGACTTACCTGTTGCGTGAAACACTCTGACTTTCTTCTGTCTTCTCTTTGTCCCTCTCCAGGATGCTGGAAGACCGTCAGGTTGAGTGGTTGGAGGAGAAACACAAGCTGCAGGAGCGAGAGGCCGAGCTGCAGCGCAAATACTCTCAGGTCAAAGAGAAACTGCAGAGAGCAGCGGTGGCCCAGAAGAAGGTAAAAGCCTTTCATTACAGCAGGATGGAAATGATCATCATCTTAGTTCTCAGAACATTTTTAGAAGGATTGTCTGTGCTACATGATTTCTCCTACATTTGTTTAAAAAAACATGTCCACAGACAGTGCTTAACGTTGTAACACTGAAATGGTTTGAAGAGATTTGACTTGACTTTGTGGAAGCTGTAGATGAAGTGTGTATGTGTGTTTGTGTCATACAGAGGAAAACGCTGACAGAGAACAAAGAGAAGAGGCAGCAGGATAAGATCCAGTTACTGGAGGCCAAAATAGAAGAACTGGAACTGGAAGCTGCTGCGGCCAAGAAGTAAGGATCAGGTCCCATTTTAGAATGAAATAATCCAGTCACGTTAAACTGCCAGGAACTGGTGTGCCACTGGTCAAAGGGCACTATTTCTTGTAAGGATGAGGTCCTGATTGAAATGTCTTAGTCAGCCTTAACTTTAACTTCCTTTAAACTTTTTCTTTTCACCCTTTGTTCAGACGTTCATCATTCTCAGAGGAACAAGCTCAGCTCAGCAGACGGTTGAAGGAGCTGCAGCGGCGACACAATGAGTTTCGACGCCTCCTTCTGGGTGGCCAGGGTCCTTTCAGCGCAGGCCCCGCGTTCCTGACCTCCTCACCCACCCCGTTCCTCCTCCTCGGGTCTGAGGGGCCGCTATCCAACATCCCAGTAAGCATAGCAGCCACACTTTTGTTTTTGTTTATTTTCAGCAGACAGATCCTTTACAAAAGAGGCACATAGACTAATTTCTTACACCCACCGCAGCAGGAAATAGTCCAGAATGCAATGCAGCAACAGCACAGTTTGTGTTTTGAGGAAACGGAGCCTAGCACTTAGACTCTACGTTCACAGACACACAGAAACCACAGCTGAATGTAACAAACTCACAGATCTTCTCTGTGGGTTGTTAAAGGGCATTCCGTAATGTCATAGATGTCGCCCACAAACTCACATGGCATCTCACACTGTAGATTTGAGGATGACAGCTGAGCTGCTTTACCGCAGCAAATGATTACATTGATGTGGGTGTTAATTATCTCCAACACACTGAAAGGCCAGTGCTAAGTGTGTGTGTGTGTGTGTGTGAGAGGAGGAGAGCTGTGGAGAGATTTGTTCGTGAAGATGTAACGTTTCCTTGCTTTTCCTGTATTTGCTGCAGGAGGACCAGCACCAGAGGGAGCTCTCTCTGCTGCGCAGGAGGCTGGAGGATCTGGAAAGCGCCCAGCAGCAGCAACTGGAAGAACTGGGCTCTCTGGTGCACAGGGATCCCGCGCCTGACCTCTGACCTCTACACTGCTTCCCATCAGACTTGCACAAAGTAAGATGGAGCCTTGTTTTCAGGACACAGACGGTGTTTTTACAGAATAGAAACATTATTTATTTACCACCATTTATTTGTGCGTATTTATACAAATGTGGAGCGATGACGACGCATTGGGTCAGCGCTTACATGTCTCTCTCATGTTGTGATGGTGAGGACTTGGAAATGCTGCAGCACGTTTTTTTAAATTGACCATGATGTCCTCAGGGTTTGATTTTCTATTGCATTGCTTGTTGTTTATAAACATTTGCTACATTAAGTCGTTCTGGAGGAAAAGTTTCTATACAGAGGAGCTGATACAAAGGCTCAGGACACTACAGGCTGCAAATTGCACAATGTTTATACAGACTGTTGGTGTCCAACAGGTTTTACTTGAATTGTATATATATAGTGATTTACAGGTTTATGTGACATATCTGTGATTTTGATTTTGTGTGACCACAGATCTGTCTTAGTCAGAGGTGTCCAAACTGTTCCACAAAGGATCATGTGGCTGCAGGTTTTTATTCCAACCAAGCAGCAGCACACCAGTCTTGACTCATTTAATCAACTGATCTCTGTCTTCAGACAGTTGACTGGTCAAACTGTGTGCTCATGATTGGTTGGAACAAAAACCTGCAGCCACATGATCCTTTGTGGAACAGTTTGGACACCTCTGGTCTAAGTTGACTAAGCAGTTGTTGTTTACAGTGAAACTGCAGTTAAGAACTGAACCCTGAGGGAGTTCATGGTTTCCTGCTCCTTTCAGCTCCTCTGATACAGTTTATGGACACAGTACCTCATCTCCATCTAAGTAGCAGGGGTGATACACGCTGGACAAAGTCTCCTCTGTTGTCTCCTGACCGCGTCATAAAAGCTGTCCAGTCTCTGTCACTCAGAGCTCCACTGAGGTCATCCATATGAGTGAGACACAGGCAGCTCAGTTCCAGGAGCAACTCTTCAGTCCATCAAACAAGTGTTTAACATGATGTAGCTGCTCTGTCACCTCAGTCGGGGCTCCGTTCTGCTCCAGCTTCTGTTTTATCTGTGGAAACATGAATCCAGTGTAAGACATTTTACAGACATGTTGCATTTTAAAGGCTCATTTTTTCTACTCAAAATTCTGCTTGTCTTTTCTGCTTGTGTTTTGTGAATGTACACTCTAACAACATCAACCTTAACAAGCTTTTTGATAGATGATAGATATCTATCTAAGGCAGATGATTCCTCTCACATTAAAAAAAATGTCATTTGTATTGAAAACAAGCCAAAGCCCTTCTGCAGGGTTGAGTTTTGAAAAGGTGCCACTTTGTGTACAGGAACAGGAAACAACCACCTGATAAATGAAGCAGAAGGAAAATCTCAAGCTTTTAAATCTCATTTCCTCTACACATGTCGCATGTGACTGTTTGTTTCACAAGTGAACTCACTGTGGGCTGTTGCTACTGACATCCTAGATACATCAAAAAAAAAATGAGGGTAAGCTAGGAGCAGCAGAGGTGCTCATAAAATAGAAACCACCAGTATAAACACATTACCTAAACACATCCAAAGTGATTCTGGACCATCATGAAAGCAAAAAGAAAATGTGTGTGATGTGAGATGAAAAGGACTCTGACCTCTGTGAAGTATCTCTGGATGAATTTGTAGAGCTCTCTGAGGGCCGCGGCTTCGTTGAATTCATTTTCATGTTTCTGAAAACAAAGCAAACAGTCATCCTTTCATCCTTTTTTTTAATTGTTATTGTTATTTTGCATTGACATGGACGTTACCTTTGACTCCTCCCTGAGGAAGTCTTTGAATTCCGAGGCTGTCATTGGTGACTGGTCTCTGATCTGCTTGTAGTAAGCCTTCACTTCCTGTTTGAACTTAGGGATCTCTTTGGCATATAGGAGCTTGTTGGTCGGTGCGTGCTGGGACACAATAACAAGGCACTGTGACTTTTTTTGTTTTGCATTCCTAGATGTATGATTTTGCCTTTTTAATATGAGACATTGTCTTGTACGTTACCTTCCCCAGCTGGGTCTCACTCAGGGAGAAAGAGTCCATGAAAGCCTGAGCGATGACGGACAGGCAGCCGTCCAAATGTGGAGTCTTCTCCATGTCGAAAACAAACTGGGGGTTTTTCAGGATGTTGACCCAGAAGCGCAGAGGCAAACTGTGAAGCAGTGTGGAGACACGTCCATGATTTGCACCTCAGCAGAACCACTGCTCCAGGTTCTCTACAATGCATCTTATTTGTCCTGACTTCTGGATTAAAGCTTTTCACCCTGTCCACAGAGGACAGTCATACCTGTTGGTCTTCCAGATGTGCAGGACATCTGGGTCAGTGATCTTCATGTTCTCTGCCTGAGTGTCCAGGAAGTCGAAGAAGTATTTGACAGCATGTGGAGCTTTGCTGTGCGGTATCCCCCAGATAGACGAGAACAGGTTCTCCACAAACGAATGCACGGCCACCTGAGAGAGAGAGAGAACAATGTAACGTCTCTGCTGTTCAGTGCAGCAAAATGAAAAACATTTAACAGATAGACTGAATTACTACCAGTAGCATTGGAAGACAGAGCAGAGATATTTCAAGTTTCAAATTTAGTGTGAATCGTCTGCCCTCTGAAATAAAACCGTGCCCCCTCTCTCACCCAGATTCTCTGTACTGTCGCTTATTAATTTCCTGTCTAAAAAGAACAAGGTAGATCAAAGTTGAAACCTGCTCTCTGATCTAAGCTGAAAACAAAACCCTCTCCAAATTGAGCAAAGCTATGCTCATGGTACAAGTGACACAAAAATAGCATGCTTCCTTTACAGCATTAGCGCTGCTGCTGGTGGTAGAAATAATCTGGTATGAGGCAGATTCTGTTATCAGTTCTGCTAGTGCTGGAGAGAGTTTGAGGCATTGTGACTGGTTCCTCTTACCTTGGTGGAGAGCAGCTTGATGAGATGCACTTCCTTCAGTTTTAACTTCTTCCTCTCTGGGTTCTGTCTCTGGTCCTCGTCTACATCTGGATCAATCTGCAGTTAAAGAGACACGAATTCATCTCGGTCCAAGCTAATCGTCAGTATTCTGTGATTCAGACCAAAATTCAGTGGAAACATTAAACACAAACTCTCTTACCAAGTGGAAGTATTTTCCAGAGAAGTTCTCATCATCTAGAGGAAAATAAAGAGCATAAATCAGCTGATCTTGATCCATTTCTAAATCATCCTTTTCAATTAGAAGAAGAAAGTCTGGGACATTTTTATAGGTGACAGCAGCAGCAGCAGAGAGAAACGCTGAGCGTGCAGGAAGCTGACCCACGATGCAACCTCTACAGCCCTGCTACTAAGAAAGCTGAAGATGTGAAGTGCTTCTCCCACTGAATGTTCTTTGCTCTATTAGGAGGCATTTATTTTTCATAGACTAGATAATTCAGGTCCAGCTGAGATTATTCTGACTCACATACTGGTCCCAAAGTCAGGAATGAACCAGCCTGATAGCTTTACCTTATAGTTTATTTATAGACTGCTCTGAATAGAAGAACCATCCATTTTATCTCTAAGTGTAATTAAGGGAATGATTTGACACTTGACAAGAGAGATACAAGAGTTAGACATGTTGCCAAGCATCATTTTGAACTTTGGAGAGTTTCCTCCTGCTTCCAGTCTTCATGCTAAGCTAAGCTAACCTATCTCCAAGTTTAATGCAGTGACACGAGAGTGGTAACAATCTCATGGAGCTCTCGGACAGATAGAAATCAGCTCTTACCCTTCAGACTTCCCTGTGGGCTCAGAGGAGGATGAGTTTTCTTAGACAGCACTTTGATTGTCGCTCCATCAGGAACCTACAGGAGTAAAGAAAAAATGGACACACAGGAAGGTTAACTACTGACATTTTAATTTTACACGCCGTGTTCCTTCATGTTAATGCACTGTTTGATTAAAAGGGAAACTATTATTATTATAACTACTATTAGTGTGAAGCGGAAACAGCTGAACGTTTGCAGGCTGCAGCTTCTACACTGATCTGGGTGTTGCTGATATTGCTGTTTTAACATGTTCACTAAACATTTTCAGGAACTAAAGAAACACATCATTATTTAACGTTTGCTCAATACCACCAAGTTAAAACATAAAAATCCCCAGAACTGGACGTTACAACAATTTCCCATCATGTTTTTTTTTTGTTTTTTTTTTTTGTTTTTTTTTTAAGCTGGCTTTGTAATATGACCAACACAGACCAGGACATCAGGCTATGATACATCTCATGTGTTAGAGTTTCCCAGGCCCTGATGATGCTCTAACAGATGATGAACACACGGCACAAATGACTCTTATGATCCCATTACGAGGCCATTAGAGAGCACTCTCCCTCCAGTATGTTGGTTCTCTCTCCTCTCACTGAGCTGCTGCAGACCAACTGGGTTCAATTCAATTCTGTTGTGGACCACTGGAAACGAGAAGTCTAAAATCAGCAGCAAGATTGAAAGTAAGAAAAGAAATGCTGATGACTGATGATCAGCCTTTGGTTCTTAATACCTCAAAGACCACCTGCGTCTATGATAGGTTTACTGTGTGTGTGTGTGTGTGTGTGCGCACTGTGGTAAATTGTGTTTAAAATATAACAGTGGTTTATTTGCTTTTTTTAAAATCCAGTTTCTGTCAAGCTATCATATACATGTTTATCTCACAACCACCACAGAAAAAAAAATCTATACACATGCTCTCTCTCCAGTAGGTAGAGACAGCAGCAATAATACTGAAAGTGAGAGGACGAGACTTGTAGGGACAGTTACTGTTCATGATATGCGTCGCTGTAGTAGGCGTAAGTTACACCTCAGCAGCATCCTCTGTCCAACACAATGCAGGAGTTCCTGCATGAGAGTATGCATGTATAACAGTTGTTTTTTTTTAACACTGATGATTCTCACCTTGTAGTGCTTGAGCGTGTTAAGCATCATCACCTCCCCGATAACCTCTGAGCTTGCGTCCACATCCTCAAGGGGAACAAAAGATCCACCCCTCTCATACTCTGGGGGGCAAAAGTGGAAAAGTCGAGGCTAAACAGCTTGAAAAGACTTTTCTGGAGGTTATAGATGAGTTTGTGGCAACTTAAGTCGTCAATTGTTCCTTTTGTTTTAATGCGTGAATATATGAAGGCAAATTAGCAAGAATGAGCAACAGTACCCCTTAAATCACCTGGTGTGCTTTAAGAACGTAGCTGGCATTATTCTAGTTGTCAGCAACTTTCCAGCTTCCTTAACCTGCCTGTGACACTCAGCCCCCACATTCCCACTGAATCTTTAAAAATTTGTCACAGATATGCAGTTGCATTAAAAAAAAAAAAGCTGAATAATTTGGGCACTTGCAGCTGGGCACTGCGATTCTTAGCAACTGTTACTGAATTAGCACATTTTCAGAGGATTAATAAAGATTTGATGCACCACCAGGCTGGTTTATGTGGGACTGACTTCTTATAAACCACAGGGCCTATGTTTATGAGAGAGTAGAGACTAAAGAGACTGAAACCTTGTTACTTACTGATACACATGTCCCTCAGGGGAACGTTGTAGGGGAAGCCGAACTTGGCCTTGAAGGCGGACAGGATTTTCTCTTTGACCTGCTCTACTGTGTCACAGCTCAGGGTGTTGACCTCCAGAGGCTCACTGACCTGCCCATCACTGCCCACTGCAAACAGCACCTTCAGCTTCTGCAGACAACACACACAAACAAGGACAACAAGGACGTGTCACTGCATTTTCTAATTACCGGGGACAATTCTCATGTGATCCTTATAACCTCAGTCAGAATTTAAAACGTGCATTCACTCTTTCACTCACACTCCTAAACATAGAATTGAGTGCACGTGTGAATAGTGACTAAAAGCTTCCCTCCCTCACACATGGACACAGATGCCTGTGTTTCTGCCTTCATGCTTATCAAAACCACAGCACAAGTAATCACTAAGCAAGTCTCAGTTTCACCATCATGCAAACTCATGAGCCTAAGCCTCACTGAAACAACAGCTGTTTCGTACGCCAGCACAATAGAAGAACACTAGCAGCGTCTTCCCTCACTGATTGTTGGAAAGTTCAGTGCAGCTGCAGGGATCTTTGAGGGCAGGAGAGGTTAAACAAAGGCTTTCAGAGTAAGAATCATTCGTTTATATCCTCATTCCTTTATACAGTTTTGTGGCTGGTGTTTGCACCAACTAATGGATGTAAATGAAGGGTAGAGTGGGAGGGTCGCTTGTGAGATAAAACATGAATCATGGCTGCTGTGGATCGGGTCACTGCAGCAGCAGAGGGGAGGAAACGTTAAAAAGAGCAAACACAGAGTGCTGAGGATTAAAAGCATATGCTGATAAACCCTGTCAGCTAACCGGCTACAGCAGAGAAGCATGACTTTATGAAGCATCACCACATGTCAGAAATGTTCTCACACTGGCAGTGAACAGTCACAGTGAGAAAGATCTCTGAATTCATTTGGCCTTGTCTTATGAGACTTATGTCACAGGCCAGTCTGTAGCCACAGGATTACAAAATAACTTATTTCCGTTTTATCTCTGTGTGCATGTCAAACTCATGGCACCAGCTCATACTTTTCTGCTGTCTCAGCTTTTAATGGTAATTATTCATCTTCATCTTATTCATCTGTGCTTCTACAGTATTAAGCAAAATTACAGTTCAGCTCACACTCATGCCTTCATCTGGTGTAGGTGATAAACTTCTCTATCTGTGCTCGGATCAGTTGGGTGTGTTCACTGAAACTTAGCTCACTACACACAGGGATTTATTGATGTTTGTTCTGATAATTGCTGACATGTTCTAGTTCTTTGAATTTTGTCAAGACTCCAACCACGAGTTGCTGCTTCCTTAAACAGGGCCCTGTCACAGCTCTAATGAGATGCATTTAAGGGTTTCATTAATGTAAATGAAAGCACGTATGCACTGTCTCTCCGCTGGTAAAAACTGGGTGTTGGCTCCTACATCTGTACAATTGTAACGTCTGATTATTTAAATTTGACAAAATCAATTTTTTTACTTGTAGTGATTTGTGACGATGAGCTGCAGTGGTTGAGCAAGTATCCACTAAAAAAAAAACAAACAAAAAAAACTTCCACAGTATCGACATCTTCGTACACTAAGAGCCGGTTATTGACCAACCAGAGCATTTCTTAATATTTGGTTTCCTGTCACTACACTGATCCCTCGCTGCTGTAATAAAACATCTTTCACTCTCATGTTCAATCTTTATGTTTGACAGAAAGCAGATTGTTTCCTGTCAGTTGGATGAGCTGACTGCTTTTCACTTTCTCTTGTGTTACCAGGTTACCTGAAACTATGTCCTAAACCGAGGCCATAAAAAGGTAGTTTTTAACTCTGCTGGAGTCTAAATGTGAATAAACTGAATATATCTAAACCAATCTGCTGTCTATTACGTAATCTGATATACAAGTACTGTGCAAATGAGGAAGTGTGGAAAGGAATTGTGGTAACACCAAATGTCGATTTGACCGATGTGTTTTTCTTTTCTTGTTTTTCTTTTACTGTACTTTGGATCAAGTTAACAGATTGAAAAAAAAAAAAGTTCATGGCATTATTTTGGCCTCCATCCTCACTTTCCTTTCAGTGCCTAAAAAATCTTTACATCACTAAATCAAGTTTAGTTATGTAAAGCCCTGTCACACTTCTGAAATAAGCTGCTTTGTGTGTTTAAGCATTAAAATTCAAGGAGGAAGTTGCTGAGCAATGACAAGTTGTCTCTATACTCTCACTGTGACAGTCAGAGAGGGATCAGTTCAAAGTTTGGCTGGTTTTACATTAGGTGTGAAAAACAACAAAAAACTGACCCACAATTAGGAAGTTTAATATCATAGCATCATTTTTGATAAAGTGTGTGTATTGGATGACTGAGGTACTGTGTATTTAACTAGTTGGATGACAGAATTAAGTACAGAACAGACCAAAACCCAACACACCAAAAACAGAAAGTAGAACTTAGAAGTGTTACTCAGTGCTTCCACATGTTCAAGCATGGCTGACTAAATTTGTGATTTACTGACACATAACAATAAGTTGGTGTTATTCCATTTATGACATGTAAAAAGTGTGTGTGTGTGTGTGTGTGTGTGTACCAGAGAGCTGAAGTCCGGAGCCTGCCACAGCAGCCAGTCTTCACTGAGTGTATACAGAGCTTTCTCTGTCACACAGTCCACAGGCCCTTTGGTGATCTGCTGCATGAGAGCACTCACCATCAGAAACAGGTGCTGACCAACACTTTCCTGTACAAAATAAGAAACAGGAACTCAGTTGGTGAGGGGCCACGGTGACTCTGTGAGGACGCTTTCGGTGGTTCCAACCAGAGTGGGAAAGTTTAATTTAACAAGAATAAACTCCACTGCAGTGGCTGTACAGAGTTAATCATGTCTGTCATCATGGTGGTGTGTCTGCAGGCAGAGGGAGCTTAGACATGGTAGCATGTGGTTTATTAAATGGAGGTTATTATAGTGACATGCTCACTCTCCAGATTGATAGCAAATAGCCTGCTCGGACCTCAGAAGAAAAAATGCAGCACCGTAACTTAAAACACAGAACAGTACATTAGAAGAGCAGGACTTTGCCTAAATACTTTTTAATAAATTGTAAAACCATTTGGTTTCAGCATTATTTTTTATTCTTTTTCTTTCTTTTTCTTTTTTTTTTTTTTAGCTCCAAAGAAGATGTTTTGTTTTCCCCAAATTTGTAACCAATGCAAAAGTGATAATGACCAGACTAAAAGACTAACACAGTGGCTCTGTGAGGAGCTAAAGACTAGCATCAGCACGCTGTCATACTCAGTAATCGCACGTTTACCATGTTCTTAGTTTAGCCTTAAAGCATATTAACATTTGCTAATTACCCGCAGGAAGCCATAAAGGCATATGGACATCCAGTTGGTCAACAGTTTCTCCACTGTGGACTCGGTGCGTCGTAACAACAGTTTGGGCTGAGCATTGCTGTGTTGCTGCATGAGAGCCTTCAGCAGAACCTCCATTATTTCTGTCAGGTACAACACGTTGCCATGGAGCGATACTGTTAGCAGAGATGCCAACGTGCACCTGAAACAGCATGCACACAAAAACAGGATACAGCACGTGAGCTCAATACAACAGAGAGGAAGAGGAGAGAACAATACTCAGCAAAAGAATAACAACGGATGAACAGGAAGGAGATGACATGAAGAGTTAGAATGATCAGTAAGAACAAACATGAAATGAAGTAGATCAGAATTAAAACTGAATCGTTACCATATAAGAGACAGTAAAAGTAAAACATGACAAACTGACTTGTCTTTGATGGTGAAGCTCTTCTGCTCCTCCAGAGCGTGCACCATAGACGTGAGGAAGAGCTGATCCTGGATCAGCCTGGACAAGCCGTGGCAGCACTCATCAAGCTGAATCTTCACTGCGTCCTGATCCCAGGTCAGACACAACAACACATCACTGACCCATCACTGACAGAACTGTGCATGATCGTGACGTCCACCACAGCTGGTGTCAAACCTTACCTGACCAATGTCTTTGATGCACAGTGTCATCAAGGATTCATTCTGCGAAACAGTCACAGAAACGTAGCTCTGTTAATGTGGCAGTTATAATGTATTTGATGTTTCACAATTTACAGAATTTACTCCATAAGTTTGTCAGATATGGAAATTTGCTTTTTTTCTTTCCAGCTCTGCTGTACCTCAGGAAAAAAGATTCTGGAGGCGAAGTGCTTGTAGTCGAGGAAAGGAATCGCTCCAACATTTTCCATCAGGTCACTTTTCTCTGTCTGCAGATCCACGAAACCTGTGGAGGACAGCTGCTGAGTGAGCTGAGTTTCATGGACTACAGATCTGAGTGACACTAAATCTCTTTTGGTATGGCTGGACAAAATACAATGGACAAAGCTGATTATATACATTTCCCTGCAGGGTCAGATGAACAAGTAGACTCGTGCAGCAGGTATCGGTTCACAAGTAACAAATAAAAAGAGGCAGTGAAATCAGGTGTGGTTTGGCAACTGATCTTACATCCATGCATGCTCAAAGCTGATTACTGCAAATAAGTAAGTGCATGAATATCTAATATTCTTCGTCACCAATACCAACTGTATTTGCATGACAAGATGACAACGACATCAGAAAAAGGAAGAAGCTCAGAGTATTTCACACCAGCACGTGGAAGAGGCTCAGTGAACTGAAGACCGTAAACTGAAGTGGCGTAAAGATAAGGGCCAGTGTGTGATAAGGCTGAGCTATTTATAAGATACAATCAGATGCAGCTTCCTCACTGTGTAGATGTCAGGTGGTAGCATGCTGCAAGCGAAGCAGCTGAGCTCGGAGACATTTTAATGTTCGACAGATTAAAGCAGACAGACTTCAGTGTTGGAAATACAGTAGGTTTTTTTTTAATTTAATGGTAAATGCACCAGTGTTTGCTAAAATGCTGTTTTTCAAATATATTGTGAGAATGTGTGACTGACCTTGCCGGATGTCATTCCTAATGTTGAGCTCCAGGTCTCCAATAAGCTTGTTCATCTTAGCAGTGAACTTCTTCTGTTTGCTTCGGTAGACGATCACCACCGCTGCAAGACAAAGCCAAGCAGACAGATTTATCGAGTTTTGTATATGAAAAGAGAAGCAGGCTTCCCTGTTAACCTTTGACCTGTGTCTCTTTGAGCCTAGTATTGGAAGAAAATGCAAAACTCAGCACTAATTTGTGTACTCACTGACAATTATGCAGGCTATCGGCAGAAGGACGAACAGCATCAGAAGGAACAGCATGGAAGATTTAGCGTGCAGTGTTACTGTCTCACCTCCATACTTTATCTGTAAAACGAAAAGCAATAATCACACGATATTTGAAAGGAATTTTACTGAGCACAAACACGTTTACTATTTTGAAAAAAGGTTTAGTAACTACTGCACAGAAATCATTACACTTATAGTGACTGAAAGATTTACCATTAGCTGCTCAAATGTAGCGTCGGATGTGCTCTTAATTTCACAGGTGAAAAACTCAGTCTGGTTATTGGTTTCTTTGGTCTCCATGATGCAGGGGTAGGGTTTTCCTTTCTGAATGCCCCAAACAAGCAGCTCTGCTGTTGTCATCTCCAGTTTGTCTGCCTTTTTCTGAAACAAAAACAAACAAACGCTCACCTTTTATCTATTCAAGTCCTACATTTGTGCATGTGTGATAAAAATCTTCATTACCTCTATGGTGATGCGAACATCATCCCCTGTCCTTGTAGATGTGAAGATGGTAAACTCAGGCTCTGGGTAGTAGACGATGTTAATGGAGCAGGGCAGGGTTTCATTGGCTACTTTCAGAGACACAGAGCTGGTAAAAGTCACCTGAGTGTTTTCAGCTGCAGGTGTTTCATAGGTGAGATTCTGCAGTAAAATGAATGGAAGATAATGTCTGACATGCTTCACTCTGCATGTTTATGTACAGATGCAAGTAACATACTTGTATTTCTAATGCTAGAAGAGTGATGTGACATGACAATTAATGTAAGACATTAATGATGGAACGCTGAGCTTTTCTACAGACCCACCTCAAAGCTGCTGCTTCTGGGAGGTACGACTTTCTGTGGCAAGTGGCTGTGTGTGACACCCTCCACAAACTCCAGGTGAGAGCCAGTCAGTGTGAGCTTCCTCCCCCCTCTACAGGACACAGAGCAGCAGGTAATCAGAGACAATTTAATACACAACCTCTGTTGTACCTACATTTTCTTGTAACTCCTTCAACTGGGGGATAAGTACACTGCAACCAGTGACAATTAACTAAATGCACTGTGACAAGCAACAGAAAATATCATAAGCCAGACACCGTAGTTAACATATGTAAAGCTGAACACACCATTTTGCCTCTTTATTAATAAAGAATGGTAACAAACCAATACCTAAGGGATGATTTGTGTTTTATGTGTATGTGTTGTGTTACAAAACTATCATGGCTTGTAAAACTAAAAACAAAGGCAGAAGTGATGCTTTCAAGTTGCTACAAAGGGGAAGTGGTCTAATGGTGAAAGACATTGCTTTTGGGAAGTTGCAATCTTTCCCTCTCAGATGACCCTGAATCTGCAACTGCTCCTCAGTTACTGATAGTCACTGACAAAAAAAAACCTACTAAAGTAGTGTCACAGCACTTGTGGTAGACGCAGAAATAGCCTACATATGTTTTGAATGCCCTGTTTGGTGAGAGCTGTCTGGAGTATTTCTAATAAAGTATCACGTTAAACTGTCAAATCAGTATTATATTTTAAAAGAGAGAGAGAGAGAGAGTCACCACTTAAAGAGAAGTTCAAATTCAACACGTGGCCAAAAAAAAAAATCTCCTTTCACTGATGTGTGTCTGTCAGCTGTGTGTGATGTTCAGTAAATGAACTCTTTGATTTGGAGAAACAGACATCTAGTGTTAAGCACTATTGAAATGCTTCTGCAAAACTGCAGCTGTTGGAAATAACATTAAATGAGATCATGTTTCACACTGTGACAGTTACTCAGTCGTGTGTTATCCTCAACAAGGTTTATCCCATTGTAAATGTACCAACACATGCAAACATACCTGAACCAGGTGCTGCTTGGTACAATGTTGGTGCAGGATGGTGATGACCGGTAGGTGATTTTAGCGTTGCCGTAACAATTTTTGTCTGGGAGGAGAGCACATACTTTGACCACGCCTTTACTGACTGTACTGGGAATGTGGAACGTCAGATTCACACCTGTGTTATTCCATACAGGAGATCTGACCACAGAGGATGACAGAGAGAGAAACCAGTTAATCTAACCTGAACACTGCCAGAAGCTTGACATAATTAAGCATCGGTGTCCATTTGTATTATGTGTCATTTCATTATATGGGTGGCATTTCCCATGCCCGTAAACTGACTCACTCTTGTGGAGTGCAGTCCATGTACGCCTGTATCCTCACTCTGGTCACATCACTGAGGTTACGACCTGATAACACTGCATGGTTTCTGCCGTAGAAAGACACGACACTGGGAGTGATGGAGGAGACCTCAGGCCTCTGAGAGGAAAACAAATGTTTTTAATGTATTGGCCTCTACTGAATGTGAATATGTTGAACTTCAGAGGAAGAATGTGCGTGAGAGTTGAGGTTCAGGCTCACCAAAAAATGTATCCCTGACTCCACCATTTGGCAAACAGTGTCCTGCAGGAGGAAGTAAGGGGACGAAATTCAGCAGGTTTACATGACAGTCACTGTAAAGGTACTCGAGTTGATTCTGGACATGTTTCAGCTCATAACCTCAGCCACAGTAGAGAACAGCTGGCCAGACAGATTCCAAAAACTATAATGCTGTCTTATTTACATGCTTTGTGCATGTACAGAAATAGAAATTGAGACATTTTTGGTTGTTGCTGTCTTTGCGAAGTGTCTAAACTCTTCATAGCTCAGAGCAGACAGCTGCGTGGTGAGTCAGCTCGTGACTCTTTTGATAACGTTAGCAAACAAGACACAAAATGTACAACTGGTTTTGCTGAAAGGCATTTCTCTTTATAACTTCTGATGAAAGCTTGCTGCTTCATCTCCTTTCCTGTTTATTCTAAGCTTGGCTAAATCCAGGTTGGGAGAGGCTAGGCTATGTAAAGGACTATTTCTTTAACATATAGATTCCAAAAATAATAATTAAATTTGTAGAGAAATATTTCTATGTTGAAATCAAGATTAAGAGTTTGTGATGAAAAGTACAATTTAACAAATGTTCTATCTGGTATTTGCTAATTGTTTCCAGTAGGTACCGTGAATTACACACATCTTGTTAAACATTTGTTGCTGGCAGGCGCTGAGCTTTTGAAACAGTCTGGCTAACTGTTGGGGTCCAATGTTGTTCATAGTCTTCAATTTCATAAATGTCTCAAAATTAATGCAGTGTACAGCACGTTCAAAGACTGCAAAAGCCTATGTTAGATAAATACATAAAAACGTGTATAATTACATTTCTCACTCCCTGATTTGCCCAGGAACAGACGTTTGTGCTCCAGCCACATCCAGCACTGATGCACCGCTGACACCTGAGGAGCAAACACGTCTTATATATACACTGAAAATATGGATCCCAGTGATTTGATGGAGCACTAACATCACCACATAGTAATATCTGCTTCTTGGTTGTGAAAAGACAGGATACATTTTTTTTTTCTTTTCATACAACTGGGAATAATAATAATAATTTCATCAGTGATGCTGACTCAGTGTGTTTCAGCCTTTTCAGCTCTATCTGTTCTGTGTTGAAAGGTAGTAGACTTACAGGGTTGAACTTGAGGGCCCCACGATGTTCGAACAGTTGATTAGTGTCAGTCGTTCCAGTAACTGCGTCGTCCCAAGTCTGATTTTTACACTGACTGCCAGGTCTGACATGCAAATAATACAATGAACATTGCAGTAAAATGTTTTTTTAACAGTTTACAACAGTAGATAAATATCAGATGTGCCAG
>JBBMJY010000015.1:12374596-12426962 GCA_037833715.1 Toxotes lorentzi | reverse complement strand
ATAAACAGCAGACCAGGCAGCAGGATCATTTTCTAGCAGCGGTGGCAGCTTCAAGTGGGAAACCTTCAGACACCAGCGGCCTTCATGATGCACTACACTGCGAGAAAGTGGGAGGGAGAGCGCACATCGAAAGTGAAAACTAACAATTATATATTTATTTGTTTCTGAGATGTAATTATTTTGTAGCATTACTGTTTTTACTCAGCTTCATCACTCACACTTTCACTGCATATTCAAACAGTCTATATAGTTTTAGTAAAATCAACTGTGCGCGCAGTTATATGTGTGCGCACCCAAAGAACTGACTTTTACATGCAATAATAGACGTGGTGATTAGCACTAAGCTCACAGAAAGACAGATCAGCATTCTACTGTTTGTAAAGCCTCCATGTGGAGAACCCAGTGACTCACTGATGGGTCAGTCATTAAAACCTTACGATAAGCAGCAGAAGTCCTGAGACAAGATATCTAAAGCACTTACACCTAATGACAGGAAGGTGCAAACATAAAAACATGTTTGGTTTGAATATTTCTCTTACACATATAAGTGATGGCGTCAGACTAAATAATATGATTTGTCCAACCTTACAGAAACATAGGGGAAAGTCAAGGTTTTCGTCATTACGACATTACGTGATGATTTAGTTAAGAAAAAGGTTCAGAGTGAAACAAAATATGGACAAAAGCACAAAAAAACATGAAATAAACTAACAATAAACAAACGGAGATTTGTCCGCCCCACTCAGCTTCTCTCTTCTTTTGAGTGAGATTAATTTAGGCTGAACATGCAGAAAACAAAATGTGTTAAACCATCAAAACCAGATGATCGTCTTTGGAGTTGTGACTTCTTCGCAGGAGAAAAAGAGAAGAAATGGACATTATGAGTACACACTCTACACACACTGCCTGCCCAGCTGTATAAGGACGTATAATTTAAGCTTTAATTTGGTGGACTTTCCCTTCATAAAACCGGAGCCTGCGTTACCACTTCTTGCCACTAGATGTCGCTGCCCGTCCTCGGTGTGGACATGCAGCGGCATGCAGCAAAAGCCCGTTCAGAGGCAGCAGAGTGTCGGGAACTCCAGCTGCTCCGCTCCGTATATTTCCACTGACCCTCCGTTTTAGGGATTCATTCATCCCAGTCAGAGCAGCCGCTCGGTCTGTCCGGACAGGATCTGTCCATTCATCTACCCGTCTGTCTACCCAGCTGTGCACATCTCTCCTTCCATCCAGCGGTGCGGGCGTCCGCATCTACATCTGGGAAGGTCAGACACATCGTTTTTCATCAGCGGACCTGCCAACTTTTTCTTAAAAAAAAAAAAATCACCCCCTGCTGATCAGCGTTTTATCATCGGAGACTGTTACTGCATTAAGCGGATCCTGGTGAGTCTCTCTGCCGGTCTTTTTCATGTGAGGTGCGTCCCCTCAGGAGACAGCTCTGCGACACTGAGGTGTGGAAATGATCAAACCTGTGGTCAGGTCAGCGGCTTGGATATGTCCCTAACAAAGTGAAGCCTTTAGGGAAGGTCATGACATAGTCTCTGATTCCTCGGAGAGGAAGCTGTTTCTCATGACATTAAATAATATTTCTGTGATATTTCCATGGACATTTACGTGCGTCCTTGGTGTTCATGCTTATTCAAATTGACCTTATTTAGCCTGATGTTCATTTTGTTCATTCTACAGAGTGACAGTAATATATTCTTTGTTTCTTTTAAGAGGAGCAGCCCTGTAACAATTTTAAAAGTTGGACAAATATTTCAAGTCATTTGAGATATTAAATGGAAACAAACTGAAGATAAAGCATACAGCATCAGAATAATATTTATAGATATTTTTTGTAATCCAATCACAGTCCCGTCTAAATGAATACGCAGTTTCATCTTACTTGGCTGCTTGATCTCCCTCCACCTTCCCCTCGTGGGTTCGAGGACGTAATTGGCATTCATGAGCAGCTCTGAGTGTTGCATAACAGCCTACATCTCAATGGGATTTAGGGTCAGTCAGCACATCCTACGTGGGTGCTTGCCAGTACAGGGGACTCCAACGGGTCGTGAAGAAGGTTGCAGGGTGGAATGCCGCTAGAAATGAAGATTAGGTTGTATCAGTGTTGTTGCATTGAATTGAAATCAGGTGATAGAAACTTGAACATCTTCAAAAACAAGAACTTATAGCCACTTCTAGCTGTCGTGCACATATCAAGATAAAGTGCATCAAGTATAATGGATCCTAATGATGTTCAGTGTCTCACAGTGGTAGAATACAACTGCATTTACACAAGTACTGTACGCATGCACATACAATTCTAAGGTTGCAGCTAATGCATCTGTACTTTAAGTTACATTTGGAATAGAAGACAAACAGTGGTATTTCTGTTTTTACCCAAGTAAAGGTTCTGTCGACTTCTTCCACCCCTAGTAACTCATAGAACAGCAGTTCTTATTGGAGAGGTTGTGTGTGTGTGTGTGTGTGAAGTTTATTCTTCCCTCCAACAGCAAAGAAAGACTAAAATCTTCTCCAAGAGGAGACTCTGCGATAGAAACATCTGATCAAACAAGGCCAAACTGGTCCAGAGTCTATCAGTACTATATGAGGGCTGTCTGACAGAGACCTGTCACCACTGGTTGAAAACACCCATTCAAACAGTGTTTGCAGCTGCAGAAGGAGCTGCAGGAAGAGTAAGGAGTAAAGACGCAATTTTTACTTCATTTTTTGAATTATTTTTTAGCTACATTTTAGTAAAATATCACTAATGTAACATGCTTGAGTAGGACACTGCAGCATTCTTCTCCCGTCACTGGTTTCACTGGTTTCCCTCTAGAGGCAGTGCACCAGTTCACTGTATGTATTTTGATGACAGGCCTGTGGTTTGCAGTCTTTCTATAGCCTGTGGTGCAGCAGGTCTCCTCCCATGGTTTGGAGCTCAGAGGTCTGTAATCTCCCTCAACCACAGCACCACCACCCAGATTCATTTCTCAGGGTAAAAATGACACAAAATCCAGCTGGGCACACAGTGGAAAAAATACACGTGCCCAGTTTTGACAGTTTGGATGGAGTCCCTGCACAGCAAAGGTCTAAGGAAAAAAAATGTTGAGCCTCAATAGGGGGCGTCAGGTCCATCAGTGTATCTCAATTATTCTTTCCCAAAAATAAGAGAAAAGAGTTTTTGTCAAAGAAACCCTTTGGATGTGTAGACAATTGTGGAGTAGTTTATCAGAATAAAAACAAAGCCAGATGGGAGCAGAATGTGCATCACATTCATTCTAATTTTAAACACAGGAGTATGTTTACAAATTCTTTGTTTCAGGTTTATATCAAAGTTGGTTTCCTTTGGCTTCAGTCTGAAAAACTGTAGTACAGCACGGTTTTTATTATGCTGCCTTGTAGAAACTTAGGTATTATTAAGTACAGGTGACAGTTTATCCTGTAGCAGAGCAGTTAGACTTATTTGCTTGATTCTTGGAGAGTTAGATGAGAAGATTGGTACCACTCTTATATGTGCCAACTGTTTGTCTTGGATCTCTGATACAGCAAAACATTTTTTCAGAAGCTTTGTATTTCAAAATATCATTGCTGTTACTTCTTTTTGTCTTTGGTTGGGACTGTAGCGCTGTGGTCTGTTATTTTTGTCTCTCATCCAAACTGTCACAATATATTCATTTATTTTTGAGCTCGGTGTGTGGGTGTGCTGTATTTGTAATCTATAGATTTTTTTATTGTAGTTAGTAGAACTTGCTCTGTGCTCAAGCAGAAGGTTTCAGATGTCTGTCCTGTGACTTCATTACATGACTGTCTGTCTGCATGTGTGTGTGCGTGTGAAAGAGAGAGAGTCTGGACAATGGGTGGAGTGGGTGGAGGCCATAAATGGCAAAATGTGAAGAAGAATGACCGTGTCGGTAGGCAAACACTGCTGTGTGTTCCTCTTACTCCTCTCTCACTGGTGTTTCCCTGCTGCTGCTGATGCTGCTGCTGCGTAGGAGAGCGAGGGATCACTGCAGTGGTGTGTGTGTCTGCTTACAGTAATATGTGTGAGATGTAAAACAGATAGAGAGAGGAAGTAACTACATACAAGCCAGAAATCAGGCACAAGTCTGCTGTAACAGAGCAGAGCCAAACAAGCTGTTTATGTGGACTCCTGCTATTACATTCATAATCTCTTTTACATACTACACAACAGAGTCCCATCAGGACTGAAGACATCAACCTCAAATCTGAAATCTGAAACCACTGTGCATGGACCTGCTGTCCTTTGAGCTAAACCTGAATATGGATTAGAGCAGATCTGGCTATTTTTTCCTCAGCAAACACATTTTCATTTGCTGGAAGGTATAATATGCTAAACCAGTTGGTTTAATAAATGTTATTGACATTAGACATGTCTTGGCAGTTGTGAGCCTGATCCCAGCACCGACAGCCATATGGTTTGGACCTGTCCACAGCTAGAAGATTGTTGGATGTTGTTTTTTTTTTTTTTGATGGAATGGTTTGAGATGTTGGGAAAAAGCTTATTTGCTTTCTTGCTTTCGGGCTCTTTCTGTGGACAGATAACAAAGTTTGCTTACCTACTACTTCCAAAGGTCACTGACTAACACAGTATATTCAGTATATATATATTATTTAATACATACAAAATACTTAACAGTTGTTAAGATTTGAGGGTGGAGTTTTTTTTTATCTTTGGGCAGAGCCAGATTAGCTGTTTCCAAACTCCCCATGGGGGTTCACAAATACCTCAAACTAAACTAGAGGGACAAAAAAAAAAAAAAAGCTTCTGTTCTCATAGTTACAACTGTTACAACAGTATTAAAATAGCATTCACTGTTTTGACTGTGCTGTCTGGTTGGTGGAAATGCATCCACATTAATAATGATAAAAACAAAAATATTTAAAGTTGCTGATGGCTGCTCTGATGACCACTGCCGAGTGAGAGACAGAGATGGATGATCGACCTCCACTTGAGCCATGCCAAGCGGCACACAGCCACACCATATATGGGCATGTGTGTGTTGGTACAAAAAGGAAAAGGTTAGCTCAAACCCAGAGTGTGTTTGTGTGGATGAGAAAGGAGAAAGCTGGAAGTTCGCCATTTCATAACTTCAACCTGTGTGAAGTTGGCGAACATTTTTCTGGCACTGACCCACACCCAAACACATTTTTCAGCTTTTATTTAACTGGACAGAGTGTGCTGAACTTGTGATCTGTTTTCAGTTTTCTCCCATTTTTCTTGCCAAATCTCATTTCAACCAATAGACACTAACAGAGAGTGAAGAGATTTTTCTTGTGTAATTAATTTACACAAAAACAACTGATAACAGATCTTTACACAAACGTGGCAGACGTACTTCAGAAGGCAATAAATTGCTTCTCGTAGTTGCCAAAAAGTTTTGGAGGCCGATTTTCTATCACCTGTAACCACTTATTTGGTGTTTCACTACAGCGTGTAACACAACACAATTTATAGGTTAGGAATTACTGTTGTGTTTAAATAGCCATAAACTGTCTTATGCCACTTAATCAATTCAGATGTTTGTTTTACATGTGTCTATATATTTACATCAGTCTTTTACTGCTGCAGGCCAGCTGAGTTTCACAAGACAAAGCTGTGAGCCACGTGTGTTTCTGTTAAATTTCAACACATGAATACATGTCAGGATTTTTATTGTGACACTGTACAGCAGCACGGTGCATCCTTTGAGGAAAATGAGAATTTATCTTCAGCTGCAGCTACTCAGCCCCAAACTGCACAGGTTCCAAACTGTGACCCTGTGGTTACAAACACTGCTACCACTGTATAAATTTAATGAAAGCAGAAGCCTCAGCTTTGCGTGTTTCTTGTAGTTATTATGTCAGTCAGCATTGCTGCTAATTGGAATAGCATCGCTCTGAAGTCTGTGTGTCCCAGGATCCTTCTGGAGTCATCAAGATACAGATTTCAATTAGATTATCATCACTGTCTGCTTGTTTTTGTTTAACAGATGGAACAGCAGCCAGGAGAAAAACAGTGTGTGTTTGGGGCAGAAGTTTTTGAATCAATTATCTCGTAAAATAACTTCAGAGTGGGTTGTTTTCTTATTAAACAGACTTGTGCTTGGTTGTTGAATTGGGCTGCAGTTCTGTTTTCTTTGTGAATAGACAATTTCAGCTCTGTACATGCTTTACTCTATGCTTCCCTGCTCTCTCTGTCTACTGCTTCATTTATCAGCTCTCTGCATCTCTTACTCACCTGCATGAGAAATCCCAGTCAGCAGGTCAAACACAGCTGTCTCTGTTTGAACCGGAGTCCTCATGGATTTGTGGTCTTTTTATCTGTCCTCTCCTGTGGATGGACAGTCAGAGGTGTGTGAAGGCCGTCACCTTCAGCTAATTAGATCTCAGTAGCCAGAGGATGGCAGCCTGAAGGATATGTACGTGTTTCACCTGCAACATATCCAAACACATTTTTTCAGTTTTCTATTAATGATTTTGTTCAAAATCATATATTAAAAAAACACATATAAATATCTTATAAATATCAGGCCATCAATTAATATTGAATTGTTCCTTTACTCTTGAACTGAGGATCAAACTTAGTAAGGGATCTCATACACCTTTGCAGTTCTACATATTTATAGTTGAAAAAACTACTGGAAATCCGTTCCCTAAGATAATTTATTTGGCTGTTACTGAAGCCTGCTTCACTCTCCTTACTGATGATATCCTCCACCTACAGTGTGAACAATGCATTGTGCTCAATCCTCTTTCCTAGATTGAGCCATGCTGTGCCAGGACAGCACTGGTGTCTGTCATTACTAAAATTGCAAAAACTGCCTGTGCCTAGCTTCACTAAAATAGAACAATCCCATCATCTCTTTGCCAGGAACACGGCCCTCTCACACAGTCTATCCAACCTCATCTCCTGCTTGCATGTGAGTAATTTGCAACCACATATGCATTGACTAAACCTTTCTTATCAACATCATGAAGAAATGTTCGTAGAAGAGCTCACCCCCCCCAAAGTGAACACACCTGCAAAAATGTTCACTGATAATGTATTTCACTTATGTCCCTACATCCACTTGTTATTAACGTACTCACAGCACTTGGTTGGAAAGATCATGACACTTACTTCATTAACATTTAACTGAAACCACAATCTTTCATTATACATTATCCTTTCCTGTGCCAAAAGCAGAAATACCTTCAAGAAATATTACCAGCCAAAACGAAAATCCTGCACACAAACTCATATGCAGACAACAAGTGAAAATGTATCATTGCATATAAGCTTGTCCTACATGTTTCCTCAGACGCTGCTGGATGGATGGCTGACCTTGGAGCTCACTGATTGGCTCACTGAGCTTCGCTGGTCGCAGCTGCTGTTATGGCCAAAAGCCCGGAGGTAAAGCTGGCTGTCTTCGGCAGAGCGGGGGTGGGCAAGTCAGGTAAACTGCTGTGTGTGTGTGTGTGTGTGTGTGTGTGTGTGTTTATTTGTGTGTTTCTCTCAAAATCTTTTTTTTTCTTGTTCTGTTCATTTACAAGTAAGCTGGCTGATTTAACAGATTCTTACCCTTAATTTTGGTGCTTAGGAGTTTGGTGGTGCTTTGGTGATTTCAAATCCACTTCCAGGCAACGTTTAAAGGGCTAAACATGCTGCTGGGTGTCTCCAGTTTTCATTTATCTTGCCTCTGTGCGTCTCACCATGACCTCTGCTTTCTAGTGTTTTCCTCCATCATCCTGTGTGCATTTTTATACTTGCCATAACTTCTCCTCGTTTTCAGTTTGTTTGCGTAGACAACATTACAGTAGAAGGTTGTTTTTGGTCTGGCTTAAATACCTTCACTCCCACAGATAAGTCTGTTGAGTCATTATCATTTGCTTTCAGCATTCCTCTGTAAGCAGCAGCAGCAGCAGCAGCAGCTCGGCCTCAGCTGCAGGAGCCCTGTATGTTTTCTCCAGTAGCTAAGATAATAACACAGACCATATGTTTCCTGCTGGCTGCAAATCAAGACATATTGCTTCGGTGTCACAATCAGCTGTTTGAGAACATGCTTCGGGATCTCTTCCATGTTGACGGAGGCCATTAAAATGCCTGAGGAGGTCAACTCAAGGACTGTACTGAAAGGTATAATGACTGAGGAGTTCATAACCTTCAGCTGAAAGGAGTGTGGTTGTAAAACATGGCAGTGAGGCTGACGGTGTCTGACATGAAACCCTGAAACCTCGTTCAGGAAAGAGAGACCGGGAATTTGCGGTTGCTCTGCAGCTCTCCTCTTTGAAATAAGAAGTGCGTTGTTAGCCTCGCGCAAGTCCTCCTCACAGAGAAGAGTTCATCCTTCAAAACCTGTCAGTCATCTTGGGACGCTGTCATCTGCCCTGAGCCTCCACCATTGCTGTCGTTTCTTCTTGTCTCCCCACTTTTTACTGTGACTTCCTTCTCTGTAGCCAGCCACATGTTCTCAATTGAAATTATAAAAATGGTTGATTAGGTTATTGTTCAGGCTTCAGGCACTGTCACTGCTCATTTACTTTGAAAAATGGCACCTCAGCGATGATTACCGATTCTGAAAAGTCACAAGAACATGTTCATTTGCAATCTGATACCACAGCAGATCACTCAAAACAATCATAGCTGATGATATTTAGCATATTATAAAAACAGGTGACCAGTTGAGTGCACTACATCACACCTTACACTGCAGGTTTAAAGCAAGGGGCTGTTATGGCCTCATCTGTAATCTCAGCATGATCTACTTTACTCCATGATTCATACATTTTGATAGCTTTCCCTACTCAAACCTAAAGGGAAGAGTCAGAACGTCAAGTTTTTACCTGTTATCTAGCACTGCGTTACATCTTCCAAGGTATTTTTATAATCTCACAGATATCTATCTTCATAATCTATCTTCGTCGTCAAAAAATGTTTCACCGGAGAAACAACAATGCTTAAACCCAGCATTTCCACTGACTACGCCCACAGCTGACTTCATGTATGTCCAGTGAATAAGAAAAGCAGAAAACAGCCACACAGCCTGCAAAAACATTGGGTTTATATGCTGGTTTCACCCTCTGCAAATATTTTATCATTCAGTGCACAGTAGATATCTGTGGTATCATCAAAATATGTTTGAGATCACAACCTGCTGATAGATAACAGGCAAAACAAGACTAAAAGTCTACAGCCATACTATCAGATTTAGATCAGGCTGTACTTAGGAGCAGAGGTGCTTTAAGCAAAAGGCTAATTTCAGCATGCTAATATGCTCACAGTGACACTGCAAAGTCAAGTCAATCTTATTTCTATAGCACCAAATCATAACATAAGTTATCTGAGGGCACTTTTCATATCAAACAGGTCTAGACTGTACTCTTCAGAATGTTATTACAGAGACCCAACACTCCCCCATAAGAGAGCAGTCGCCACAGCATGCTGATGTATACAGTATGTTTACCATGTTCACCATCTGACTTCAGTGTATTAGCATGCTAACATTTGGTAATTGGTAATATATGCAAAGCAAAGTTGAAGCTCGCAGGTAACTGACAAATTAAAATTTTGACTTTTAGATCATTAAACTAGTTTGGCAAAAAATTATGTTTTACTTTTCCTTAAGGTGATCGTGGTCACAAAGGGGGCCAGGGCTGATAGAGAGTTGTGCTTAAAACAGAGACATCCTGATGGTTCACTCATGTCTTTGTCTCCTGACTTGATGTCTGGGTTGAAGGCAGCAGTGTGAAAGAACAGAGAAAGTGAACTGACAAGTCTCAAGTCAAATGAAGGCGTCACGAGTCTAGTTTTCAACCTGCTTGTTGTCTAGTTCTGGTGATAAACTGATTTTGTGCTTGCCGGAAACCTCTTCAATACTGACTGCCCCCCTTTTCAAGTGGACATTTTATTTTCACGTGGACACTTGATTCGTGCAGCTCTGCAGTTAAATGATCCTCTCACGTCACCCGCATGGCCCCCTTTGCTCTTTTCAATGCACAAAAACAGACACACGGCAGAATGGTGGTCATTGTTGTCACATTTGAAGCTACATGTAGCCTCAGTGATCCCTACAACAATGAACGGCTCTCATCTAAACATAGCCCTTTAGTAGAAGCCCACAGATGCTAATGAATCAGTTCTCTCCACAACTGGCAAACATTTGGATTTGGGCTGTAAATTATACTCCCACTTCATGTACAATATGACAGGAAGGAAAAATAAACACTGATGTTAAACAGATTTTACATGTGTTGTGTTGGAGTGAGCTCTCTTTTGTAGTAAATAAATCCCTATTAACTGTCATACGCTAAGCGTCTGACCATTTAGAGAGACTAAACAAAGTTTAACCTCCCGCCTACCCACCCATCTCAAGTGTCTTTGAGCTAGATGGTAAATTACTGCAATGTGCGATAATGTAGCTGAATGTTAACCTCTGACCTCCATGTGGATATTTTCACATTAAGTTTTATCTAATAAAGCGACAGCAATAAATACAAACTCAACATTAGGATTCATTCAAAAGAGATTTCACTCAAGGCCAAAAATAGCTACCCCAGGGTCGTGCTGGAACAAAAGTCAGGGAACTCTAAGGTCATTTAGATTCATCCTCTGGGACCATGAATGTCTGAGCTAAATTTCATGGAAATCCATCCACCAGTTGTTAGTTCAGTCTCTGTTAACGGCTTCTGTTAACGGCTTCACACTCTGAATACTGGGTTCAGCTTGGATATTCATGTTCCCTATCCCCCAATGTTTCCATCTTTACTTTGGACAGCAGTACCGCTGCATGTGTGTGAGTGTGTATGTGATGCTAATGGGTCTTGTTTTAGTTGGACTTCAGTGTATTTGAGCTTTACTCGTGATCATTCACATCCAGAAGCTGTTGTGTTCCTCTCGCTGGATGGAAAAAATGTGCACCTAATGAGTAGCAGCAGCTGCTGGGTTTCTTGGTGTTGTTGAGGGTTAACTGGGCCATTCGTGATGGTCTGACCTGGACTCCTGCAGAGTAATCTAGCACTAATAAAGAGCAGAGTGTATTAGGTTGGGTGTGGCTGTTTTGGCACTTAGAAGCCTTTGGGTTTATTGACTCAGCAGAGGGAAACTGGGGTTCAGGAAATAAGATAAATTTGTCCAATTACTGTATCTCCAACTTGGGCCCTGCTAAACACACGCAACTACACAAGCAGACACACAGACAATGAGCTGATACCACAAAATAAAGTGCTCTCTTGCAAGCTTTTCGGTAGTTTTGTCGGTGAGGAGAAAACATAGTGTACATAGTGGAGCATTAAGCAGCTAAAGAAACAGATTGCTGGAGACCAAAACAGAAATATATGGGAAGTGAACACTTGAGTTCAACAGGTGGACACAATGCTAATGCTGCTCATTGTCCACCAGATGTGTGAAGAAGCCAACCGAACATGCCAACATGTTCAACTTCATATTGTGATTATATGTCAGTGTTGTGTTAACAAGTTGTTGTGCTTCCCCCACATGGCCAAGAAAATCTATTCATTCAGCTTTAAGCACAAAAAAACAACATAAAGCTCTTTGTAGTATTTTTTGTCAGTTATAATTCTATTAAAATACAAACTAGTAACAATTAGTTTGTGTTTATAGGAAATGTTAGTTGCTACCAGACTTCTTTCAAATAATATAAATTCAATCTGGCTGTTTATTGCAGTGAAAACACTGACACACAAACACATTCACATACAATGAAAAGTGTGCTTTGAAGGAAGGCTTGTGAAACATTGTGTCTCAACAATCCTTAAACATCCCGCCTTCCCTCAGACTGTCTGACAGCCAGAAAACAGAACAATAACAAAGGTGCGAGCCAACATATGCCTCCCTCAGAAATACTACTGTTTACCACTTTGAACACCAGGAAGGGACCATGAATCAGCCTAAAATACATGGTGGTCTGGAGCATGATGTAAACAGTCATTCAAAGGGCAGGCAGGCAAAACGAAACCACAAAAGCAAACACAAACCTGGACAGACTGACAGCTACCGTGCTGGACTGAGAAGTGAGGCTAAAAATCCTCAAATTCGTGTATTTTTCTGTGCTTAGTGACCAGGTGTTGAGTATTACTGCGACAAAATGTTAATGTTTTCATCTGATTCATGCCAACAGTGAAGCATCCCAAAAACAGCAAACTAACATGGCTGTAGACCTAAGATGGATTTTGGCAAGCTTGTCATTCGATTAGAGCAGGCGCTGCAATATTTTAAATTGTATAAAACTGTATTGTACCATGGATCTCTATTTCTTTAAAATATACAGTAACAGCAGGTCTCTCAATGATTTTGACACTATTACATTGTGAGCTCATCATAATGACTCTAAAATAGGCTCCCTGCTGAAAGATGGCACAGCTTACGTTTTATACTCAATTCACTCTTGCAGTGATCACGCTGCTCTCAAAATCAACTTTCTGTGATGTCTGCTGGAGGGAAGGAAAGTCCTGGAAAGCAATCAAATAGTTGATGGGATGTGACATCCATCAAGCTATCTGTGCATAGCAACTCGCTCTGCACCGTCGAGTAATTAACAGGATGCAGACGCACAGGGACAGTTGCTCATCCTGCTGCTCGGGTTGCCAGGCACATCTTTGGCCTTTGACACCTGAGAGAGCCAACAGCTGTTAGGCTGGCTAGCTGTTTGACTTCCATGATTACATTCTGCATGCCGGACCCGGTGAGCAGCCATAAGGTATGACTCACTGAATGCATTAAGCTGCGGCACAAATGCTCTAATCAGTGTCAGAGGTAGATTTTTATTCTTTTAGATAAGAGATCTGAAAAGGTTTACAAGTGGCTTTCAGAGCGATTGGAGTGATTTGAATGTTAGGTCGAGGGGTGTGACTGCGTGACTTTTATGTGCTTGAGCATGTTACATAAGACATAACTGAACTTGTAAGGCTTTATTCTTTTAAGTTGTGCTTATTTGTTCAGTCTCTGTAGAGAGTTCAGAGCTCATGGTATCTTTGGCAACAGTACAACCATGGCCAGGTGCGTACAAGGATAAAATGATTGCAAAATTCAACAGGATTTCTGTGGGGGATGAATGATGGTGCTGTTTTGGGGTTGTGATGGAACAGAGTTGAATTTTTCCAACACAATATATATTTTTTTGCTTTTTATTTGATGCTGTGGGGAAGGATTTGGTGTTATCTTTGTGACAGGGAAAGAAAAATGATTTTGTGAGTATTTTCAGGAAGAGGGAGGAATAAAAAAGAAAATCCTTGTTCTTCACAAGTGTTTACTGACTTTTATCCAGGCAGAGTGTAATACAGATATCTAGCACAGGAAAAAAAATGTCAAGTACATCAGATGGGTTCTGGATTGTGTTTACATGAAGCTTTTGTTATGTGTGACAGAATGAGTGTTTGAGGAGCTTTTAGAAAGGATAAATAAAAAAACAGACTGTGAGATGAGATGATGAGAGCTTTTTTCCATAACACTAATTCTTTCCTTGATTTTATATTGGGGGACAAAAATGAATGAACATCATGTATGTAACATGATGTCTGAGCAATAACAAAAACCCAAGCAATTAAAAGACAATAAATCAAACTAAGCCTGCACTAATCAATGTTTTTATCAGTGCCTCTCATTCTATGGTTTTCAAGCTCAAGAATAAAAGGGGTATTACTAATTGATTTTCTTAAAAATCTGAAGTGTCAGCATCCTGCCTCTTAGTGTCCTTTAGTATTAGCATGATGTGCAGACATTAACAGACAAATTGATGATTAATCAAATTGATTAATCAAATTAAGTTAATCAGAGAAAACAGTGATTTTGTTCAAGGGAGAGATAAAATCTTGACTGATGCAACTGAGATGAATAGGAACTCTGAAAACAATCTGAATGCTAATGTAACTCACAAGTATCAGATAATCCTCTGTATCACCTCTCTGTCCTTTCTTAAGGAAATTCACTTGTCTCACCGATAATAGATTGAAGGCGGGATGAATGAAATTTGGTACAGATATTCATGACCCTCTTGAGTAAGAATCCTAATCACTTTTGGTGATCCTTGATTACTTTCCTGTTTGAGATGAATCAATCATGGGGTTCCTGTGACTTTTCATCCAGTGCCACCATGAGGTCAAAATCGGATGTTGCCTTGTACTTTGGTTTACGACTAAAGACCTGCAAAACTAATGACATTCCCTCCAGCCTTTAGCTGTGCTTCGTATTCAGTGGTAATTAGCCCTAGCATGCTAACACTCTTATCTAAGAGGGTAAAAATGGTGAACATTATCTGCATGTTAGCATTGTTTTTATGGGCATGCTCAAAGCATTTTCAACTTGTGGGAACATGTTTTTACCTCAATATGCGCCATGCTGCTCACATATTTCCATTTATTTTACTCTGCCTGAAGACACACTCTTATTACTATAGGCTACATGAATATATATGGTTTTTAAAAGACATAGAGCAGGTACAGCCTGTGAACAAATGCTCCCAAATTACAAATTTCAATTTCACCCACAGCACTACATAGTCTAACTAAGGAGCAGCACTTTTTGGATGGCAGGTAGATGCAGTTAGTTCCTGTTACAGCAGCCCCAAACAGCTCTGAGGCTTCATTAAACTGTCAGAGAACCGGAATTCCCTCTGCGTGCCTGCACTCTCCTCGTCTTTCTCCATCCTCCTCCACCTTCCTCCTCTACTGAACGCATTATCTGCTGGCCAGAGCTTCTCTTTGTCCTCAGAAAGTAACATGGTGTCTCTGCCATTCACCTTATCTGTTTGAGCTCTCTAAAAGCCATCTGCCCACTTCAGTGTCCAGACCTCCCCTTGTGTTTCTATTCACCTGGCACTCCTTCGCTCTGCACACTCACACAGGTTGAACTAACACTGGGTTTTGCCAGAAAGGATATATTTCTGGAGTGTCGTTCCTGGTAGCCAATGTTCTTTGTCTATCTGAGCAAACCAATTAATCAGCTTTCCCTTGACACACACAAGGATGCAGTGGACCAATAAAGGGAAATGATTGTGTCACAGGAAAGTGGGCCTCATGAGTGGTCATGCTTTCTTCTTCTGTCGAATTATTTTTAGAGCACACCTCCGACTCTCTGCAGCCTCCACATATTGTCCATTCTCCACTCATGTACCCTGACTGCCGCTGCTGTCCTCGACTGGCGTGAGTCATCGCTGGATATTTCCCTTGCTTTTAACAACCTTACCCTGGAGATTAGCAGCGCTTTTAAAATTTCATGATGAATCCATTAAGTATTTTCTTCTTTGCTTCTGAAGCTGCTCTATCAGTTGAGGTACAGGTTGATGTTTAATATTCATGGGCACTTTCAGTGATATTTGATTCATTCAACACTGTTCCCTCTCATCTTACATCTCTGTTTTTTTTAGATCAGTTTCTGCTTTCCTAAATCAGGTCAAATCAGGCCAAGGACCTCCTTGGGTGAAAAGCTCTTGAGACCACAGTAGTGGATGACAGCATGAAGGCCAGTGTTATCCATTTTTAATTAGCTATACATCCTGACCGCCTACACGAGTCCATCATTGTTATAAATGGGTGAAAACTGATGCTAAACGTGAAATCAAAATCTTCATGGTGGATATTCACACCAGGAAGGCCAACCTTGCCTTGCATCAATTATTTACAAAAACATGGTATCATGGGAAGATGCTAGGGTGAATGGATGAGTCACAAAATGTGTGTGTTTCCCATTCATTTCCCACCAACAGTCCACATTGACGTTTTGAAGGCAATGACAAACCTGTTTTGTTTTGGATCAGTTTTGGATGCGTCACAAGCACTGTCCTTTCTCCCTAATTTGAAATAGTGAGTCATTTTTTTTTTACTGTTATGTGTCCTTAAGTGGAATGCTAGTCTGGGCTTTGTTTGTCAAGTCTGTGCCATCAGAAAAATTGACCGAGTTCAAAACTGTCAAATATTTCCCACAACACTTCACGTGTTCAGTTTACCATTTTAACAATGGCTACTAGATACTGTAGAAAAGTCAAAGACCAACAAAGAATTTTGACTTTCGAATCCAGTATTTGAAAATATTTTGCCTCTGTGAAAGTAACACAACTGACAAAATTTAAATGTAATGATGTGTTTCCTTTTGAGCTCCACAGTGCTTACACTAGCTGCAGTGTGGACAAGAGGTCAGTGTATGAAAGCTATAATACCCAGGTTGTCAGTCTTCACTTCACTTTTCAGCCGCTCCTTGCACACAGGCCTTCACCTTTGTGCCTGTAATCACAGTGGAGATCACCCTCTAAGGTGTGGTGGCCACAGCACCTCAGCCCACATCTGCCTCACGCATGGCTCTTGATGAATAGCGCTGTCGTGCTATTGTTAGAGACTAAATTAAAGGGATGAATGCGGTGTGAGAATCCTCACGCCCTTCCCGTTCTAGCCCCATAACTGCGAGCTTCTGTCCTGTTGCGTCTTCAGAGACGTGAAACCAAAGCCTCTCTGGTGTCCCATTTTACAGAGCCTCAGGGCCCTGAGGAGAATGACTGCTTCTCTCTGCCATTGTGTGGTCATAGAGCTCATCCACAGTGGAGCAGAGGGGAGTTTGTGTGACCTTTACTGTCATTCAAAGTGAACTTGATATATACTGTGACTTGTTGTGTTCAAACAAAGGGGCATCCATTTTCATTCATTTTCACTGTATGAGGACTGGTGCTTGTCACAGGGTGAGCAAACAACTCTGAGTTCTGAGTGAATCAGCAAAGCAAGAACTCAGTAGTGAGAAATATTTTTTTCCCACCAGCTGTTTACATTATGGTGCCTATCCTCCGTGGTCAAATAGTCCTGATCCAGAGACAGAAATAATTCCATTAGTTGAGTCAAATCTCGGTAGAGCCCCATGTTGTTAGCGAATAAACATGAGAACTCACAGTTCTGGATTCATCTAATTAAAATACCATAAAATCTCAAAAGCTGAAAACTAATTTGTTTTGACATAAAGTTGATTTATTTTTATTTAATCTGCATTAATTGATTCATTAATTGGCTTTGATGAGAATAGTAAGACTGAACAAAAAACAAACTTTGTGAGCTGTAAATCCAAAACAGTGAGCTGAAAGAGGCTAAAACTAAAGCCAAGTGATATTTTTTCTGTGGGTTCACCACAATGAATGAATGAAGTCAATTTTAATTCCTATGACAGAGCTTTGTTAATTGTCTACCAATCTGTCAACACAAAGCAAAAGATTATCTTTCTCAGTCTTAGCAACATTACCAGCGCGTCTAATTTAGTAGCTGATAATTGCAGCAAATCCCTCTGCGTTAGGGTAAATAGAGTAAACGATTTAATAGCCCAGGAGTGGAAAACACTGCAACGCCTGATGGTTTGATTGCAGTTTGATTTATTATGAGAACTTGGCTTTAGGTGGCAAAACCAAACTAGGTGCCAAAATGCCGTCTTGTAGTGCAGGGAGTGTGTTTACTGCACAACAAATTTAAACAGCAAGCTGTCTGCCAGCATCAGACCGTTGGCTGCGCACACTGATATTAAAAGAGATGTATTCATTTTCACTGCTGGTGTTCTCCTGGGCAACACTGGATCATTTATGATTCTCTGAAGCTTTAGAAAGCAATTCGCTTATCTAGTATGTTGACATCATACTACATTTCAAGTGGTAATTCATTTTGTATTTTGGATGAGTTGGACTATCAGGCGGAAATTTTTAAATGGGGAACTAAGAGAGATTCATACAAAAGGGTTTTTTGTTTAAAATATGTAATTTACCTATTGTTTACAAAAATAGGCCTAATTATTAATTATCCCAGAGCTAATGACTAATTAAGCACAGAGGAAAACGGAAAGCTGGTCTATTATTCTCAGAAGAGCAGTTGCGCTGATCATGCCCCACATCTCATTAATTTAAATGGTGTATAATCACCAGGAATCTGCAAACCTGAGTCAGTAATGAGCTGACAGGCCTGAAGAAGAAAAAGTGATGAGTCATGTCCTGTTAATTGGCCAGGTGTAATCTGATTTGGAGAACAAGAGAGCTGATGAGATTTCCTGAAGTGTTATTAGTTTCATATTTTCTGGGTAGCAACTGCTCCTCAAGGATACGTGTTACTCACATCTGTTATTTTCTGATCAGTGTGAATGGCAAAAAGCTGCACCGACTTACATTTTTTCAGTTCTGGATCACATGGCAAATCAAATTCCTGAGGCGTAGCTAAGCAACATGGAGAGCAATGACTCAGAACAAAAGGAGAGTAAAGCAGATAGCTGATGGCACAGTTGACCATTTGCTAAGCCTCTTCCCCTTGGGTTAATGTTGCTATCCCTGTCAAGCTTTCATTCTCTGCTCATATGCAGTTCACGATGAATACAGAGGCAGATTTAACACAGGTGTCAACAACTGGTCAGCATCCTCACCAGTTGATGACACCTGTAGAAGACACAGTTCTCATTGTTCATGTACTGCAGTGTAAAGCCCTAGTGCTTAACATATGATCAGGACAAATGTTTGATCAGACTTTGTGCTTTCAAACAGTATGTTTCACTTTTAATGTTAGAAGAGAAGAGGCTTTTAGGATGAGGACTAACCAGTGTGTCTGGCAAACAAAATGCTATCTGGGCTAATGTTAGCTGGCGTCATAACCATTCAAAACCACAGTTCAAATGTTGAATTCCCCTGAAACCAAGTTCACACAAAGTAAAATATTTGTTCCTGATTGGCCCAGATAGTGACGCCATCCATCGTGGGAGATGACATGTTTACTGTTGCTTTCTGTGTTATTGTTACTTCGCTCACTCTAGAGTTTCCACATGCCTTCTTATAGTACTGGTTAAATCCTAGAATAAATTTGAATGGAGCCCGATTGGCGAGCTGTAATCTGATCTGGAAAGGGACTGAGATGATGAGAAGTCTGACTTGATCTCATTTCTATTTGGCAGTGGATCGAAATTGAATATTTCCCCTGGCACAGTGGGGACTCCTAATAGCCCGTTTCACGGACATACATACATTTCTTGACGAAAAGTGTCATTTTTTTGTCTATCCAGCGGTTCCAGAGAGACATAGTGTTAGTAGGCTGGGATGCAGACGTGCCCCAGGGAGAGACTGGTGGTGAAAGGAACTCTGGGATAGCTCTGAGACTGGGAACAGCGACCTGACCTCCTGTTCAGGAAGTGGTTTTGGTGCTTTTGTAACTAGTTTGTCTGCTTCTAGCATCAGGACTGTCACTTCACAGTATGTGTATGAAAAAACAATCCCATGCTATTTAATCTAATAGCTTGTATATAATTCAGAAATTACAAAAATGTATTTCCATCAAGTTTATCTTACAAGAGCTAATGAAAGAAAAGGAGAGCGCTTGTTCTGTTTTCATCCTTGTTAGCCCCTGCATTCTGCAAACACCTTTCTCCTGTGTCTGTGATTCAGTCCTTGTATAAGTGCTGAAGCTCAACAGATGTTGAGCAGAATTAATGCATGAGCTCTCGCAAAACTAGCTCTGTAAAGCAGCCTGGCTAAAATGTCCTAATTTTCTCTGTTTCCATTTAACTGCTGAGAGGATCTGCAGGAAATCATAAATCAATATTCACTGCACAAAGCAGTATAATCCATAACCCTTTTCTCAACAACTGGTAGTAAGTGGTGAAGATATTGATTAGAAATGGGGGCCTGCAACAAAAATTGTAATTTATTTGTCATTTAAGCTGGTAATGACTCTTACCATCTCAAACTACCTGACATAACTGGAACAAAACTGTCAATTGTGTTGTGCAGTGTAAAGGATAAGATGCACTGCATGTTCATGGCACAGACTTAAGGGTGGATGATTCCTCTACTTGTTGTATTTCAGCGCTTTAGTACTTTACAGGAATTTGGGGCCACATTCGTTTGGAAATTGTAGCGTCTTGCCTGCCAACAGAGCAACTGAGCACCATAATCAGACTGAAATCTATGTACAGCTAAGTGGATTTTTCTTGACGTCCTACTGGAGGAGCTTATGCCACTGATTAATTATTTAAAATGACTGCTTCTTAATATTTCTGAACTCCCATGTGCTTAATATAGATACTCATGAAGTCACTAACAGCATTCAGTGAATATACAGTCCAAATATGGGTCAAACATCAAATGTACTCATCTATAAATGAACACATCAATAAACGAGGGACATTTTCCATCAATACTACGCTGCAAAGGCAGAGGGCAGTAACTACAGAGCTCCTACTATTAGTATTTATATTTATATCAACACAATATGTATATAAATTAAATTTAAACATAACGTAACCACATCAAGTTGCATGAATTCTACTAGAGTCAAAAGCTGAGATGGTGGCGGCTACTGAGAAAAACTAGTTACGAGTTATGTTCGCTTTAGCAGGAGTTTTTTTCTGCATCATGACTGGATTTTTCTACCGTCCAAGATATCAGTCCATAGCTTCCTCATCATCTAGCTTTTGCTTGATATAGCAAATGCTCTTGTGTAAACTGCCTGCCATTGGCTGTCTCTTTGAAAAGACACAGATTATGAGGGCAGTAATAGTGCAGTTACTGAAATTTGGCTTGGTTTTTGCATTGCTTCAACTTTAAAATGCTGTTTTCACAAAAATTACACTTTCTATAGCATTTATTTTTTTATTCAGTAAAACGGATGTCAAAAAATTTGTTGTTATTACAAATCTTTAGTCACTGAGTTTTGTCCTCCAGTATTATGAGCACAACTGGCCTGTATGACATGACCTGATGTGACGTGAACACAATAGGTACAGGACTTGACCACAGCTGCACAGCACAGGGAGAGCTCTACTTGCTAGCCAGTAAAGAGATGTTATTGTGGCTGAAGTGACCAAAGAGCCACGGGTGTCCGTCTGATGGCCGTGGGGAATCAATAGAGACTGTTCAATGAGTAACACTGTGCCGGCTCAGAACAGGGTCATGGGCGCCGCTAATTGCTCTTGCTTTGTTTGCAATTAGTCCAACATTTTGCTGCTAATGTGATTAGGTCACTTTGGACAAAAGCAGCTTTTGGCAAACACCTCCTGTGGATGATGTGTTTGACGTAAATCTGAAAACTTGGCACTGCTCCATCCATCCACTCAGAGCAGCCCAGTCAAGGCTGGTTGATAAATCTGATCAAATCAGATCATTTTTTCTACTCAGACTTCAGCTGCAGTATTTGTTGGGAAATATCAAGTTGAGGAAAACCAGGACCAGGACCAGAAAGCAACATGGAAGAAAACTTAAACAACTTAAAAGATTTTAAAGTGAGACTGTAACAAAGAAGTAACATATTCTTCCTCTTATAAATCTGATTTTATAAGCAACAAGCGCAGCCTTGTATTAAAAGTGTGGCTTCATTCTGATCAGTGTAACCCTTAATTTTCTTCCTTACCAGCATTGTTATCAGCTTTCCTTTCACTGTACATAGTCAGTGAATCGCCTGCCTTTATGATCTGGTCAGTTTAGTGATACAGTGCACATTAGTGCCTCTGCAAAGCTTTAGTGAATCTGAGCCACAATAACCATATAGACGCACATTAACAAAGGCCCCTTTCATCCATGTGTACATTTCTTTCCAGTGGCAGTGAAAAGCAGGAGATACAGTTACCTCTAATGAGGAAAGGACTTCACACCCCATTGGTTGTTCTGTTTACCTGGAATCCAGGCCACTGTTGCAGAAACAGCATGAAATAACCTCAGTGGGAAATTCAGTGCCGAACAAGAGAAGTAAATGCGCCCACAGGAGAAATGCGTGTGTCAGTCGGCCTTCTGAGCAGCACGACAAATTATCTGCTGCTGTTCTGCTTTCAGCACATTCAGAGAATAATCAAACACACTCTTCGGATTATATTTTCTACTACCATAATGAGAATGTGTTGTTAATTTATGTATTAGTTCAAATATGTTGATTCTGAACACATCAGTAAAATGTTCACAGGCAAAGTATTTATGTTTCACCAGAATATCCACTCTTGCAGTAAATCTTGCAGAAACTTCAGCATTATTACACTTTTTTATGGCTATGTTTATGCACTCACATCATGTGGTAAAGCTTAGGGAAAGATTGTGGTCTGGTATAATACAGAATAAGTTCATAGTGACAGACACAACATGGCTATTCACATTCTTTTGTTGCCTAAACCTAAACAGCAGACAGGGCTGTGGGTTTGAACCCCAGTCTCTGGTGTGACAGTTGTGCGCTTTGCAACGCCCAAAGATCCACCCCAACCACCTCCTTGCAAATCTGCGGCAGTTAATAAAAGTAAGACTTCATTCAATCCAAAATAAAGGAAGAAAAAAAATCCTTTGTTTTTTATGTAGCATTGTGAAGTAAAGAAAATGTTTGGGTAATAAAAATAGACTAGGCTGAAGCTTTCCACGGCTCCTCCACATGTGTGAAAGACAAATGAAAGCTTTGAGCAGCAGATTCTCAGTCATCATCAAACACATGCCCTGAGCTCAAAGGCTGGACTTGGGTTCTTTAGAAGCGTAATGAAATGTGGCAGAGACACGCTGGCTGACATAATTGGTTTTCTACCCATTTCTTGTCGTGGCTAATTATGAGCAGAAAACAGGCCTGTCCAAGATGGATGTGTTTTTTTCCCCAGTTCAAAGGCAAAGCTCTTTCCCCATTGTCTCTTTCCCATAAGCAGCAGCTCAATAAGACATGAGGACACAGATACCAGCCTGGACTCAAGTGGACCACTCAGGCCCATTGGGAGTCACTTAGGCACATGACAGCTCCTGTAGAGAAGAACACCCACTTGCTTGTGGGTGTGTGTTAGCAAACAAATAACAAAAAGCCAAAAAAAAGGACTGCAAAAGTCAGGAAAGTTTGTGAGGTCGCTTTAGGTTCACAAATTGGGAGCAAAAATAAAGAAAAGCGGGAATATTTAGTCCTTATAGGCACATATGTACAATATGGAGAGAGCCGGACTAGCTGTTTCTCCTGCTTTCACTCTTTATGCTAAGCTAGGCTAATCACCTCCTGGCAAGTGGCATCAATCCTTTTATCTCACTGCTGCAATAAAGGGAATATGTGTACTTCCCAAAATCTCTATTCCTTTAACTTTTATAACATACATATAATTTACTTTCACAGGGAAACCAAGGATTAGTAGCCCCAAATGCATATTTGATTATGCCTGTGGTGCCTCATATTAGGTAGTCTTTTATGATTTTTCCTGTTCCTGTTGGGAGTACATTTGCACCCTCCTGGAGGACTACTAGTCTCAGTGGCATCATACCCACCCATTAACTCAACTAACGGGAGAAACGCTGTAGTGTTTATATAATTGGACACAGAAGTGAGACACACACCTCCTGCAGTGACTTCCTGGGGGGTGAAAGGGTGTAAAACACTTAGTGTTTTAATTGGATTACACTGTAGTGTTCGGTTTTGAAGTGCCAGGGGATGATATTGTTATAATAAGCAGCAGAGAAGGCACGGGGGTGTGTGTGGCCCTATTGATAAGACAAATCGCATAGGAGAGTGGATCTTGGGTTTTAGATGAAACAATCCCAGTACAAGCCGAATAGAGATTTTTGTCACATTTTGATTAGCAAATTAATTTTTTTATGCAGTTTTGAGACTTCCCTCAAAACCATCTGCATCACAGTCCTAGAATCCACGTTTCAAATTGGTGTTTACAGGTACTCTGACAAACACCACACAGACTGTCTGGTTTGTAGCTCTGCGTGATGCACAGGCAATGGACTCCTAATTCTGTCTAAATGAAGGAGATCAACATTTCCGTGCAGCAGATTACTTGTTGATGGTAAACCATTAAGGGAGTGAGTCACTGGCCTGCTGGGGATGTTGTTATTTATGATGAAGGTTGATTTTGTAAAGGGCAGACTAACGAGCCCATACGAGCAAAGCAGCTGATGATGAACCTCGAGAGCCGACGTTTCATTCTGAAGGCTGTTAGAACTCTGCCTTAATGATGTGGAACTGTTCAAATAGGTATATTAGCATTTAGATGAAAAGTGTACTAAAGTGGTTTGGATCTTATGGCCTCTTGGTGGGTTATCCACAGCTGATTAGCTATTGAAGTGGCCATGTCAGTGGATGTGCATAGTAGGACCTCAGTCTGATATAATCAGTATTATTATTAACTGATGGTAGTGCACTTTCAAGTTTAGTCCGGAAACCAGGAAGACAAAGCGGCTCTGTTTTTTTTGTGCTGTTTTCATATTCTGTATTTTATCTGTTGTCCCCTGCAGCTTTGGTGGTGAGACTTCTGACCAGACGATTCATCTGGGAGTACGACCCAACACTTGGTAAGACGACAAAATATGTTTGTATTATTACCATTACTATGATAACTGGTACTGCCATTACTACTGCTGCTAAAACTACTGCAATGGTAACTACAGTACTACTACTGCAGCTGCTATTACTAAATACTCATTTTCTTGCCAAGAATTAGAGGAGAACATTAAGACCACTCTCTGCAGTCACAGTCTGCAGGCGGTTAGCAGACAAGAGTATTTCCCAAAATGCATAACTATGCATAGTTATGAATATGCATATATATATGCATATATCTAAAGAGTGAAAAAAACTGCCATATCAAAAGGTGTAAAAACAAATAACACTATCAGAATAATTGCATAATATAGAAAACATACAGGAAAGAACAAGAGTAAAAAGCAGCGACAATCCATAGTGTATCAAAGAATGTCTACCCAAAGAGATGCAGCTAGGTTTGATACAGAAGAGCTTTTTTTCCTGCCCCCATCAGTACATAATATAGAACTGGCCTGATTGAGGCAATTCCCTAAACTATAATTACAGGGCACAAAGACATCATGTCTCCTCTGTAAGGTGCTTTTCATTTCCTGGCTGTATATAGCCGGTCAGAACCTCTGGATTGCTCACATGGTGCTCTCCTCAATAACACATCTGTTTTGTTCTGTAAACAGACAGCACTCAGAAACATATGTCTGTTTTTCTGTTAATCGATCAGCTCTTCATCTAACAACATGATGATTGCAATCTTATGGCCATTATGCCCTCTCTGTCACATATGGCCGGGGGGACTGTTAAGATATTTTAGATGTTAGGGTGAAAAAATAGAAACACACTCAATTTAGAGGAACACAGAGGTTTTTTCTTTCTCCCCAAATTCAGTATATATGTCATTTTAGGATAGAACTGAGGCACCTCTCATTAACAAGTTTAGAAATGTGTAGAACTATATAGATTAACCTTCTTTCCTCCAAATACAGCACAACAGTAATCCCATCGATGGCTTTGTTGTAATGTGGTGAACTGTGTGTGTACTGTATAAACTCCAAGTAGTATAGATGGCTTAGAAAGCAAGAAGAGAGCAATAACTGCTTCCTTGGTAACCACAAGAGTTGGCGTCACAACCAAGGAAGCACAGCTCGAGGTGCATAATGGGAATAACAGCACCATTGGAGGGCATCTGTGACCAATCAGACTGCCTGGCTGAAATTACCCATGACATGGTCAACACGTTATTAAAAGCCTATTATGGGCACATCATGTAGGTAGGGGGTGTGCGTGCAGAGTGCTGGTCTTATAAATGCAGGATTACTGCCAGAACTTGGGCTGCACCTCATCTATCTCAGTATGCCTTCCAGTGGCTACAGCTCACCATTCATCTCTGTTTATTATCTACCCATTGATTCCCATCAGAGTCATAAACAAGTTCAGATGTTCTTTTCAACAATGGAGATTCACTGGTGCCCCCCAGGCATGCTGGGAGATTGAGTTCTTTGAGCAAATTTCCCAGCAATCACCATGCAGAGTTTCGTGGTCATACACTTTCATTCCAGCCAAGGACCATGCAAGATTTGGCTGATTATAACATATTCCAACAGAGAGGGGGAACGGCTTACTGCCCATCCTTGCTCCAGCATGTCCTGATTCTGCTCGAGCAGAGGTGACTCACAAACCTCTAAAGGCAAGCAACGAAAGCACAACGGTAAATGTGAAGTCCCTCTTAGACTGAGGAGCCCCTTATCAAAAACAAAACAATGAAGACCATGGATACACCGCTGTAAGATATGTTTCTGTTGTGAGAAATTCAAGACCACACTGTTGGCAGAGTCCAGCCAGATCTTTTACAGATTTCTGTTCTTTTCACACAGTCATTCTGGATGATAAAAGCATCTAATAGGTTGAATGACAAAGCAACAGGAATGCATATATTTATTTATTTTTACAAGACAGCAACTACATAGCAATTCTTCTTCTTCCTCTTCTTCTGGGAGCATGTTTGTCAGACACCACATTTGAATATTTGGGCTCCAGTAACCACCAAATTGGTAGCGCTAACACAAATGCGAGCATCAATACATCTCCTCAGAAACATATGAGTAACATCGCTGATCACTTTTCTACAGCACAGTGTAATGAAGAAAGATGAAACTAAGAAATTGCTAAAGAAGGAACCACTAGCAAAAGGAGAGTGGACAGGAATCATAAACAACATGTATGATATGGAGAAACGGACCCTGACTTTGTAGCAATACGTTTCTTAATTATTGGTGAAAATGGTTATTACATATGAATATGAATATCACATAAAAATAAATAAAATACTTGGTATTATATATAATTTTTGTCCTCTCCTAACGTGTGTGGTTTACATGTTTCCTTTCTGTGATTTATTGCTCAGAGGGTTTACAGGGTTTTGTAAATGTATTTGCTAGATAAATGTCATAAGACCATGGTCAAGGTTTTAATTTCCTTTGAGGACTAAATGGACTGAGGCAGATATGAACTCGAGGTGATCCTTACTTGATGCCCTGTTGGTGTTGCCTTTGTGTGCCTCTCTTTCTTCCTGGAACTACTGAGAAAGAACCCCCAACACAAAGCTGACAACTGATAACATATGAGCTGAATTGTATTACCCTGGTGACCCGTCTGTGCAGTTCTCCTGTACATCTGTGTATCAGTATAAAAAAAAATCTCCCCAGACATTACAAGATGAGCAGTTGTATCTCATTCCCTGTAGCACTATGGGAAACAGTAGCTATCCAGGATGCAGGTGGCCACAATATTGCAACTGCTATTTCCATCACTGTGCACAAGCCTGTTACAGAATCACATCTCCTCTGCCTCAGAGAATTAACTCTGAGTTGCTTCCACTGCAGTTTGGCATCACAACAACAACTGTGCTTTATATTGCATTACATGTGTACAGTGATGATTTTTCTGCCATCTGAATATTTGGAAAATTAAGTTACTGTAAAGCAAGTCCAAAACTATTTTTTAGATATTGGACCAGTTCAGGGCAGCATGAACTGACGAGCTAACCGGCTTGCGTTTCCAGTTTTGACACTTTGGATCTGGCGTGACACTTTCTCCTTCTGACTTCTGCCAAAACAGCCTTCAGACGGTGAGGGGTTTGGAATTATGAGGGATGAATTGCTTGCTGCCAGGAAAATTACTGCTTTTGTTTTTCTCCAAGGCTTTTAGACAGAATAGTGGGACTGGTTAAAACACCCTGGCCCTGCCCCCTGTCAGTGTATTTAGCAACAAATACACAGAGGGGTGGATGTGGACAGATTGGGTGCTGTTTACAGCTGACAGAGTGATGGCTCCTGAAATAGGCTGTCCCATGAGTCGCAGTGTGAGGTTCTCCTCCTCAGAGATGCTCCTCATGCCTCCAGCCAAACAGCTATAAATCGCCAAGCTACTTCCGCCTCTGGCTCTCTCTGACATTTCATTTACGTCACAGGATGCAGTTTATCCCCGGGAGAAGTGAGCGCACCTGGGACACAGTAGGGTGGACGTGCAGGGACTGGAGAAACAGCAAAGCTTCAGACCTGCTATTTTAAACTCTCCTGTCACAAAGAATCTAAAGTGAAGGGAGAAAGATTTCAAAGTTTCATCATGTATTCACTTAGTGAGATGGAGTTTTTTCTTACTGTAAAACAAGTTACAACTTTAAAATTCAAATGGACTACATGTGTTTATTGTAGTTTTGTTGGTTTATAATAGTTCTGCTACAAAATAGTTTGTGTTGTAGCCTGCAGCCATGGAAAAGTCAGCATGGTTAACCTGAACTGTTATCCATTACACTGACTTAGTAAAAGTGCAGATGCTAACTTTAGCATGATTCATGTAGCTTCCAGGTTTTAGAACCAACTTTAAAGTCTAATGAAACATACATACCGCAAAATTAAATTTCATTATCACTGAGTGGTTGTAAAATTTGGGATTTCTGGAATTTGCCAAGTTATTACAATATTAGTTTAGAAGTGTCAGCAACAAGACAAAGATGTTACCTGACCAGATGCTGGATGCACAACAAGCTTGTGTTTCTATGTTGTGGAATATTTATATATCATTATAAGGAAGGTATTTCTTGTACAGGAGAATATACACTTCTTGACTTACTATGCTTGTAAATGGAACAAAGCTTTCTATTACTCTCCCTATGCATCAATAAATGGCAGCAGAACGGGCAACTCACAAGCTGAAAGCAGCTGTAAGACTGGATTCAGTCAAAAAGCTTTGTGAAAGTGTTGGCTTAAACCCTCTGGTAGAGATGACTGCAAAATCCTGCAGAATCTATTTCCTTACAAGAGGGATTTGAGGGGCTTCAGTGCTCTGTGAGAGTTGTTTACACAGACGGGATTTTTACAAGGGCGCAATTCAAGCAGATAACTCCTGTGCTGTCTGAGGTGGAATTAAAGGTCACGGTCACAGTTCACACCTGTGTTCCACTGCCAGGAATAAGAAGCTCTTATCCTGCTTTTCAAGCCAGCTAGAGGTGAAGCTCAGGTCATTCGAGGTCACTGCAGGACTCAGCCATCTCCCAGCAACCAGGACAGTCCAACAACCTGCTGAAAAAAAAAAACTGAGGGGCTTGGTTCCAAAATGGAAAATAATGATTTAATAGAAGAGGAACCAAGGGAAATGGACACGTGGTGTCCTTTTCAAACAATACAGTGTCTGTCTGAGACTGGCAGACACCAGTGTGTGTCCTTGTTTTGACCTATGATTTAAGCTCCCCACCTTGGGCAAGAAAATGCTCAACCAGTGTCTCCAGAAAAAACATGGACATCAGTGATGTCTGTATCAGACACAGGCGGCGGTATCGACACCTGGCATCCATTGTGTATTTAATCTAAAATTCAAATAAAAGCAGAGCACTGAAGTCCTGCTTGCATTAGCTGATCAGGTACATCGATGTGGTACCACTGTATCAGGACCAGAACCACCAGCCTGCACAACAACTTCATCTCACAGGAAACAAGACTGCTGAATGCAAATACAACGCACCTGCCATATACATCAATGCTCACAAAGTCTCTCTCTCACACACAAGCACATACTGAGCAGCATGTCGCTCTGTCCCTCCTACCCACTGACGTAAAAAAAACTGATTTGATTCTTCTCTTTTAATTTTGATAATTGCTGGTGATCCTTTACTTGTAATGTCACAACAGAAAAATACATAAATTCATTACAAAACAAAGTCTAGATGTTATGTACTCAGTTACCTAAAATAAAAGTACTACTTGAAAAATGTCCCTATTCTGTGGTAAATTACTTACACAATAGGAATTTCCAGGCTCAAAATAAAAGTTTGTTTTGCCAAGTCACAGTTATAATCAGTCCTCCACACCTACTTCCTATCCAAAAATCAGCATTGGTACATGCACTGAATCATAAAAGAAAACAGTAGGTGGAATTATATTGCCAACTTCAATAATAATGACTTCCAATCTGCCTACCTGATATCTAATTCACTCATTCAAAAAAGCATCATAATGAGTTTTACTCCTATGTTAGGAGTCAGGTGTCACTATTATCAAATGATGATTCACACTGGATTGAATTTCTAAATAATGCAATAACTCTTTGTTGTCTTCTGTGTGATACAGAATCCACATATCGGCACCAAGCCAACATTGATGATGAGGTTGTTACCATGGAGATTCTGGACACTGCAGGACAGGTGAGAGAAATTAACCCAAAGCTGGGACAAAAAGCCTGAAGTTTATTGTGGCATGATATATTCTGAAGTGCCTTTCTTTGTTTTCATTTTCTGTTTTTATCTTTCCCTACTACACAAAGTAAAACTAAATACATGTTTTTTTTCTATAATGTTTAGACGATGAAAAAATAATGAATACTCAACACACATGGAACTAAATAATAATTTCAGAGGGCACACTGGAGATGGAAAGAGCTGACACACACTGCAAAAACAATCCATACTTTATATTGAGATTTAACATCAGGGATGGCTGCACTCAATGCAGCCCGCCTTCAGGATGCTGCCTTTATTGAAGCTTTTTGACACTTTGGAAAGACACTTGTTGGAAGAATTGTAGGAGTGGATTCAAGACTGAATGGCACTTAAAGATGGTCATTTCCTGCAGTTTGGCAGAAACATGGCCATGAGGGAGAGCTTGTGCAAGTCCTGTTGCTGAAGATAAATATGCTGCAGTGCTGCGTAGGTGTTCTGCTGGCAGCTGATTTCCCCTGCGACACTTCAGTCAAGTCATCTCTCTTTCTCATTGCATTGTAGACTATTTTCAGGGGGCATCAGGATGAGGTCTGAATGTTTCCAGACATGGCTGCAATGGATGTCAGACCTCTCCTGACTGTATCAAAGCATGGTGCTGACTCTATCATGATTTGTGGAGGTGGAGTCTTCTTGGTAGCTCATAAATTCCAGGTTCAAAAGCCGGTCAGGTACACAAACGTCAGACTCTCTCGTCTGTCTTCTGGAGGAATGTGGTATTTTTTAAGTTTCCTCAACCAATACCCATGAGATCAGAATCTGTGTGCCTCCCTCCAGGTCCACCGCATGCACAGTTAAGTCCTGTTACAACTTGATGTCTCGTTTCTGCCTCGACATAATTAAATTAGAAGCACATGCCTGAATGATCACGTTCCTAAGATGGCTGCAGAATTACATTTCTAGCTTGAGCAGGTGTGGGAGAGCAGTGAGAAAGAGTAAGGAACTGAACACAAATGATTCTCCATAAAGAAATTAGATGTTTTACATGGCTGAAAACTGCCAAGAATATACATTATTTTTTTTATGTTCAAACCCAAACGGGCATACTGACCTATTCCTTTAAGAATCTTCAGATTTTGAGTTTAAGTTACACTTAGAGTTCATCCCCAAATTTCTCTGTCAATTTCAGGAGGACATCCAGCAGAAGGAGGGTCACATGCGTTGGGGTGACGGATTCGTTATCGTGTATGACATCACAGACCGGGTAAGCTTTGAGGAGGTGGCCCAGCTCCGGAGTCTCCTAGAGGAGGTGAAGAAGCCGAAGAATGTCCCTCTGGTCCTGGTGGGCAACAAGTCGGACCTGGACCATGTCAGGCAGGTTGGCACAGAGGAAGGTGAGCGGCTAGCAGCTGAAATGGCATGCGCCTTCTACGAGTGCTCAGCGTGCGCCGATGAGGGTGGTGCGGTGGCCGAGGCTTTTCACGAGCTCTGCCGCGAGGTGAGGCGCCGCAAGGCCGTGCAGGGCAAGGCCAGACGCCGCAGCTCCACCACTCACGTCAAACAGGCCATCAACAAGATGCTGACCAAGATCAGCAGCTAGGGAAGAGCCACACTATTGTCTGATGACACAGGAACAAAAGATTTTGTTATGTAAATGTTTCAAACAATTTTTAGCTCCGAAATGGACAAAAACGGACTGATTTGATGTGGAATGTGTTCTTTACTTATTATGTGATCATTTTCCAAAAAAAAGATCCCAAGTGCAATGTCTCTTCATTCTGGAAAAAGTAAATGATGTTGTCACTGGGAGCCTTAACAGATTATTTCTCATCCAAACATTTGAGCTCATTTGGATCAAAGTAATCCTGAATACTGGTGAGATGTGAAGTGTTACCCCATGAATCATTAATAAGGAGAGGTTTGCAACTTTTTTTCCCTCTCATCCTCACATCTAACTCTCTTTAAATCAATAAATAAGCCAGAGGGCAGTCTGAAGATTATGCATGCGAGCTGTCTCATTTAGCATGCGAAGAATCCAAGCATTTTCTTATGAGGAGATTTGTAGCTTCTCTGTATCTTGTCTGTAGGGGGGATATTGTGATGTGCTTCATCCCATGCATTTAACTGTTCTGTCAGCAAAGAAAAATAAGATCAGAGAACTACTACAGTGAATTAGATCCACTGTCCTAAACCCGTGTCAACCCTAGAAAAATCCCCAGAGCTGTCAATGCCTGTCCTTCAAACAAGCCTAGCAACAAAGTTCACAATGTGCTGTTGACATTAAGTGCTGTGCAGCAGACTGTGGCTCCCTGTCTGTCCATGACATGAGAACTCAAGATCCTTTCCTCAAGGAACCAAAGCACAGGTTCAGAACATGTCAAGGCTAATGAGTGAACATTTTAGCTGTTTTCTCCAAATCTACAATGAGAAGCAGTCTGCCGTCCATCCTCAAAAGCCACAATCCATGGATGCTCTTCATGGCTGTAATGTTAATACTGTAAACTACAGTATGTATGATAAAGTATATTGCCTTATGCACTGCTGTGTCTTAGGTGTGTACAGAAAGCCATCTACAGTAGGTGATACTGTAATTGTTGAAATGTAATATCTGTTTCTTTCTCATGTATGTGACCTGTCTCTGATCAAAACAACCAGCTGTGCACATGTAATTAAAAACTGAGATATATCCCAGACTTCTCTTTACGAGTCCATATATTCAGTTGTTATATGAAATTTGACTGATATGGAAGCCTTCAGGCAGACCATTAAATGTCACATTAACATAGTGACACAGTGTCTCCAGACCAAACATATAGCTTTTATCAAAATTGCAGCTCAGGGTTCAGCTCACACTACGCCAGTATTAATGTTTATAACTTGACATTTTTCCATGTCAAATTATTCCACAAAACATTAGCGAATAAATAATGAATACTTTTATACTGCAATCACAGAGGAGGCAGAAAACACCAGCTGAGAGCTAGCATTAGTGAAAAGCTTCACAACACACATTTGGAAAGCTCAATGATTTGTTGATGTTTTAATGTATTTTAAGTAGAATTTGTCAGATTTTTTTCTGGTGTTATTGAACACTAGCCTAATCAGTTGAGATAACCTGAAAAGTAAAAATCATTCAGTTCTTCCACTGAATCTAATTTTTTTTCACGTCAGATGGATTACTGAACTAGTGTACCGTACACAGACGCAGGGGCCCCAGGAGTTAGGGGGCTCCAAAGCCAGGGCCTCTATTGATGTATTGTATTAACAAAATTTCTTGGTACAGTCACCAACCATGCTGAATGGATTCAATGGCAAGTGCTGCAGCAACTCACTGTTTCATCAGTCACGTATCTTCTAGACAGTATCGATTTCAAAATATACACCTCCTTTCAAACATTCATTTTTATTATCTTGAAGCCTGAAATTTAAACCTATTAAATTAAAGCTTCTTTCACTTCCTTCCACATACAGTAGCCAAGAAAATCAAAGCTTAGGGTTACCCACTTCAGGGTTACCCACGACAGTGTACAGGGAGCACTAAACACACCCCGTTATTTCAAATAGATTTCTGACTCAGGAAGAGGACACAAAAGCAGAAACGCCTCACTGTCGGTTAGGTAAAGCAGGGAGGAGCGGCCCTGCTATCTGGCAGATAATTACTAGAGGCAAAAATCCGATAATAACCAGGGAAAGAAGCCACAGTGCTCCTCCTCATCCTGACCAGTTGGAGACTGTAAAAGGGCAATCCCAGGTTTTCCCATCATTGCATTAAGAATTCTGACTGAAGACAGGTAAAAAAACTCCTAGTTCATTTGGTGAAGGTAGATTATCCCTATTAAACAAAGGGAGAAAATCTTGGCCTTTCACCTACAAGATAAAGATGAGTGGATGTGGTGAGACTGGTGTGTTTTTACTTCAGCACTCAGTAGGCTGGTGGGCAGGTCGATCAACTCCAATCACCCTCAAGCAGTTCTGAATGCCACTGAAGGTTTGACCTTCTACCGTACTGGCCAAAGGGTCATTCTCCAGATTTGATGCCCCAGGTGGCCAATGGTCTCTTTATCCTTTAGTGCGAACTTTGCAACCACCTGGCTGAGAGCGCACACAGACACATACAAAACAATTCTGACCAAGTAATATCTCTATGCCACAGACTGTAGTGGCCACAGATAATGTGATGATTACATTTCTCCACTACTTCACATTTGCCATGATTAAATTTAAAGTTCCATTAAGGTTTTTTTTGCCAACTTGAGGGGAGTAAAATAAGATAAAACATTCCCATACAGTATTATCCAGTTATACAGTTAATATGAGAACTTGTCTGCTAACATTTGCTTATTCACACATCCATCAGACATGGACCAACAATTGCTTTCCTTTGGGGTCATGTCTGTGGCCAACTGTTGATTGTAACTCCAATAAATGCATTACTATCTTCACCAGCTAGCCACTAACTGTCATTTACTCCTGGGCAGGAAGCATGGGCATTTATTAGAAAATTTTGGTTGAAAACAGCTGCTGGGAATTAGACTGGGTTGCAACTCAATCAAAACAGTAAAACTTTTGGCTATAAAACCAAAATACTGAGCTGCAAGATGCTTCGTAAAGCAGAAAGAAAGTGCAGAGGCAGGTGATAATTTTCTGTGGATTCAACACTACAGACAACCCCTTTCACACTGACCTATTAATACAAAAATTCTTCAAAATTACCATACATAAACAAATGACCTGCAGTGGTCACGCTCTCTTGCTATCATTGGAGAGAGAACTGTTTAAGACACTCCAGAATGGAGGGGGGCGATGGCTGAATAAGAGTATGAATCTTCTCCCCAATTTCCTTTCACGCTATTATGCTCTGAAAGTTGGTGCAAAGCAGGGTCGGGAGTTCAAGGCACTGTAGAGACACTCATCAATTTACACGTCTCTGAAGAGAGACACCCACGGCAGTTTTGTCAGAAAGGGGGGCTGGAACTGGGAAGCACAGACACCAAAGTGTGACAGTGGGGAAGGCTGAGGAAATCATCATGGGGGGATTAAAGGGAGAAGCACAGCAGATTGTTCCCACACAGTTCTCATTGCCACCAGGGTTTCAGCCTCTGGGTGGATGTGACGCAGGGGCATGAAGATGTGTGACTGCAACTTTCAACACAGTTCTCATGTCTTACAGCAATGTAAGTTAGAAGGGAGGAGGAGGCAGTCACAGAGAAAATGAGGGTACAAACAGTGAAAACAGGAGGGGAAGATGACACTTCTTCACCAGAGGAGGATGAGACATCCAGGGTGTGAGTGCTGTCCTTGGCAAAACTTAATTGCAGGCTGGAGCGCTAGCCTCAGAAGCATGGTTACACTCTCTACAGTAACACAGTCACAGGGGTAACTCCTAAACATATGTGTACCTGAATCTGCAAGCTAGTCAAGAACACACAACCTCTTTTGGTAGAGGCTACCACTTTTCCCATACCTCTACAATATCTAAGACCAGTCTGATGGATCACAGATGGAAGTCTGAATCCCCGGGATGTTGTTCTGAACTCAGTCTATGGTGCCATATTGTTGTATATCCTCTGTGTAACCTATCCTGTCAGTACTCACAGTTCCTTGGAAACTCAGAAGGCTTTTCCGAATCAGTCTGACAAACCGTCCGGCGGGCTGCTGTACGTCCAGAGGCTCCAGAGGCTCTGTCCACCTGCTGCACTCCTCAGACAGGCTCCCATCATGGCCGCCAGCCCTGTGCGCCTCTACGCTGGCAGTGTATGTGTCAGCACCCGAAGCACACTAACAAGAAATCCACAAACTCTAATGAAACCTTTTTCATTTTTAACTATAAATGTACACACGACCGTTTATAGATATCGACCATACCCACTTAAAAACTCAGTGCCGAACGTGTTTCCCATGAAGTCTCTTCTCGACCCAGCTAGCGAGGGCAATCGCTAACAAGCTATCAACAGTTCATGGCGTACTGACGGCGTCCACTCATTATGCGAGGCTTACTTTCATTCCATGTGACTACAAAACGATACAAATCCTTTAGTTTGTGACTTTAATACAACACAGTAACTTAAACTTTAACTTAAAACCAGCGTTAGCTTTCTCTCCATAACCTCTATTTTCACCTCGATTCCTCGGCAGGCGTTAGGTCCCGCCCTCGGGGATTGCGGTAGGTTTGGGTGCTCATCTCTGATTGGCTACAGTAAGAAGACAGACACCTGGCCAACCAATGGACAAAAAAGAAACAGAGCGCGAGAAAAAGAGGACATTCCAAGCTTCACAAAACTACAAATTTGAGCATGTCAGTGAATATGTTTATCTGCTCAACAGTTGTCTGTCCTTGAGCTGAGCATGAGGTAATGTGTGTTTATCATTATGTGAGTTCTAGTCTTTTGTAGCATTGTGCTCAGCTGGAGGAAAATATTCAGCCAGCAATCTTGGAAAGCACATAACTATCTGTGCTGATTCTGCCAATATCTCAGGAGAGAAACAAAAATCTCTAGAGCGGAAACAATTCCCACATCCTTGCAGAGGCTGAAATCCCCATACATCCTGTTTAGATATGCAGTCAGGGGGAAAATTAGCTCTGCAATGATGTCGGCACACTCACGTAAATAACCAAGAGAGAGCATTATGACTGACAGACGGGATGACTGAGATAAAAAAAAAAACACAGCACACGATAATCTATTGTTGACAAACAGAGGTAAATCTATCCAAGAAAGTCAATAAAAGAGATTCTGGATGCTCACAAGTATAGTATGTTTACTTTTTGTTAACTGTTTTGGAAGCAGACGTGTTCTCAAGACCCTCTTTATGAAATTTTCCGTTAAGGCAGAGGAGGGGAAAGAAAAACAGAAAGGAAAGCAAAGAAGTTTCATAGCAGAGGAAATGAAAAGCCTGCAGAGAGGGGTAACGTTCCCTCTGTAAACAAGCTGACTGTCCAAAGCTCTTCTCTCCTCCTCAGCCCCATCTCTTACAAACAGCACATACTTCTTCCCTGAGTGGGCTGGCGATACACTGACAAGCTGTTTAAGTTGAACTTGAAGAGTTTATTTCCAAAGCGCTACAGTACATCCACTTTGGAGGAGAAAAACATCATCACCTCAAGTTCATCATTCAGTGTTTTTTTTTTTTTTAAATGTTATGGAGAGGAGGAGTTAGAGATTCATCAGCTCCAGGCTGCTTCTCAACAATAACTGTGTAAAACTTTTACACATGAATCAATGAATCTGCAAAAGATCCACTAATTTAATGAGAGGTAATTGTTTGAAACAATTTTTACAGAACCCCAAATTCAAACATGGTAATTTTTATGTTTAAATCTTACTTAGGTATCTAAAAGATGTTTGGAAAAACTGCTAAGATTTTATTAATTATGAGGGGAAAAAAGGAAGAAAAGCTCATTTAAACCCAAGTAAACATTCCTTTATTATTTACCATTATTGGAAACTTTACCCTTCATATATGTTACACCTCATGCTCGTCTGTAGACAGATTTTCTGCTGTGCCCCGACTAATTAACTGGAAGTGAACCAACTGAACAGTGTCTCCATTGTCTCTAAAATGAGCACCAAATGACACAGTTTTTCCCAGGAAACTTTAATTGCCATCTACTGTGTGTAAAAGCTTCTGTGTTTGTGTCTGAGTATGAGTGTGTGATTTGGGTGAACTGATCCTTTAAAAAAAGTCCCATCCCTTCTTTTTCTAGACCTTTCTAGTGAAACGAGAATTTAACTTGTGGCTCAGGAGACAGAGAGAGTTGATCACAGGGTTGGTGGTTCCAGTCCCCAGATCCCCTTGTCCACACTGAACCCCAAATAATTCCCGATCTTTAGGCCAGTACCTTGCATGATAGCTTGTCGTGAGTGTGTATGTGTGTGTGTGAATGAGAGGCAAAGCTGTGAAGCTTTTCAGATAAAAGTGTTACATAAATGTGGTTTACTGTTTACAACAAGATTTGTCCATCTTACTCTCTTCCTGTGAGCATAAACATAAAAACATGGCCACAGGCCACATAGAAATACAACAAACTGTGAACCAAAGTAAAGGATTTCCATCTCTCTCCCTCTCTCTCTCTCTCTCTCTCTCTCCTTCTGGGCTCTATGAGGCATTGCAGTTGCCATGGAAACCAAGGCCCTTCCTTGTTTTAAAGATACTCACTATGGTGACCAAGGCATTGTTGTACAGCAGCCGGGTCTGAGAGGGAAAAAAGGGTTTCTTACGCATACACACACACACACACACACACTCGATCACAAGTGTGTTAATGCTGTACGCTTACAGGCAGACACACACACAAAGACCCACCTACACATATGTGCACACGCACCCTGGTTAAATGATGTGATGAAACCTCTGATGCATGCTGAGACCTTCTGAGCCTTATACGCTGGGCTGAATAAAAAAGAATGAATGTTAGTTATAGAGGTGCCACTTTAAAATCAGTGATCCTACACAGTGGCACCTTACACCTGCACTGTGGAGAGGAAACATCAGCGTTTATAAGAAAATACCATTCATGGTATCTGAGAGAACTGCAACTTTGTAAAACAATGGCAACAGATTTCACAGAATTCAGAAGTGGGTCTGATCAACTTTGTTCTTCTTAAGTTCGTGAGGCACCATGCTCCACGCTCTGTTAACTGTTTAAGTGATAACCTACCACCCTCAGGCAGCAGCCTTGTACCTACAGAGGCATCACAGTGGTGCCAACGTCTCACAGACACTGTACAACCTTGACCGGGCCATTGTGTCTCAATACTATAATAAACATAATTTAATTAGTTTTGTGTTTGTTTTTTTTTTTTAATTTTTTGGTGTTTCATTTGGAAAAAAATAAAGTTCCCCGTTGCTAAGCAACATTCTTTCGTATTCTTCCTTTTCACATCTACCTGGACAAGTTCTTCTAAGTCCACCTCTGTTACTGTTGGGTTGAAGCTGTTCGTATGTTATGTATGTCAGTGGGGGACAGAAGAATACCCTGAGATGTTGCTGTCTTATGAAGATGATTTGGCCAATACATTAGCACACAACTGCCTTTTTTATGAGCAGAGCAGACACAGAGCCACATTAGCATTTATTTAGAGATGTGTGTGGACACCTGATGAATACTCACTTTGGTCTTGTTTCCAGCAGCTCTTGAGAAAAGTATCCGGGTATTTGGCTTTCTTTATGCTAGTTGTTATCTTTGTCTGTTTGGTGCAGGTAGTGCTCAGATTGTTTGTCAAGGAGCTGAAGGACACTAACACGCTTCATAGAACTGAATCAACTGTAGAGTTGGGTAACAGTTCTTACTGGGTTTGTCACTACAAACGACTCCTTTCACATCACACACAAAAACATTAACAGTGCAGCTTCAATATTTCTCTACAATTCACATTATTCAGGGATGTTCGTGTTGTGTCATGTCTTATGGAAATGAACCTATTCTGTAATATAATTAAAAATGCCCTGTGTATTTTCTGTAGCATTAAACTGCTTAACTGTGACATAAAGTGTATAGTGTAAAGGTAGACAGCATGTGGACATAATGGCTGAAATGAATGTGAAATCAGTTTCTTTAAGACACTGCAGCTGTATTTATTGAATCCATTGACCTGTTAATCTGCAGGTAATTTACCTCTAATTTTCCAGGTACAGCTAGTTAATAGACTAGTCAACAGAACAGGCTACATCAATGATTTACTTTCCATTTAATCTCTGTGTGTGGTCTCTAGTTACACTCTTTTCTGGGAAAAAAATCATTAAGATAAAACATTAAAGATCATGTCCACAGTTAAAAGGTAGAATGAGGATTGAGATGTAGAAGGATGGTTTTGTTAGGGAGGACAATGCCCCCTGCTGGTTTAATTAATTTATGACTAGAGTGTTTAACAACCCTCTGACCTCTGCCCAACACAGCACTTAAAGATGTGAAGAGTTAGGCCTTAAACTTCATGATTTCCCTGTCTCAGAACTGATTTATACAAACAGTGTTAGGGACACAGACTATCAAAGAGCTGTTTGTTTTTGACTGGCATGGGGGCTGCAGGCAGGCAGGGGCCTGTGGCAGATGAGAGAGATTTGACATTCCACTTTAAGAATGCAAGAAATCACAGCGGCAGCAGATTACCATCAGGCTGTCAGTAGTCTGGTATGCAGCACGTCTAAGACTGGGAAACAAATGTGAAGCACAGCACAAACTGTGAGGAGGTCTCAGGTTTAAGGTGACATAGAGGGCCAGAGTTCGACTGGTGTGTGATTTTAAAGGACAGTACTGAACCTGAATACTTAGAGGAAGAACTGAATCACTTTGCAAAGATAATTTAAACTGACATATACAGTATGAGGTGAATTCTTAGTGAACATGGTCAAGAATTACAGTAAAGTGATGCAAGTAGAAGATGGGATCATTTCCACGAGAGGTAAAATGTGATGTAATTTAATGTCTCACCTATTAAATCATTTGCTGATGAATGGATTCAGGGTGGCCTGCAGATTGAAACCTTCACATACTCTAATGACAACTCTCCTTCAGATTAACTGTGGCATCTTAAAAGAAGACTACACTTCAGATGGATGTAAATCTCTACTTTGTACACAAACAAATATCAGACTGATATTATTATATTTTTAAAAATAAATGCAGGTTTACAATAATGATGTTAAAAGACATTTACCATTGTCTATCACCTCAATAAAACTTTTCTCCTGCCATTTTGAAGATGACTGACATAAAATATTAGCAGAAATATCAGAGTGATGATGGCATTGTTTGAAAAGGGCGGAGGCGTGCGTGTGTGTGTGCAGTGACATATTCCTGCCTGAATGTGTTTCATATTACCTCTGCAACATTAGCGCTTAACACAATTTGAAAGCCCGACATGATGTGGGCAGCGGATGAAAGGCTGAGCTGGAGTCCAGCAGGTTTCCCTCTCTGTGGCCTCGTGTTGCCAGTCAGCTTTTAACGCTCTCAGCTTCCTGCCAAGAGGAATAAAATACAGTAGTAATCCACGATGAAGGGATTTGGGGATTATCACTACATTTTCAGAAAGTTGCGTGTTTCAAACAGGACTTTTTAAAAGTAGAGTAAGAGCCAGGACTTCTCTTGAAGTGACCATAAATGGAGAGAAAATCCTCTCACGTGGAGCTCTGTGTTGATGACTGATAGAAAGTGGAATGCAAAGCAACAGGTGTAATAAAAGTTGTTACTTTTAATAACAGAAATCTTGATTTTTTTTTTTTTGGACAAAAAGAACAAAAGTACAGAAAACAAAATAATCTTAGTACCGATAAATTACAGAAACACATGAGATGCATCACACTTCTCACAAATAAGCAGCAAGATCACATAACGACCAGATTTACACACCTGAGGCACACGAGAGGGGGTTGGTTTTCATGCCACATTTACACCAATATACAGAACGTCAATACACTTAAAAGTACCATACAATACCACCCACCATTCAGCAGAGAGGAAGGGACACAGTGGACTGAGAGATCGGCAAATAAACCCGTGCAATGACATTATTTCTCACATTTACAAATACCGCGTTTTAAAGTGGACTTGGTTTCCTTGCAGTATTAGCTGATGGCAAGTCTCTGTGGCTGCATATTCAATTCAGTGTTAGGCTATGTATCAGTTCAACACACTCACAGGTGAGTCTGTGACTCAACCACATCTTAACCAAAAGGAAAAAAAAAAAAAGAAAGTTAAACATAGCAGAGTATTGCACTTTCTCCAAATAAAATGCTGTTTGACTGAAACCATGTGATTAAAGACAAGATGGGGTGAAGTGATACAACTCTTGTCCCACAAAGTTTTGTGAAATGAGCATCAACTGTGCACAGAGAACATCGATGTAGCATCTGTGACGTCAACTGCACGTTTTAGAGATTCTGGTGAAGAAGACTGAGTGGAGCTGAGGCTGCGATAGGCTGAGAAAGCTGTCGATCAAGCAAATGACATTAAAAGACACTTCTCTTAATGCTTACTAGATCATAACCGGTGGAAAAACTAAATCCTTTAACATCTGGCTGTTCATCATCTGATCAAACAGATGGGAATACTTCTGGCATTAATTTGATCCTGAACTCCTTCAAACTTTCTTTAAAGTAAATAAAAAGTAGAAAATCTTTCATCCCTTTGGACAGTGTGTGGAAGTTTTAAACACAATATATTCATGAACATGTATATATCCATATACAGTCAGCACAATATTACCTGAAACAATAAAAAGTAAAGTATTAAAACCTTATTGAGACAGAGTCACCTTTAGGTTTCCATCATTTCAGTTCATATTGTGCTCTGCTGAGGCCCTTCCATGAATTAACACTTAAAGAGAAGTGTGTTTGGGGAGTGACGGAGCAGCTCTTACATCAGACTATGCTAGTTATTACACACAGATGCTTGGATGTTTCAGTAAATCTAGACTCGCGTTGATGTCACACACACTACACCAGAGTTCTTCTACAATCCACGCATCAAACGAAGCAACTTCTTCCTTTTCTTGTACTCATAAGCTCTCAGTTTCACATTTAGTCTACAACACTGCAGCTCATTCCACAAAATCTTTTCCAGTACTACCACTCTGCAGTCGGTTTCTGCAGAGCACTGCTGAACTTGAGGTAGTTACTAGTAAACGTTGCAGCTCGGTTCAGATTGAGTCACATCAAAACATATCAGGTGTGTTAAGCTGCTATATAGCAGCCAAGTGAGAGACTTTGTTCCTAAATTAAAACAAAAAGACAAGGAACTAAACACTTGTGAGAGGCTTAAATCATCTGACATCTGGTCACTGATAATAATCTGGCCTAAGAGATGAGCATATATTGCATCAATGAGATCCTCAACTGCATTTTAAACCCAAAGTGCGGTAAAACTGAGAAGAGTGACACCAAAGTTTATCCTTTATCCTGACAGAAGTGCTCGTGATTAAACTGTGTGGTATGATTTCTCTTGATTTTAATTCAAAATCAAAATAACAGTTACTGCTGTGTGCCTCTGTAGGGCAGCACAGGCCACCTCATGTCTTTACAGTTAACAGACACAGTGATCAAAGTTAATATGTCAGTTTATCAGTCATGTCACAGCCATTATTGCGTGGCACATAAGGGACAGTAAATCCTCGTGGTTTGGTTATGGCTTATCACACTGCAGTATTACATACTAAGAGCCAGGCATCTTTACAACAAAGACAAAACAGTATGATTTAAACTGTCGGGGGATGTCTCACAACAAAATGCTGATTTGGTCCTTTTAGACACAGTGTCAAAGGTGATGAAACACTTGCAATAGTGCTCACTGACAAGACTAGTAACCAGACTAACAGCTGTGACTCCGTAGCTCCACACACTGATGAAGAATGCAACCAATCATATTATTTTCGCTCCAGAGCAGCTGTTAGTAGAAGTAAAACAGTACAGCCCTGATCATTGCTATGAGCACTGTAGTGTGTATTTTATCAGGCTGATACTCACTGAGCCTTTTTAGTGCAATGAACAAACAATGTTGTTGTTTTTTTATGTTACTGCCAGTGAGACTGGAAGGCAACGCTCCAAATAAAAAAAAAAAAAAAACATGGGAGCTTCTCTTAAAGTGTCAAAATGGGGTAAAACTTATTATTAACATAATTATTGCAAAAATGGGCTGTTCTTTTTTTTGTGGTAGTATCATTACTAATCATACTGGCAAATTTACAACTTTACACACACACATACACACCCACACACCCACCACCAGAAATTTTGTACAGCTTCATGCATTTGAATAGATTATTATTATATTTTTTATTATTATTTAGATAGTTATTTTTATTATTATTATTATTATTATTATTATTATTATTAAAAGAACAATAAAAACTTCAAACTTTGGAATCATGACAGGTCCATTTAAACTACTGCATACTGTTCACAGATTTTCAAGTGTCCTCTTTGTTATACGCTGCAGTCAATGATTTTCTTTTTTGTCCAGGTCCCTCTAAATCAACAACAGCAGCAACAAAATCATATCAAAGCTTATTGAGTCAGTGGAGCCAGAAAACTTGATAATTTCCTGCAAAAGGATCAATTTATAGATTATTAGATTGTGATTGTGCTCTGCATGAAAAGCAACATCTATAAACAATTGTTGCAGGAAATGTTTTGGGAAAAAAATAACCTTATGGGTTCTTGTAATTTCCTGTAAAATATGTAATTTGAGACAGTGACAATCTTTTCTCATTGAAAGCTACAATACAGTGTATGGACATTTCATCTTTAGAGAAGTTCTGTAAGGAAAGTCCTCTGGAAGTTAATATCTTATGAATGATGACACTTCTGAGTTTATATCACCTAAACAAAGCGTTAGCATTGTTTTTCTGTCTTTGTAGAATACTAAAGATCATAAGCTTGCGTTGTTTTTCTATTAGAACATATCACTTTGACTCTGCGTACATTCACTTGCGTGCACTTCCAAAGCAGGATAAATGTTGGAAGAGCAGAAGCTATGGCTGCTACCACTACGGATTAGAACATACTCACCACGTGACCAAAAGTCAAAAAAGGATGATGACAAATTATCTGCAATCCCAGCTGACACTGGTCACAAAGAATAAAGGAGAATAAAGATATAAGATGTGATGTTTTACAACTAAACCTTTTCTGTCTCAGTGGAAACTGAAGCACAATAAACGTCACAAAACATTAGGCTACATCTCCACCGTTCGCCTTTAAACACACAGCAGGAGTTCTTATTTTACAAATCCCCCACAAAACTACTCCATAATGCTATTCACAAAGCATGAAACATCAAGAAAAAGAACAATTGCAGGGGAAGATCTGAGCTATGATGGAAGACGATGGCTGTAAGCCAGTACAGTATTTGAACCTTGTGAAATCACAAGCTCAAGGGTTGGTTCGCTGTGTGATTGTTTTCTTGACCCAGTGCAGAGGGGATTTTCTAAATGTTTTATTAAAAAGCACTTTGGTAATTTTAGGCCAACGTAGAGGAGTCACTATGTAAACCAATATGTGTCTACAGCACAAGGATGTCTGAGAAATGTGGCTGCTGGCGAGATGCTCGAAAGATCGCTGGTGAACTGTGCGGATTCAGTACATTTCTCATGAGTTAACTGGAACAGCTTCAGATAAGAATATTGCTGTAGACATCTGCAAACAGTTTGGAAGCTGAGTGTCAATTAAAATCATGAAAATAAATTTAAATACATATATAAATAAATTAAACATGGACAGGTAACAAACAGTTTCACTGGTTTGACAAACAAATGCTGAATAACGACTATATACCAAGCAGTACCAGCTAGATTATGATTATTTACTGTAATTATTTAACACTAGAAAGGCCAAACATTCATTAACTAACTGCTGAATATTATGGGAATTCACATATATGTATTGATCCTTTTCAACTCCACTTCAACTTGAAACACACCAAATTACAGCATCAACTTTGCTTAAAAACATCTATGTCCTCTAACATTAGCCCTACAGTGCTGTTAAATAAAAACACAAGGAATTATGGGTATAAGGAGTCAGCTGCTGTAACATATAGAGAAAAATTAAGTGATACTAACATGGACCTAGTGTATATATATTCTATATATATTCTTAACTGGCATGAACAGCAAAGAGGAAACAGACAAGATCATCAGTAAAAGTGTCAGAAATTTGAGTGGAGTTTGGTTTGATTCAGCTTCTGCACTGATATCCCAGATCTCTCAACATGCCCTGTAAGGAAGACAAATACAAATATGTCAGCTTTTATAATCTGAAGGCATCAGTCATCACCTTGGTGACCTTCATCTAAGACTCTGAGAATCCATTGGCCTTTCTAGTGATAAATGTATTGTTGATTTGAACATGGAGAAGGAAAGAGAAAGAACAGGAAGCTGAGGCCCAGAGGAGGAAAGAGATTCCATAACAGATGAACCAATCAGTTTTTTTTTCACACCTGACGACTGACAGGAAGAGGAAGCTTCTGGGGAGGCTTTTAGTCGGAGAAGAGGCTGGCGAAGGACTGTCGGAGGCTGCGGATGGTCTCAGCTTTAGCCTCGTCGTCGGTCAGGCTTCCTCGTAACGTCTCTGTGAAGGTGTTGGTCAGTGACTGGGATTTGCTGTTCAGTAAAAGGAAGAATAGTTTAGATAACATTTGGAGTCAGTGAGCAAAGATGAAAGGTTAGATGCAAAGTAAAAACCTAATTCTGAACTGAATGTAACCTTATTTTTTTACCTTAAAACATAAAACAAAGTTACCGGCATCAATATCTAACAATCACTCATACTGGTGTGATATCAGTGGATCTTTAGTCTGGACTCACTTTAGCTGTGGCGACTGTTTCTGAGCTCCAGGCCCGGAGGAGGCGGGGATGGGACCGGGCTGGAAGGCCTGGCTGGGCGAGGTGGTGGCTGACCGGGCTCGCTGAGGCGACCCCTGTGTTGACGGGGATGGAGAAGCGGAAGCAGAGCGGTGTCCTCCTGCAGCAGATACACACACATTACATGTACATGAATTATTTTACTGTGCTACATCACTGCAGAAGCAAACTGTTGTAGGAATGAAGCCTTTTCTTACCTCGTCTGGGCTGTGTGGTCTGGTCATATAGAGGAAGGCAGAGAAAAATAAAGTGAAATAAAGGTTTACAATGTTAACCATGTATTTTAAAGGCCATTATGTCCAACAAAACACCTGTGATCTGCTGTTACTTGTACAACTACAAGTTCTTCAACTGTATTTCATTAATAAAATCTGTGAGGGAGCAGTGATCAAATGGAGCATCATGGTAGTTGAAAGCTTTTTGTTGTAGAATTGATGCAAACTTTGTGAATTTCAGTATAGTGTGCAGTAGTGGTATTAATACAATGACAACAGCAGTAGTAGTATTATCATTGTTATGAAAATATGAGGCTCATGTTATAGATGCAGTAGTGGCATTATTACCTGTAATTATAGAAAAAGTAACAGACATTGCAATAGTAAAACTGTGTCTAGTAATATTAGTATCACTATTAGGAGCAACAGTGGTAGTAACAGTAGTACAGTATTAGTAATGTTATTGATAACAGTACTGCTAAAGTATCAGTAGTGGTTATGTGAAGGTGATGTGTATGTAGCAGTGTTGTACCTTCACAGAGGAAGGCTGAGGTGTGGAAACTCCCAGCAGCACCTGGGCCATCTTGTTGATGACCAGCTCTGTGATCAGCTGTTTATCTTCCTCCACATGTTCACCAATCAGAGGCATGGAGCTGTCCATCACCTACAGAGACAGGAAAAAAAGGACTCTTTAGGCCGTGTGAATGTCATCATTCCTCCACTAGATGACAGTATTGTATCTGTTATCATGAAGATCAGATGTGCTCAGACCCCAGATGATGTCAGAGATAATGGACTTAGTGGTATTTTGCCAGCAGTGATGAGTCATTTTACAGAGATCACATATACAACAATCTTCCCCACAGTAAGCTATAAGCTACACAACACTCTGCCGGCCTTAAATACAATTTATTGCCAGATGCACTGAGCATGACACTGGCTTTTCTGGCTGTTCCCATGCACTCCCATACTCCTCAGAAAGTCCCCTTGTCCTGGATCTGTCATACCACGTGCCCCAATGACGCTGCTGCAGGGTGGTTCAGTAGGTTTTTATCACTGGGTTGAGACCCTGCAGAAGTTTAGCAGAGGAAAGTCTTTCTCCCATGTTTGCTTTTCGTTCTTTTAAAGCCCTCATACCTCTTCAGCCTATCAGCCTCTCTGATAATACATCACATGAATCAAGTAAACGTAAAAGGAGAAACTCTGCATGTGAAGTTTACTCAGTTTACTCTGCATGTGAAGCCTTAGATGAGGTATTGCTACATGAGGCATTTAGGTTCTCATGAGACAAAAATGTTGAAAGTCACTGACCTATTCTCTATTTAAACCTGAATATAAAGTGAAACGGTATATTTCAGCTCATATCTTATCTTATAAAATGCTGTTTTTCTGTGCCACCCTCTGCTGGGCAAAAGGGAACCAAAATTAGAATTTCCATTGAGCAGCAGATAAAATGTGACTCCATCTGTAAATATTATGTTGCCCTGGGCATGATTTGGAAGGGCACAGACCACATCCATTGCCACACAAATAATTAACCTCAAAGAAAAAAAACAACTTTCCCACCACTTGAGCTCACATGCACGTACACGTGTGCTGAGGAACCACAGAGCACATGGGGCTCGGAGACCCGCTGTCCTCCTCCCTGAACACCAAAACAAACAGCAGCAGAGGAGTGTGGCTACTGGTGCTGCTGGTTTGGATGCAGATGCCTGGAGTGGTAGATGAGGCTGTTGCACCGCGCCCCAGCCACAGACTGTAAACACAGCGCAGGGCACGCATGCATGTGCTGATCCTCTCGTACACAATGTATGCCAAGCAGAGCCCAATCTTGTGGCGCAGAGAGTGTGCAGAACAAACACAGCAGCAGCTCACTGCACGGGCTTCCCCCCTCTCTGTGGTTGAAGTCGTTTTTATTAGTGGCATCGGTTAAATTAAATTCTGAAATACTTTATTCGTCTCTCAAGGGCAATTCAAACATAACATCACACAAATCCAAGTCTCAATCAGGTCTCCTGATGTTAAATCCTGTTTCGTGTGGAAACACAGCAAAGCAGCAAGGAAAATTTAAAGCTTTAATAGGTTTGGATTATTTCATGCTTTCTTGAACATAATGAGTCCAGGGAACCTGGAGTGTTGAAAAATAAAAAAGCCTTTGAAATCCACACCGTGTTTTCATGTGCAAGATCGTTTCAGATCTCACTCGTTGGGTTCATAGTGTTCTACACAGAACCACATACCCATACCAGAGAACCCTTTAAAGCCCTTCCTTTTCTGTGTGTAGCCAGCTCCTTGGCTAGGATTTGGCGGCGAGGTGGGGCGTGGCACGGTGTCTTGGCCAGTTGAGTCATTACCACAGGGGACTGAGCATAGGCCTGGCAAACGACCGCCAGGCTCCACTTCAAACGGCATGTGGTGGCAAGCAGAGCCGGGATCCACCCTGCTGATTTATTAGGACACAGAGTCATCGAGCAGGAGACTGGAGCTGCCACCGGCCTTTTCAGGCAGTGGAACACAGAGGTGTTATTCTGCACTTTTATTGAGCGGCACAGTGTTCTGTCTGTACCCGGCTGTACGGGAAAGTTCTGACAGTACGGCATGATATGAAATGTGCTCATTGAAAATTACAGTTCAGTCGCGGTACAGGGATGGGCACAGGGTGGCGTTTTCCTGGTAAAACAAATTGAGCTTTAAGATAGCAGTGTTTGTACTCCTCCCTCTTAATGATTTTTATGGTTCACTCCAAGTTTAAAGAAGTATGTGAGTTTATCTGATTCAGTTTGCTGTGTATCCTTAAACTCTATTTACATCATCTCCTCTCACCTCTCTGTCTCATTCAAATAGCTCTCATTTTGTTGTCTCAGTTCCGTGTTGTCACTTTTTGCTTATATAATGTGTCAGTAACATGCCAAAAAAAAAATGCATGTTCATTCCTAATTTAATCACAAAGCCACTAATTTCCTTCCTGCCAGGTATCAAAATGTCACTGTGTCATGTCCATTTGACATGACATTAGGCTGTGCTTGCTGTGTCATGATGTTGTGGGTTACTGTCACTGTCTCCTCCACTGTCTTTACACTTTTCCAGGAGTTTGCTTCATGCAGTAAACTGTTAATGAAGTGCCTGTGAGCAGCTCATTACTTTTCATTAGGGAGCGGTGTCATGGCTGATGTTTTTGTCTGGAACAAAAAACAGATTCCCACAGTGATGGACCGGCAGCTCTTCCTTGTCGCCGTTAATTAAATTCCATCATGCTGAAGGGCTAGAGACAGCGAGACAGAGTGGACGAGGAGGAGGAAGTGCAGCTCGTCGGGGAACATTGTTACTCGACTGTGTCACTGGCTTCTCTGTCCAAACAGTCCGGCTCTGAGACTACACATCTCTGGGGAGCTGGTAGATATTTCCTGAGATAGTCTGAGTTTAAAAAAAGGGTCTTATTTTCTCACTGCTGACTTCACCCAGCTCACAGACAGAGAGAGGTGTGATGTCATGCTTTCAGCCTAAAAATGGCCATGTCAAACCGGCCTGTTTCCTAAGATCTGAAGATGCAGGAGGCCACTCTCAAAACAAAACTGATTACAGATGATACAACATTTTATCTCCTGCTTCTCTCCTGGGTATAATCCTTAAATGAAAATTCTTCCACATTTCATCCTCTTACATATTATATCAGCATCCTCAGTCACTGATTTCCTATTTTCCAAAGACCCCCATGCAGCATGACTGAACCTGCCTTTTAATAGTTTTGTGCCAATGGTGAAGAGACAACAATAGTGATAGAAAATAATAATAGAGTGAGTCATGCCCCTTACTCAAATCTCAACCTTATTTGTTGCAGTACTGCATTCTAGTCATTGTTCGGCTCCTGTAGGTGTAGAAAATTACTTTTTCCATTATGATTTTCTTCCTGTGCAATTGTTAAATACTCAGGGCAAAACAGCACTTCTAAAAAGAAGCTTCTGCTTCTTTCTGAGGGATAATACCTTCATTACCAAAGAAAGACTGATACCAAAAGCTAATGTCTTTATCTCTGTTATCATTATGAAATATCATATAGTTTCTTTGTTTTTTTGGCCATTTGAGGTTGGCAAAACAAGCTGTAAACACATAAGTGACATGTTATCACCACCTTATTCATCTGGAGTCCTGTTGTTGGCCACCTGAAGAACGCAAGTCCAATATTCACTCTCCTTTTAGCTCTGTTTTAGTTTTCACTAGCTCTGGAGAGAAATCTCTGTATCTTCAGCTGCTAAATGCTCTACTGTGTCCACTAAGTAGTTGCTAATTTTGTTTGTGTTCCGTTTGGTCCTGGGCAGGTAGTGTACGGTGGGTTTATCAAAGCTCTTGTGCTGAAAAAAGCTTCCTAAAGTTGATGAGAAGAGTGAAATTGCAGGCTGTGAATCCAAAACAATGAGCTGAAAGATGTTAAAACGCCTCATAGAATTAAGGGAGAACCACAAAGTTGGGTCATAATAGTTTGTTACTTCCAACAACCACATTACACATAGTCAGGTGAGCCACTGGTGTCAAAATTGATTAGAGCAGCTTTAACATTTTGTATCACAATGTGATATCACAGACCCTGAAAAGCAGACATGTTTAGTATGTGTGGCTGTAGTGGGACCTGAATTGTGAACTGTGTTACCGCCATGTTAAAACTCTGAAAGAAAATCTCTTCCAAATTGGTTGTGTCAGGTCACGCCACAGCAATTTTATTTGCCTACAAACAGCAAGCTACAAGTGCAAAGCCAAACTTTACCAATGGACTGAAACAAACAGGCTGTGTTAGCAGACGCAGTGAGTCAACTTTGACTCCTGATGTTGTTTTCGTTCTGCTGCCTGTGTTTGGTCTACAGACTAATCATTCTTTCAAGTCTCAGATGATCATGTGCAATCAAGTCTGGCTACACCCTTCCCTGTTGACTTTCACCACGATGTGAAAAATACTATCAGCAGGGAAGGAGACTGATGGTGGCCGGTGTTTTACCGTGAAAGTTGGTCAGGGGGTTCTTAAACACACTGAGAGAGCAAAATGCTAGGATATCTTCCTGAGAGCAAGTTACAGCCCCTTCTCCTTGAAACTGTTTCTTTAAGTTACCACCATCTAACCTCAAATTTGGGGTGGGGGTTATGCTGAAAACAAACTGACCTCGATGATGTAGTCGTTGCCGTCTTTTCCATGGACTGCCTTCACAGCACAAACGTCTAGGCCACCAAACATCTCAGCACAGGAGTCCACCCACAGCCGATATCTGGAACACAGTCACACAAATAACTGATAAGCCGATAATTTAATATCTAATATGCACCGCAGAGATCATGGGGTGAGCTGGACTTCACATGACTCAAATAAAACTGGGAAAACAAAGTATAATACTCTTTTTTAGGATATTTACATTGTCAGTATTTTTCATGGAAATGATGGATGTAAAACTTTGTGCAAAAAAAGAAGTCTGCATTTTCCCATCATATCACTGAGTCAGCTCACCGGTCGGTCATTGCGATCTGTTCCAACATGGCAGAACCTGTGTTGGCCTTCCAGTTCCCAGAAATGGATGTTCTCCTGAAAAATAAAAGAAAACCAGATAAAAATCAGGAAATTGGTCAATTAGAACGCTAGAATGGGTTAGTCACTCACAAACATTTGTCTGAACATGAAACCTCAACTATTGTCATTCAGTTCATTAGTGATGATGATTGCCATCCACACCTACATTATTGTGTCAGAGACATTTGCTCTGTTACATCTGTTTCTCTGCTTTTGGTCAAATAATTGTTTATATACAGAGACTTGAAAGTTAAGAGGGTGTTGACTCTGCTGATGCTAAATTGCAACTCCATGCAACTCTAAGTGCAATACCTATGTGCAATAACTCAATTATTAGTGAGCAATATTATTGTGTATGGAA
>JBBMJY010000015.1:12296014-12374496 GCA_037833715.1 Toxotes lorentzi | reverse complement strand
ATCTTGCTGTTGCTAAATGCAATTTCCCCACTGAGGGACTAATAAAGGATTTCTTATTCTTATTCTTATTCTTAAATTGGCCACTACACTTGATGATATCTGTCATCAGAAGTACTGGTTGAATCCTACACACTCCTCTTAGCCTTTGTAGGAACTACATTCAACTGTAAGATGCTGGTGGTGTGAAACCTCTTACATGTAAGCCTTGTAGTTGTTACCGATCTTCTGAATGCGGATATCGTACTTGGACTGGACATAGGGCTCGGTGGTGGCGTAGGTCCCGGCCAGAGCCACCACGCTGGTAATGTCCTGGAAGTCCTGTTGGTTTTCAACTTTGATCTGTGTGAGAGACGATGCTTGTTAGTGAGTGGCTAATTACAAAGCGAGCTGTCAAAGCTGGCAGTGGCTGCTTGGAATCCCACAGGAATTTCACACTTGTACAGAGGCGGGATAATAAATGGTCCCTGGGTGGAAACATTGCCAAAGGCAGCTTTGAACTACATCACTTCACTCTCATCAAGTGATTAGCCTGCAGACTGTAGACACAGACTGAGGGGAAATGACGCAATGGCAACCCATCAACACGAAACATGGCTGTTACATAAAACTCAAAGGCATTTTTCACTTAAACGGTTAGATAGTTAGGTAACAATGAGGTCATCGTATCATACGAAAGGAAGAGAATAAATGAGACCTGCATTTATTTCTATCTACACTCTATAGTGATACAAAAGCTTTCATTCCCTTTTCACTACAGTTCCCAGGCATCACCTGTGATTCAAACAGCCTTACTCTGATGTCGTCTTCATTGGATTTTCTGTGGATGATGTTTCTGCGGGTGCTGCTCTTTTCTCTGTCTTACTTAACTACTTTGATACACAGATTTATGAGGTATTCTCTCAGGTCATGGGAAACGGGCCATCTTGGCAGAGAAACTCTTTCATCAGCAGCCATAGTGTTTGGTGGAATGCAAAATGATTGAGTCCACTCACTCATCACGATCCCACTCACTGGTATCATCACAGCTCTACAGAGCTACAGAGGAAGTTGCAGGAACGGTGATGTGCCATCAGGAAAAAAGACTAAACTCTTTGATTTGCTCTTGTGATTGTGAGTTTAAACAGGTTTAAGTAGGTTATATGTGAGCTACACGACTCAGGGTCTGATTTTGTAGAACACAGGGATAAAATCTGAATCCGATCTCAACTTTCATCTACATGAGGTCTAATCAAACAGTTTAATGCCATGTTTATAAGGGTTTAGGTTTAGTGAACTTTCTCACACAAACAAATCCTAAAAACCGCTGAAAAAGAAATACAAATTGTTCGGGTGGTACAAAGAAATCCCGAGGAGCCTTTAAAATGATGCAGTCCTTGCCAAAAACGAAACAGGAAACAGGAAAACAAATAAAGCAAAACTGAGCAAGAGTGAGAATGGTACCAAAACCATAAAAGTAGGTTTAAATGTTTAAAAGAAGGGCAGGCAGCTTTGATGGTTAATGTGGTCCAATAAACAATATTGGCACTTTGATGGGCAATAACACGAATATGCTTGTTGAAACCAACATATGAAGCTGTTCTAGTGCAACTGGAGCCATTCATCTCACAAAGGAGCTCAGGAGGCAGACAAGCAAATATCTTGACTTTTTCAAGCCGATAAAGTACAAGTCAGACGAAGAGAGTTCAAATTTAAAAACCATTTGTGTTAAAGCACACTGTGTCACGGAGTCAGTTTATTGTTATTTTGAACAAAACTGTGTTTAAATCTCAGGTGTATCTTTGTTTAATGTCATATTATTTAATAAATGACATAAAGGTATGTGTATGTACTCCGACGTTATGTTAAAAGTGTGCTGAGGTCATTTCTTTCATACTGTGTGTGCTGGTAACACACTGACTGGCACACTGAAGCACTGAACCATGCCTGTTTACAGTGAGCAAAGGCTGAAACAACGAAATCCACTGAACGGAGGGAAGTGACTCACAGATCACATCATGGCCCCAGAGGTAGAACCTGGTAGCCAGCACTGAGCTGTAAGCATCCAGAGTATTACGCAATTCCTATGAGTAACTAAACAAACCGTAATGATGCACATAGAAAGTAAAAAGGTAAACTGGTGAAACACTGGCATGGACCTGAAGAACTGTCCCTGGTGGAAAAACTCATGTCTCACTGGTCAGAGTCCAGACTGAATGACATACTTGCTAGAACACAGAACCTGACTGATCTACAAAGATGTCACATGGAAACTGGATGGAAAGTTTTCTGCTACTGTTAGGTCAGTAATGTTTGTCCAATGAAAGAGGCTCAATGAGTAGACACATTCAATTCATGTAGTCTATTAAGATGTGAATATGCAAACATTATTAATGTCCAGTTAATAATAAAACCTCAGCACTTTGTACATTACATATATTTGCATGCCATAGCAAGGAGGCTTGGACAGTGGATGTAACGTACAGTTTGCCAATGCAAACTATTTTGCTAAGGTTAACATGGGGGAATATCATATGACTCCATTACAGGTATGACGTCCTCGGGGCACGGATGTGGCTAATGTTGTAATGAATTTTTGTTTTACTTCTGTGATAACACAACTGAAATGTTTATCCTGACACGATAAAACATAGTGTAACAGTAGCACAGTTAGAGATGAGAGATGAGGTAACACTGGCCAACATAAGCTACTGGTCATACCAGACCATGTAAAGCTGTGGCAGCAAAACTCCTGAATGCATCAAATTGAGTGAGGGTGCGTACTTATTTATTTATTTATTTATTTGTGTTCATTTAGCTAGCTTCTGAGATCAACATTTTATATTTTTAAGAGGAAAGTTTGTTGTTGTAACTTTGTTTTGAAAGTGCACTTCCTGTTCAGCTGATTTATGTCCAAATTCAACCTGATGGCACACAGTGGAAAATAGGATGTCAGAGTTTTCTCATTTATCTGTTCTGTAGTAACTTCAATAGCTCAAAATTAATGTTCTACATGTAGCACCTTTAGGCTGTAACTGATGTATTATTATGGGTAATAGTTTGTGCTTGGTTAAGTAAATGTGGTATTGGAAAGCTAGAAATGCCTAAATCATTGTCTGCGCTACACTTACAAAAGCAGGTTTCTGTCAAAAGCAAACAAAACAGCAATGACCTAAATCCCACATATCCCTGTCCGTTCTCAAAGCTCTGTGAGGTCTGAGGGGTTAAATGAGGTCCTCCTCTACAAGGGCCTGCCAAGTTTCCCCCCGAGCCTTATGGGAAATTCTATAGCATGTCTGGCTCCTGAACAGGAAACCAAGCCCATCCACACAGACATATAGGAAGTGCCTACCCCTGTGAATCCAAATGACAAGTGTTTGGGAAAATAAGCCTTTCTAAGCCTTTCTTATAACTGTGCTGATTATGTAACCACGTCTTCAAATACATGAATGACAATATATAAATGTTCCTTAGAAAGAAGTGCTCCGCACTGTTCACTGAGCATTATGTAATCAACAGAGGTGATAGACATCAGTCTAGTGTAGTTATTTCCTTGCAGCAATCATGTTAGATTGTCTGAAGTTGTTAGTCGGCCAGACCGTTGCATAAAAGAACAGCAAAAGTATAAGTACCAGTGGACTGTACTCAGATGTTATCAGTGGTGTGTGTCTGTCTATGTGCACCTCTGCCTTTGTAGAAATCAGATGTCTGCTCGGTGAGAGTAAACCCACGAACACGCTTCTCACTCATCTGATTATAACTGTGATTTGGCCATCATGACTGATTTTAAAGATCATGGAGAGACGTACAAAGTAAGACCCACGGGGGTTTAGGTTTCTGATGTCTTGGCTCCCATTTGAACCTCAGACCAGTCAAAGCTATAGAGATAATATCGCATGTTTGATGTGCATGGCTGGAATTTAGACAAATCTGAGCGTGATACTGTAATCTGAGCGAGTAAAGGTGGAAATCTCGTGAGCTTTTCTTCAAAAGTCAGTTGTAATAAGTGTGACGCAGTCGCTTTTCACTATCAGAAACCTTCTAGGGTCTTCCTGGCTTAAGCTGACGAGGAAAGAAAACACCTGATATATATTCAGTTTAAAATGCATCCGTACCACACATCCAGGTTGTTTCAACGGAAGGGGTTTTGATTTTTATTTATGGTTTAGGCATTAGGGTCAGGGCTAAGGTTAATTTTCTAATCTGAGATTTGGGACTACTGTCTGTATTTTTTCATTCACTCACCTTTCCCATTCCAGCGTGGGCGTGTCCCATCTTGACCACCACAGGGTAGGAAGGAGTTGTAACCTGCAGACAAGGACAACAGCAGATTATTAGCTGGTGTGATAACCTCAGTCTTCCTCTACCTGGGTGGGTGTGGTGGAGTTTGTATTTGATTTCTTGGTGTCTAAATAGCATTCTAGTTAATAAGTTATACTGAGTGCAAAAGTAGAAAAAAAAATGCAATTCCCAGGCCACCAACAAGGAGGTCAAAGGTTAAATATACAGTATATTTACATTTTCTGTTTGAACTTAAATTAGCTTATTTAGTTTGGCTGCTTGGAACAAGCCGTAAACACAGTCAACCTGGAAAACTGATATGGCAAACCTAGCTGAAAACTGCCTGCTGTGTGAAAGCAAAGCAACTGAAGCAAAACGGTAAAGCTGTGGTCCATAAAAACCAAAACAATGAGACGTTAGAACTGCAAAGTCAGGTGCTAATTTTCTGTGGGTTTCCATACATATAATATTGTATACAGCAGCTTTAAATAAAATGCTAATGTCAATGTGCAGGAGGAAAAAAGAAAAGGGATATAAATGGGCTCTGACTCTCCCTTAAGGCCGAGGATGCTCAGGGATTGTTGGTGCCAACACTTTTGGAAAAGGATGTCACACTAAGTAAGGACATTCAGAACTGTACTCTGTGTTCTAAATATACAATAAGACAGACGTCTCAGTGTGGTAAACGCCACATTGAGACGCAACCAAAAGCGGAAAACTATTTCTTTTGCAACTGGTTCGTATGTGTACATGAAGTAAAAGAAATGCACTGGCTCTGATGCCACACCACTGAACTTAAAGCTGTCCAGTTTAGGAAGCATGAGCTGCAGTCGGAAGAATTTGGGGTTTATTACACAAAAGAGCGAGGTTCTGGGAAGCTGGGTGGAAGACCACAGCTTACTGGGATGGGTTTGGACAAACCCGACCGACCGCAAACATGCTATGTCTTACAGCATAGAGTTGAAGTGGATGAAACATCAACAGATTACATCAAACCTCTACTGATATGATTGTAAATGGGATGTTTTCTAAAGAGGGACTTTTCCAGTTTATAAAGACCTTTCAGCACTCAGGTTAAACATCAGGCCCTTTTATCAAGTTTACAGTAATTAGGATGAAGAAGTACTTTAGTGATTTTTATTGAGGTTTAAATGCACATACTGTATATAATCATCCAAACTATGCATGAAGTTCAGCAGTCATGGGTTTCAAGAATGTTCTAGAAATTCAGAACACTTTCGTGCATCCGACAGTTTCATAAAAGCAAATAGATATAAGAATCCACAAGTTTACAGTGATTATCTCTGAGGGCACCTCCAGGTGAAGCACACAATTTAATAAATACAGAAACAGAAGGCCAGAGGCACAAGGCCAGATCACGAACGGAGAAGTTCAGACGTGCAAGTAGGAAGGGGACGCCTAAGCAGCTGCTATCGCTTCATCCAAACCCTCCCTGACATTGACAGGGCTACACATCCTAATGTTGCTGTCAGAGCCTTGTGCAGAGCCTTAAACAGACATGGAGCTGCCTGAGGGTGTGAAGGCAGCTTCTGTTGACAGGTTCTAACAGTACAGCCTTGGCCGACACACGGCCAAGATAAAGTGTACTCTAATTGTCTCCATTATCACTTCTCAAGTGCCAGAATACAGAAGGGAGTGGAGACTGTATCAAGACTTTGCAATGATGTCCTGTTTGAATGAATGATTTAGTAGAGTGACGACAATGCTGTTTTACAAAAAGTAGGATATGAAGCTGGTGACACGTTCAAAACTTGTACAGCTTTTACATGTGTGCGCTACATGATGATTGATAAGATGCCTGAGGTTTAGCAAGTATCTGAGGGGAGCCCAGCCGTAACACGGTCTGTCTGCTGGAAAGAGTGTTTTGGGTGGAAGGGGCTGTAGCCACCCACTCTGTCTGGACATGTTCCTTCCAGACATTCCCGTCAGCATGGCAATGACGGCATAACTAAACACGTTGGGGGCTTGAGCTGACCACATCCTCTGTCCCTGATGTAACTGGAGCATCAGGCGAGGGCGTGCGCTCGCTGTTGTCTTCTGATTGATTCACAGGCCACAAAAATGCACTGTCACCTTAACTGAGATTACATAATCAGGGAAAGAGAACAGAAACATTTGACTGTCTCAGTTCAAAAGCATTTACTGTACATTGCATGTGATATATGTAAGCCATACAGTAATCACTAATATTTTGACACCTTATCCAGGTAGTATGCAGGTTTGTTCTGGCTGTTCTAAAGTTTGGTCACACTAGAAAGTGACACAGCTAATTTCATTATTCAGAAATATGTTAGCGTCAGAACGGCTCTCTTAGCTTCTGTTTTGTCTGAACTGTGGCCTTTACCCCCCACTAACATTTAATTTAGTTGTTTACAGAATTTGTTTTATGCGATGGTGTTCAGTCTTTATTTTTGACCTGTATGTGGTAACTTTTGCTTTGGTTTTATATTTAGAAAAGTTTCAGATTTTAGTATTTTTATAGACTATTCTTTGAGACTTTCATTTTGAGTCTGTTATGTAAATAACTTTTCACTATTTCACTTCACTTTGTGTATTTCTCTGTTGGAGCCTCTGGCCAAAAAAAAAAAAAAAAAGCAGAGTTAGAAAACATTTTGTGTCACTGCTGTGATCTGTGGCTGGAGCCTTCTCCTCAGACATGAGGTATGAGGGAGGCTATTTTATGGGAAGAGTCGTTATTTTACAGTAATTGATTTTCTTTATGAGATTGTTTAATAAGACAAGATTCTGTCCTTGGTGGCCATTAGCTCCTGTGAGCTCTCAGATGTGGAACTTTTGGTTTAAAACTTCAGCTTTCTGTTTCATTGCAGCTGCATAAGCACCACTCGTCCCTTTTGTTCCCGGCAGAAATCTGTGAAAGGCATCCAGTGTGGTAAAGACGTTAAGAAGTCACATGTTAAAAAAACTAATTATATGGTGGGTGATTTCAACAGTCTAGGTTTCATTTTGTAACACAGGCTCACTTCATTTACAGTAAATGTGCCAGATGGCTAGGCCAGGCACATAATGGAAATACTTCAGGGAAGCCCATCCACTCCCACATACATCCCCTCCCTCTGGATATATATGCAAAACTTGTTGTAAGTGAATCACACAGGACTGTTAAGATCAGTGTGACGGTGAATAAGATGAACCATGCTTCCCTAACTTCAAAACACCTCCATGTCACATTCCAGTCCCAAAAACCTCCATCTGTAGGTGACTGGAAGTTTCCCTGAGAGCAGGACTGCATCCTCTGGTGACATGTTTCTAGGTGAAGTCTTTCAGACTCACAAATAAAACAATCACTCACAAATTAATGTATCCCTACTATACACTGGCTGAAAACCGATGGCCCCTGATTAAATAATTGTTTGGAAAGTAAACAGGTCTCCACCAACTCCTGAGGAAGATATCTGGCTCTTTAGCTGCCAAATGCCTCTTCTTCAAAACAGCTCCCTAATGTGGCTGGAAATGGGGCAATGAGTGCAGAGAGACTGAACCAAAACATTAACGTTAAACCTAAAGCTATAAAACCTAAACAATAACTTGAGATATACGAAAGACTTGAATGTAGTCACAATAGAAGTAAAAGCCTAAAACTTCCATCTGTACTTCTAAAATAGAAAACAGGATTGACATTTGATCATCAACAATCCATACCGTCCTCAAGTATAATTCTAAATGGTGTTTATTGAACAAATTTGAATTCATATAGTAAAATAAAATAATGTAAAACTCTACTTAAGCATTAAACACAAAGCCAAGCAAATATAGGTCACACTATACCCAATGAAAAGCTTGTAGCGAGTGGTGCAGTGTTTCAGCTGCTGAGCAAAGGGAGTTAAACCTCTCTTTGGGGGCACATGTACTATCCAACAAAACACATGGTGCATCCATCCTGCATTTATGATCTCTTAATTTTTATTATGGCTGCTCAAATCTGCCACATCAAGGAGAAGACATGAGGCGCGATGGTTTGGGCAGACGACGAGAGCAGGGGACCCCGACCCAAAATCCTTTTCAAGAGTCCGACCGCAGTGGGACCAAAGACAGCCTGCCCACATCAAAACCTGCCTGCAGATTAAGCGAACCACAAGAGACCAGTAATGTTTGTCATCCAAGTCCCTGCTAAGTTACTGACTGAATTCATGCACCTGACAGGAATGGATACAGATGTCTTTGAAGGTGCTGCATATTAACGTTTGAGTCGTTTCACATGAAGGCAGGAGTGTAACCTTTCACTTTGGAGCAGTACAAAATAGATATAGTAGGTGGAAATAAAGATTTATTTGAATAAAAATCCCTGTAAAGACGTATTTTATACTGTGATGATGGGTACAACCAGTTTCTGTATTGAGCTAAGCTAACTATCGCCTGGCCCTCGCTTTATTTTTAGAGTACAGACTTAAGAGTGGTAACAATCTTTTCATCTAAATCAGCAAGAAAGTAAAAGCATATTCTCCTAAATGTCAAACGTCTTCTTTAGTCAGAAATAAACAGGATAATATTACGAAAACTTAAGTTTCAGATTTTAATTTAATTTCAGATACCACTTTCACACATCTCCTACCTTCCTTACACCATATTGTGGAAACCTACTGCATCTTTTACTGCTGAGATCAATACAAGGGATTGGCCCTTATCTAGAATGTATTATAATTGTTGTCATTTGTATGTAAGAGAAACTGTAATGTGTTTGAAATGAATAAGACACCACAAGACTAAATTTCCCAGCCCGTAAACCCTCAAAAGACATTTTACATGGTCTCACTGACATAAGCATGACACATGCAGTAGTTCCTGGATACGCTCCCACAACACATATTTATGGGTCGCCATGGTAACCTAATGGGCTAGCATCTGCCCAAAACTACGACTAACAGTAGATACCCATTGTGCTAAAGTGTGTACTATAAAAGCAGTATAATTGGACATGGTAATTATTGTTGTGGAATTTAAGCTCATCTGGCTTCCATTAGGCTCCGTCCTGGTGTATTTTCATGAGTGAGACAGCTGTCTGGAAAACACAACTAGTGTCTGAGAATGGAAGTTTCCAGGGCGGACGCTTCCTGACAACGCCGAGGTGCTGATGGAGAAGTGACAGGGATGGTCGGTGGCATCTTCTGGTGGTCGAGAAACCTGCTTTTTCATCACAACTTGCTAAGTGACTGGGAGAGGAAGAAATGCACAGCATCTTTCTTTCTCTACAGATACAGATCTCTACAGATCTATGAATAATGTTTCCAGCTGATGGAACAGCCCTTTGTATAATAATGTTGTTACATTTAATAATCTACAACCCTTTAAATCAGCAGCTGTACTTTTTGCTCCGTTCTGTTGCTAATACACACAGCGATTCGATCTACAGCAAGTCACCAAAACTTTCATGTAAGTAACTGAGATTTAGATTAAGAAAAAAGGCATCTGCAAAGAGTTTGTTTTCGATTACGGTAAGTTGAGTCACTTTTAAATCACTAAGGCAGCAGCTGCAAATCAGAAAAGGTTACTGTTTGTCTCATTCTGAAGGTTTCAGACTACAGACTGTTAAAACCGACTGAAAAAAAAAGGCTGGCAATATCTGCTTATTAAATCAAAACCAATATCATTCAAAACCAAATCAACAAATAGTGGCGCCTACAGCCAAAATCCTCAATTTACTGCATAAATATTGGATATTAGGTCAGTGTTTGATTCTGTGGCCAAATATGGTTCCCCAGTGCTTGTCTTTCATGTGCTTTTGATTTAATTAAGCCATGATAGCGGCATGGCTCCAGGGATGGCAATGTTGGTGTGCCTGTTTGTTGGCCAGTCGGTTGGTCCACACTGAAAAACTTATTACAAAATAACTGTTGGATGGATTGGCATGATTTTTTGTACAGACATTCATGGTCCTCAGAGGACAAATCTCCATGGTTCCCAGGCGATGTATCCTAATGACTTTGTTAATCTCCTTTATTTTTCATCCTGTCCTTCGGTTTGTGACCAAAAGTACTGTTTTCATCTGCCTCAGCTATACACACAGAAGTGTGGTGAGCATTTTGACATTAAACATGTTAAACATCATGCTAGCATTTAGCACTGCTGTGCTTGGGCATGGTCCCACAGAGCTGCTAACATGGCCGTAGACTAGTCCCACTGTGGATATAAATACCATGTACAGTAGGATTTGATTTATTCTTGAGTGTCTAATTTCACCACATTAACACCAGGCTGGTGTATCAGGCCATGCTTTTATCACAATGCAGAAAGCACAGTCATGAAATTTCTATGATTACATTCTTTCAGTCATAGTGATAGAGACAGCAGCAATCACACTGAAGGTTTACAGAAGAAATGGCTTTTTAGATGTGTGTTATTTGATAAAGAGAAGATTGCTGAGCCTTCCTCCAAACAGTCCTACACCATGGCTCATCTCCACCATATTTAGAAACTTAGAGGAGAAAACATACGCAGCCCAAGCACGCCATTCACCACTGTTGTTGTCTTCTTCTTCACATGGTGTTTCCATAGCGCAGACTTGTAGTAACATTTTCGATGACGTGGACAGTGCAGCTCTGTGGCAACTATTTGTCACGCCATAACACCTGGAAGCACAAAATCCCTCTTTATGCTCTCTTCAAGAATATTAAGACAAAAAGTGCTCTTATGGGGGCGCTGCTTGTAATGTCTCAGTGATCTCACAGGTGGTTAATATTACAGATGGTTAACCAATAGGTTTTAATAACAGAACACAGCCACTACTTGAGCCCATTCCTTTTAAATAAACACAGATCTGTTTGAAAGTCGGTGTTAAGTACATGTCCAGACTGTACTAAAGAGGAGCTATTTAAGTCCAGCTTCTCTGCGGTCGTGGTGTAATAGGGACCTGGACAGGCCTTATTAGCGCTAATCAATTCACTAACCTACATTCCTGCTTCAGAAGAAAAAGGACAGACGGGCCTCAGGCGAGCCAATCCTGCAAAAATCATCAACGCTGTGCCACATTCCTCTGAGTCTAAAAGGAAAAGCAATGTTTCTTTCCCACTTTCCAGAGTCTCCTGCAGTATTAGGTCTCGGAAAAGGCTGAGCAAAAATGAGGTGGCTGTGTGCAGTTTTGGATTCCCCGTCTCATGGAATCGTTCCGACAGTCGTTTCAGCTTAGTGATGCTGCTGAAAACAATCACAGATCCAAACGTGCATCTGTGAGCGACGTGGGCACACAGAGCAGAACAGAACAGAACAGAATGTTGACTTATGAGGTCAAATTGATTTTTCATAACACTATAGAGTTAGCACTAAGAAAATTCTCATTTCTGAGCACACATTTGTACACACACAGGGAGGTCAGAGGTCAGGGTCTCACACTGTTAGCAGTGCTCACCGTCCATGAAAGCCACTCAGCTGCCGTACAACAATTCGGTCGCCTTTCTGTAATCATGTGTTTTCCAAGTAAATGGCTACACAGTCTCTTTCCTTGAGTAATTTCATCCTCCATTATGTCCTGCCCAAGTATCCTGATTCCACACAAAATAAATGAAATGAAGGAAGCTGGATGCTCTAAATGTGCAGCATCCTTGGAATATTCAGAATATAAAGCAGATGTTAGTCTGGATCTGATAGAGCAGATGGACTGGTGCTTTAACTACTGTTACACCAGGCTTTACTCAGTGGTTTGCCACAGTTTCATACAACATTGTCGAGAAAATTACAGCTCGCCAACACGTAAATTAAAGTTAGTATCAAGTTAGTTTCTAAAGCAGCAACAGGCAGAGTGAGAGGTTCAAATGTTCTAACAGTAAAATCATTGGGTTTACTTCACCTGAACAGAGGTTTTCAAACTGGGTGGGGGTCATCGCAGGGTCATAAAAAATACCATGAATATCAATATAAATATTTTTTGACATTAAAGAAGACAGGGGTGTCAAGGGAAGGAAGAGGTGTTGTTTCAGTTTAGTCTGAGAGAGGCCTGTAGAGTGAGAAAAAAACAGAACAGGTCAGGAGGAGACGCAGAGTATTAAACTAGACAGTGCAACAGGTGCACACACATAAGCTGCAGGATTTCTCAAAAAGACATGGCTCAAATAGATAATGCTGATACACACGCTCAAAAGTCACTGCATGCTTCCTGCTCTGTGCTCCCGATAAGACTCAGTAAATGAAGGGATACACGAGTCAAGAGGAGTCAGCAACTTTTATTCTGACAGCAGAGGAAGGAAAGGCGGGCTTCTGCAGAGTACAAACCAGGGCTCAGCCCAAATGTCATCACCACCACTGTTTTCAATTAAGACACAGTACATAGGGAGGAGAGTGGAGGAACATCAAGGAGGAAGATGTTTTGGAACAGCTGGATGTGGCAAACCTAGTCTGTATTTATACCGGCTGTGCAAGCAGAAGGAATGGGTGGTACTCTGTAACACACTGCAGCAATGACTAAAGTACACTTAGTTGTAACAAATTACTTGAATGCAATCAGGCTGTACAATCCTTTAAATATATTTTGATAACGAAAAATGTTCAGTAATTTATCAACCCCATCTGGATTTGAATCAAAGTTCACGTGGTGTTAATCCTGGTGGTTGGCTGATGGCCGGTTTTTGGAGTATACTAGTACTAATACTCATTTGTACTTTGTGCAAGGGTGAATTGTGCAAAACCTAAAGCGGAAGAGACTAATGGCCACAGAGTTAGGCACATTAACGTATATTATATTAATATTACAGTCTATTGGTAAAATGCCCTCAAAGATTTTAGGATTACCTGTAGTAGATATTTACTTCTGTGGTTCGTTCTTGGTCCTAGACCTAACTATGCACCACATCTTTCTGAAATGTGGACATGATATACGCACTGCATCATACCATACACAGAAGGGATTCACCTAAAAAACACAGCTTTTATATAATGTCAGGGGAATCTGCATTAGTTCAGCAGTTCTTCATTTCTAAATGGGATTCAGGTTCACCTCCAGGACAAACAAAGGAACAAACACAGCAGAGGGTCAAGTGTTTGTGATATGACTCAAATAACTGGAAGAGATCCCCTTAACACAGACGCTGTTATTGTAGGTTTTCTAAACACCATTATGAATTTCTTCACAGCTAGAAAAATAATTGTGTAATGTGACTGTGTTTCCATACTGTGCATAAATGTTTGTATAGAGTCTCATGTCTGCTTAATGGGGGATTCCAGCCATAAAAATAAATGTTGCCTCCTGCTGTGGTTTGTACAGCATGTTATGGTCAGCTATGGTCAACAAAACCCCAGACCCTTTGGTCTCAGCCAGGGGAAGGTTCATTACTACCCACAGAAAGCCTGAGCCATCCAAAAGACTTACTGTTAAAGGGAGTTCTCCCAACAACAGTAAAACAAATATTGGTGATTAGTGTATTTTTTTTTCTCCTTTTGTAGACAACCTAGCAAATGCAGACACATGATGTCAGCAAAAAGATGACTCATTCTAAAAACAGTAACTCATTAACAAACAAACATCAGGGGTAGATAATCCAGATCTGAAATGGTTTTGGAATAAAACTACATATGCATGAGAACAAGGAAAGAACTGACAGGGGTGTCCTGACAGTGTGATGCAATTTCTAAATTTAAACCTGACTGAGTTCCTCCAGTGACGTCAGCATCCTGTGGACCCTCTCTTAACACACTTGACCTCTGACCTGCCGATGACTCACTTGACCATCTTCCCTAAATTAACTTTCTCCGTCCTTCTCCCACACACACCTTCCCTCCGTTGCTTGGGTTTCTGGGAAACACTGGCTTTTTACAGTTTTCTGAGCGGAAGACAATTTACTGAGTGATTCAGATAAACTCTGCTTGAGGCGGTTAAGAGGACACACTACTTACAAAAACAATACTTAAGAAAGGAATAACACATGGGTTTATGGGGAAGCAATGTGGTTAAACACACTTCTCAGTTTGTGCTCCTTTCAAAAAAATATTTAGTATTTGTTAGTAGTTCTCTGATAAATAGATGTGCTTACAATTTACATCTTTTTAAGAGCTCATCACTGCTGATGCACTGCATTCCTGAAGACAATCAAACTGTGAGACCATGGTCATTTGTGTGAGATGGGAGGAAACCCTCCTGCTCCTCCCTCAGCCTGTCCATCTTAGTATATGTTCCAGTACCCAAACAGAGAATATGCTTCTCATTGGACATGCATTGCTGCGATAGGCCTGAAAACAGTGCAAGTTTTGAAAAATGGCAACCGACAAGTATAGTCCACCGTAAGACGTGGAGCTCCTTGTTTATATTAGTTCCTTATTTCCAGTTGACTATGAGCAGAGAAATAACACTTTCTTCGCCAATACTGGGTATGTTCAAGAACTTTTTATTTAGGGATTTTGTTGCATAACTCTGTTGGATAATTCTCTGTGGGTTTGGCACTATGAGCGACACCTCTCACACTACACATTGGTCATTAAACCCACTGATAATATATACATTTTTAATGCTGCAGCTTTAAGAGCTTTAAATGTCGTGGTGTGAATGTATTTTACTGCACTGACTGAAATATTCACCTTTATTACACATTTTGTCAGTGCCAGTTTTTATACATAAAATAGATTTCTCCTGTTTTTTTTCCTTTAAAAAAATAAATAAATAAAATCAGTTTCCTATATAGTTGAACTGCTTTGACACCACTTACAGTAAATCAAGAGCACAAACCTTTCCACTCTGACATCCACATTTAACTTTTATGTTTATTTTCTTAAAAATGTCAGAGATTGTTGCTATGATGACCTAGTTTGGGAGCAATTTTGCAAGAGAACAGCATTATATGACCAAACCAAACGGCCATTTTTTTCTTTTTTTTTACTGAACTCAGCATCAGACTGAGTTTAGGCATTCTCTCAACCTTAAGGAATTCCTCAAAGCTATTTCCATGCTGTCAAATGCCCATGTTTATGGTTAAGCCTGGTGTCTCATTGTCTCATGCAGTAATACAACATAGTCATTTTGTGGGGTTTCCTGACCGCACACACACCAAATATGTACAGTAGAGTACAGCAGGGGACCCTGCGTCTGAGCAGCGAGCGCTGTGGTTGCATTTGGCCCGCCTGAGTAGGAAGTTACTGACCGTTCATCATATTTTATTGCAGGGGGAGTCCCATTGTGAGAGGGATCATGGGTCAGGGTCATGTTTATGTTTCCTTCTCTGATGCCTTAACTCCACATCAGATGATAGACACACTGGAGTTGGAAACCAGTGAACATCTGCTGGAATGTTCAGAGGAGTGGACAGATGGCTGATGAAGGTGCCACCAGGCAAAGTTAGCAACTAGCTGGTGAACAAACATTTAGCAGCCAGATATTTCCCTCAAGAGTAGGTGGAGACCAAAGAGGAGCTAAAAGTAGAATGAATATTGGACATTTGTTGAGGTGCCGGACATACAACTCTAAATGAAGGGTTATTTGCTCTGTGTCTGCTGGTTGTGTAAACAGGTGACTGTTAGGCTAATATCTTTGTCATGCCAACTTTATAAGGTGATAATACGTCACTGTTGTATTCACAGATACAAATAAAAAAAAGAATTAATGTGACCTTTTTCACTAAGTGTGATTTATTGGTGGCGATGCTAAATCTTAAGGTGTTCATTTGGCAAGACAGAGTCTGTCCATTCAGTGGCCTACAGGTGTTTCCTTTCTATCAAAGCAGCCACCCAAGAAGTTGGACACAGATCAATCGCCAAACCACAAGATCCAAAACTCTCCTGACGACCTGAGAACTGAGGCCAGTGCTCTTTGCAGCTAGGAAACATCCAATTACTGTTTTCCTCCTGTGACGCAACTTCCAGTACCCATACTCCTCGCAGCACAGAGCTGCAGAGCAGGGGTCATCCTGTCTGTCCCACTTAACTTGAATGGCATGTGGGCTGTGCAACAGGGCCGGGTGAGTTGGGACTGTATGCTCTCCCTTGGCGACCATCGCTCCCGGCAGTGCTATCTTTTCAAGTTTCGCCTCATCCTGTGTCTCTTCAGCGGCTCGTCAGCTGGATGAAAGGTATTTCCTCTGAATCACTGCTCTGTTCTCTTTTGTCAGCCCAGAACCACGCAGGCCTTAAAGACCTCCAGTATACAATGCTGTTGTCTGCTCCCCCGGCAGCTGGCCAGCCTCAAAACAGCCCTTTTTTTCTATAATTGGACATTTTCAAATAAAATGCACTTCACTCTGCATTATGCTTACAGTATGTTGGCCTAGTTTGGCGACATCATTTCCAAAGGGTTCTGAGTTTTTTGTTTTTTTAGTTGTGTGGATCAAGTCATAGTGACAAGCTGTGAAAGACACACAACTACAATATTCTAGGGACTCTCTTCTGTTTTATCTTGTCCCATTTCTGATAGTAAAGTTAAAGTAGAGCATGCAGTTTTGCATATAAGCGGCCCACGATTTTATTGCTCTAGCTAATGTTACAAGAAAGGGATCGAGGGGAAGCTGCAGCAGAACCACAACCTCAGCTAGCCCCTCCTCACCATGCCTTCCTGTGGCACCACAAGGCTGGGGCATGACAGCCATTGCTCCTCCCACCAGCAGACAACATTCGCCCGCCCCTAGAGAACAGCACCACCAGCAGAAGGTGGAAGAATTAGGGACGCCCCTGTGCTCGCAATGACTTCAGGCCTGTGGCTCTAACATCACTTGTCATGAAGACCATTCAGAGGCTGGTCCTACAGCACCTTAGGCCTCTGGTACACAAGCAGTGCCTGGACCTGCTGCAGTTTGCATTTCAGGCTGACATCGTTGTGGAGGATGCCACAATCTACCTGCTTCACGGGGCTTACACACACCTGGGGAAGCCACACAGCACTGTGAGGATCATGCTCTTTTATTTCTCCAGGGCTTTCAACACTGTCCAGCCACTCTGGCTGGCTGAGACGCTCACACTTTTGGACCAGGATCCAGTGGCCTGAATTATAGACTACCTCACCGACAGGCTGCAGTACGTGAGGCTGCAAGGCTGCTTGTCAGATGTGGTGATGAGCAACACTGCTTTGGTCACCCTCTACACCTCTACCTCCAGCTCAGTGTCGGGAAAACCAAGGAGCTAGTGGTGGACTTCCAGTGCAGCAAGAGAGCCCCCAGTGCCTGTTGCCATAAGTTGGGAGGGAGTGGAGATGGTGGACGCCTACAAGATTCTCAGGGTGCAACTCGACAACAAACTGGACGGGTCAGAGAACACATAGGTCGTCTACAGGAAAGGACAGAGCAGGCTGTTCTTCCTAATGAGGTGCAGGTCTGTCAGTGTTCTGCACCAGGCTGCTACAGATGTTCTACCACTCTGCAGTGTTATCTTCTTTTCTGTGGTGTGCTGGGGAGGTGCCACTGTTGGTGGTGCCAACAAACTGGGCAAGACCGAGCTCTGTGGTGGGGATGGAGCTGGACAGTGTGGAGGCAGTGACAGAGAAGAGGATGAGAAGGAGCACGTTCAGCCACAGACTCATCCAGCCACGTGCCTCAAAGCGCTTAGGGGGCTCATTCGTGCCATCAGCCATCAGACTCCACGACGCCACATGCACCCAGTACCTCCTACCTCCTCTGAGTGAGACTCACAACCATACACCACTCACAGCCAAACTGTCACCACCACAGATACTGCACAACACGAGACTGTTGCAAATGTATATAAACACAGATCCATTTTACTGTATCTTTCATTCTTGTTTTATCTTATTTTATTGTTTTGAAACACAGAGGAAGATATCATCTATCTCAGTGAGGTCTAAACTATGCTGCAAGGACAGCTGCAAGCCAAGAAGACACATTGATCCCACACATATGGTGAGCAGCTCTCTTTATTCCACTCTTAAAGGAAAACTCACCTTCATATACTCTTACACATAATAAATCAGGTTTTCAGACTCTCCAAGAACTGTTTTGCAATGAAATGTTGCACTTTAGTTTGCCTTTATATCTGAAGTCATTTGCCATTAATCTGCCTCATAAAGTGCAACATCATGACATCCTGCATTTTCACAATGGCTTGTTGACACCTAGATTAATTTGCTGCCTTCTGTCTAGATTATAGAGAGCATAAATGGACAGAATAGTGAGAGAAAGATGGTGATGTCAGGGCATTATCAAAAGCAGTAGGGTTCAATCTCTGGGAATCTCTGGGAACCATGAATGACTGTGAAACCTGGACAAAGTGACAGACTGATATTGCCTAGAGCTGCACAGAAAGCTGGTGAGGAAGGCCTGCGCTGTTGTTGAATTAAAACTGGACAGTCTGGAGGCAGCTGTGGAGGATGAGGGATAAAATATAAAGACCATCTGGGAAACCCACGTTTACTGTAATCAAGGTACATGTCACCCACTGCAGCAGTGTGGAGCAATAATGAGTTGTAAATATTTCTGGGACATGAGTGGAGGTCTACGGCACAGTGGAATAAGACATGTCAGACTTTAGCTACACAGATAGTAGTTATTAGCAGGATCAATTCATTGTTGTTTTTGGTCTTTTCATGGGATTAATAAGAAAACCATAAAAATATCACCAGCCTTATCCTTCAACGCAGTCTATGCATTCATATATTCCCTTATTAGGCTTAATTGCTTTTCTTGGCCTGGTTCAAGTTATCTTTGGGACATATGCTTGGAATGCTGGGCTGTTTTACCTCTTTATGTATGAGTGAGGTCATATGTGAATCCCTCCTTTCACCAACCCGCCTGTGACTTCCTGTGACTCTGACTCTCTCTGTTTTCATCGCCTCTTTAGGGCATAAAACAATCTAAATCCTCGTGTCACGCATGCCAATCCACTGTCTAAGTAAGCAATGTGACAAATCTGTTGATACAGGTTGGGGGCTGAAATAATACATGACTGAGCATTATCAATGGTTAACTACAGCTATGCAGCCAATGTGTTTCCGCTCATGTCCGTTGGAACTGTTAGAGCCATCCAACTTGCTCTGGACCTTCAGATTAGACCTTTCCTCTGATAAAACATGATGATGATGACACATTTCCGCAGATGGTAAATGTCTTGTTGTTCTTATCTTCTGGAGCGAAACCAGAAATGCGTGAATGTGTTATACCTGAATGTACTGCTGAACTAACACTGGCTTATTTTCTCGATGTGAGTCTGCACCATGAGTGAAAGGTGAATGGAAATTATTATTTTAAAAAATACATCTTGTTATATTATAACATTAGCTCAAGTTAATCTTTCTATCTGATTAAGTAGCCAATAATAGACTTAATTTTCTAAATATCAAATTAATGGGAAAAGCAGCCACCTTTTCCAACTGTTCCTATGAAATTAAACTCACTTTTAAAAGAGAAATTTGAAGCACAAGCTTATCAATGCTGTGCTAAGTACAAAATAAAGTCTATATCTTCCCATGCAGGTCCTTTGAACTGAGATAACTGCTAATGAAGGCACATTAAGGGTCAGAGTTCCCAAACCTGATTATTTCTGGCTTGGTTATATAACTGAGAGTAGCGGCAATTCTTAACATAGCTCCGTCAGTCTCTGCAGATAAGCCCCTGCAGCGATAACGCAGCTCCACTCAGGTCCATGAACAGTCAGGAAGGATGGAAAAGAGACTTTAATTGGCTAATATGACTGACAGTGCCCCGCACGTAACTTGAGTGAAGACATTTCACAATGAAATCTTACAAAATGGAGCGGCGAGTGCTGTCTGCAAGGCCACAGGTAGCACTGAAAAGTCTTTACTTCAGGCTCAGTGACTTGATGATTAATTACTGTAGAAAGAAAACCCATCAAATTTCCTAATACACATGATAACAGACTTCTGATGGAAAACTTAATTTGCCTTCATAGCCATTGTTTTTCACTGTTTAGGGATTAACAGTCATGTGGCTGCCTCTGATTGTTGATGCAGACTGAAGGAATCTGGCTGCACCCTGTAGTCAATATACAATAAGTATTACCAATTAAGGGGGCGTCAGGGGGGTGGGCAGGATGACTAAGTGAGATCCTGGGAGGGAAGTGAGCAAAGGGAAGAAGCTTTTAACAAAATAACAGAATATATCAGCCAGTTCTTTGTATTATTTTATCTGTAGTTAGTAGCAAAAACGTGTTTCCTGAGTTCAAAATGTGTGCGAGCTGACAGGATTAGTCAGTGAACTAATCAGATCAACACAAATTTCATCTGCAACTTTCTGGATATATTTTTTGAAACTGTGATGGGTATTTGTCCCTGTTTTCCAGCATTTTTAGACCAAATAAAATCGATTACTCTTAGGAAAATAAATAATAATACGCGGATTAATCTATAATGAAAACATTCCTCAGCTGCAGCTTTACAGTATATAAATAATATAACCAGTGTAAATGCAGATGTGTGTGTGGATTTATGAGTCTGACACGTTTATATCTCTGTTCACCTTAGAAATGCACCGTTGTTTTCCTCCCTGTCATTCTCACAAATTAAGACGCGGGAGGGTAAAGTTCCAGTAAGTCATCGTGTGTGTGTGTGTGTGTGTGTGTGTGTGTGTGTGTGTGCATCACCGGCCGCTGATTGGCCGCCCAGCACGCGAGCTGCAGGGGCGTGAACGTCGCTCAGCGCGCTATATGTACGGCAGTGCGTCTGTCCGAGACCAGGGAGACGCTCAAGCGAAGCGAGAAGCAACAGCGACTACGAGCAGAGCACAGACTTGGACATTACACACACAGAGCCCACTACTACTACTACTACTACCACTGCTGCTACTCCTACTACTACAGCAGCCGGTGCGCGGTGAACGGAGCGGATCCAGCGGGACTCCACAGGCCTACGGTTTATTCCAGCAGCAGCAGAGAGGGAGAGGGAAAGTTTGGAGAAATGCAGTCAGTGTACCAGCACCTCATCAGCCTGCTGTTTGTCTTCAGCAGCCTGCACGTTAACCAGCTGACGGACGGCTGCTCGTGCGCTCTGTCGCACCCGCAAGACGCGTTCTGTAACTCCGAGATAGGTGAGTGATCCGGATCACCCGCTAAGCAGCTGTAAACCAGCCCGTTTTCATTTTAACCCCTGCACCCCGAGCAGATGTGGAGATGTGAGCGCTGCCTGTCAGTCAGTGCAGGACAGAGGACTGACCTGCGATCAGTTCACTGTGTGCTCGTTAGTTAGTTGAGCTCATTTTCAGCCTGCTCACAGATTAGTGAAGCATGGCACTTTTAGTCACTTCTCCAGCCACTCTGCCCTCTGATGGAGTTTTTGTTTTCTCTTTCTGGATTAGGTCCCTAAGTTAGCATGGCTGTGATATCTTTTAGTTTGCCAGAATACTTTCAACTGCCTAAAAATGTGTCTTTTCAAGCTACAGGAATGAATAAGTAGTGTGAATTGACACCAGTTGATAATAAGATCCACAGTCAGCTTAGATGTTTCAAATTCTGCTTATTTATAATGCACAGTCTGGTATTTCTCTGTCAGACAGCCACCAGGTTGTAACTCAGATATGTCCAGCCTCAGGTTCACAGACGGTGGGTGAAGGAGGTTTACATAGCTTGTTTTACTGCCTGCTTATGCTTTCTCTGACTCCTCAGAATAATATGAACTTGAGATCTGGCTTAGGCTGGAGTGCCAGTCCAACCTGACCTGTGTTTTTAGATAACAGTGGGAAAGACATGAGGATTATCTGATCTGCCCTGCAGGCAGAGAGGGTGTTTTTGGGTTGAGAGTTTCAACAGGTTTGGGGCTGAAATATGTGACAGGAGGGCAGTTAATGTCTTGCAGAGAGGGAGCTTTATGTGGGGTAACATCAGAGGAACACGCACACATACGTTCTACTTTGCAAAGGCAGCAGCTAATAGTGTTTTTGAGTGCAGCTGATATTTTGCCTCAGTGTCATCTGACCCAAAAATGTGAAACCGTCATACAGCTCTCTAAAACCCTGACACATTATCAAACAATAATCTCTCAGTCTAAACCGAGCACACACACACACACACACACACACACACACACACACACGCACACACACTCACTGCAGCCATGTGTTCACCCTGTCATCTAGTGTCAACTAACATGTTACAAGGGAAGTCCTAGTTTCTGCAGCAACACACCCACACACACACATACACACTCAGATTCCACTTTTAATCATGCTGCATTTACCACTGGTCACCAGTAGGGGCTGATAATGTTGATAAATGCCGACTTTTCCATGTTAAACACACCTTAAGAATCATAACAAGAAATATTTTTTTATAGTTTTTTGACAAAATTTAATTCCTTAGATGAGAAAATTGAGAGCGCACTAATGTTTGTACCTCAAATATGAAATTTGGGCTAAGCTACGCTAAAATAACCTAGCTTTTATACTATTGCTTTAGTTCAAATGAAACAAACAAGATATAACGAGTTTAATAAGGGAGTTTAGGCTTACTTGTTTTCTTGGTAATAATTAGATGAGGCGGGTTAGAGATAGGGTTTGCAGGTTTACATCTTAATAGGAGGAAGCCCCTAAAATAGGACCCAGATAGTGTGACTTTAAGGGCCAGAAATGGCCACTCTGTGTCTCTTAGTAACCCATGATCACCAGGTCTGTGAGTGGATCTTCAGCCAAGTGATCCGGTTGGACTGAGTGAAAATGCCACTTGCACAAAAACTCACGCGATGCCTTTCACAGTCCTTCAGATCTTCAGATAGCTCATGAAGTTGGCACCCACTGAGACTTGCCAGTGTAGAATCTGGGACTGACTTCAATGGGTGCAGTGATCAGTTGTGAGCCCCACGAATCCCATTTCCAAGGTCCTGGGCTTAGCTCAAAGTGTGCTTTGAATGCTCGCAGTCCCTCTTAGAAACCCTGCTACAACAGCAGCTGGATGCAGAGCGCAAAGGTCACAGCTAGTAACATTCTTTAACCCGGGTCAAAATTAGTCATATTGAATATTACAGTTAGGATAGTCATGAATTCTGTACTTTCTAAACTGGCCTTAACAATTTTAAGACTTTTGACATCATAGGAAGACTGAATGGTTTGATATGATCCGGCCTCAGGCAATGCTGTAATTTTATGACGTATTGTTAAAAATACTTCCCCACGTCCCCAGGCTGATGATGACATGTTAAACATCATCCAGTGTCAGACATCACAGGGATGAAAAGACCTGTGGGTCTGAAATGAGGTCGTACTGGTTGATTCTTTAATTTTTTTATTACCTTAAACCTTCTGCTTGTGTCACCAAGCTCAGATAAAACACAAAGACGTGGAAAACAAAAAAGTACAGGGTTGAAAAGCTAATGCCGCGAGGGAGAAACTCTGTAATTCTCACCATCGACATCAAAGGCGACAAGCTTGAATCTTCCCAATTTAAAACCCGTTGTCAAGTTCAAAGTGTTTTGCTCTTGTTTTCTTGGCCCTGAGCCATAATCACCCGCAGGCACATCACTGGATGAATCACAATTAGGTTAAAGAGTTGGAAATTGGATTATTGGAGTCTATCTCTCTTTATTTAACAAATTTAAGTGTAAATAGTTCAGAGCATGAAAGTGCTCTAAGAACAGACAACTGTAGTTTCTAGTTATGTTTTTAGTGTCTTCTTCGTTCCCTTCATGTTGATGCTGGTATGTTAGAGAGACCTGGAATGCATTGGAGTCATACTTTTGGTTACCATTTAAGTACTTGCAGATTAATTGTCATTTTTGTGGTTTGTATTTGGAGAACTGTAAGTGGGAAATCCTCCACAGTAAACTCTTTTTTGTTCAGGTTAGACTCAACCTGTCAGCTTTCCCTGCCGCATACCTGAGCACCAGGCAGTGACCTGGCTGCTTTCTTGTGCAGAGACCTAGTTGGCTGCTATTAGGCATCTGGGTTAAAGCAGGCCATTCACAAGGGGAAATGAGCAGCGCCTGTTTTTCCAAAGCCCTTCGAGGCAAGATTAGAGGCCCAGCAGTAAACTTTGACCCTGAGATTTAATATCGCTCCGTAGCGACGCTCGTTCCCAAGCGCTCGGGGTGACAGGACCAAACCTTTACATGCTTGCACCGTGAACCAGGTCAGTTGCTGAGGATTAGTGTGATATGCGTTTATGCCTGGTTTGAAATTGAGGATCAGGCCATTGAGAGAAACGGATCCCGCCCTGCTGCGGGTATTTTGTTGTGCATAGAGGAGCTTTGTCGAACAAGCGCAGCATAGCAGGTTTAGAGTGAAGCATGGCCTGGGGCTTTGTGACAGCTCTCTCCTGGTACCAATACTGTAACATCCTCTTCCTCCTATGAATGAGTTATGTAGTCGAATCAATACTCCCTCTGTCAGCTGCTCTCCCCCTCCTCATCTGTAGTTCAACAGGTGACAGATGATAACCTGAGTGAAGCCAGGACTCCTGTTATGAGACGCATTATGTAAGCTTGGATCAGATATCCGTAGTTTTCCCAAAAGTGAGTTCAAATACGATGGGATGTCAAAGCTTCTGGATTCCGTGCAAGCTTGGGATGTTCGTCCCCTGAGCCAGGCGTATCAAATCTCCAGCCCCCCCCTTTCTTTTCTGATGACCGCACAGCCGCTCCAGGGTCCAGAGTTTTAAACAGGAGGCCAGCACAGGGGTGATGGACAAGTGCCCATGGACACACTCATGAAAATACACTGACGAATAAACCGCAAACCAATGATTTAATCGCCTTCAGTTGTACTTTTAAAGGTGTTACTAAGTAATCTATGAGAGTAACAGACTGTATTTGGCATTAGAACATCAGCTTGATCTGTGGTGGCCTGTAACTGTCAAAAACTGTAGTCAGATATTTATAAAAGCAGTAGCAGAGAGCAGTACACTGGATAATCCAAGAAGAAATCCAACTACGGACGGGGATTTTGTCTAATATTATTGACCTGAGAGCTTCAGGTCTTGGTTGTGAACCTCTTTCCCAGTGCATTCATGGATACTCTAATTTGGAGACAAGGCTTGTTGTCAAGCCTTTTATTTTAAATACTTTGGTCAAAGCCAACTAAAGGCACCAATTTTAGCTTTGACAAGTAGCATTTTTGAGGTCAGCTCACATGACACTTCGATTTAAATGACTAGTTGGTTAAAGATTCCCATGACTCAATCCAACAGAAACATCTAGTGAAAAGAAAATGTGTTGTCTCGTTGAAAACTGGAATAATAAGTCTTAATAGTGTTTTTTTGGAGTCACAGCCTTATTTGGTCTGGAATGACCAGTAGCTTATGGTGGCTACTTCCAGCTCACGTTAGGAAACTTAGATATTTCTGTCACCGACATGACTGAGTCAGCTTGGTAACGTTATTACTAATGGGTGACATTACCTTATGGTTTATGTCAAAACAAATTCAGTGAAATAAAGGCTATCGCATTTGACTCAGAACATTCCCTGTTGTGACACTAATGGGCCACCGTAGTATCAGAGAAAGTGATGAAAACTCATTTCATGTCTCATAAGCTGCCTTTGCATTTAACCAACCAGTAGGTGGACGTTACAGACTCTGTGCTCCAGCGTTTTCCATCTGACACAAAGCTCTACAGCAGGGATTCAGTTTCAGTGTTTATTTTTGAGCGTGGTAGTGTGTCGTCCTGAGAATTCCTCTTCCTCCCACTCGCCTCCTCAAACTTGGACCACTTTCTGCATACTAAAATCACCGTCACCCGCCCTGCGCCTCGCTTTCTTTCTCTTCCTCACACACTCATGCACACACAAATGAGTCACCTTCTCCTTGTCATGCCTGCAGTTTGCCACATTGTACGTAGGCTGAAATAAATGTTTAACTAAATTACATGCTCACCTTAAGATTTAGCATTTGCATTCACGCTTGTGTAATCCCCTGCTTTGGGCGAGAGATACTGAGTGAAAAATGGATTCACTTCTTCTGTTTTCTTTCTTGTTAGACCCTGGTTACCTCTCTCATCACGAAAAGCCTCCCACTCTTGAGAATGTATGTCAGATCCTCTGCAGAAGATGAATCCTTGTGCGTCACGGCACTGGCCTGTAATTCCTCATGTTTAGCAAAGTAAGAGGGAGAGGGACTCTTACATTACACTGTGGAGTAGCTGACAGATTTTTCAGCTCAGCTATATTAACTTCTGGGTAATTAACTGAGCCACACGACCCAAGTGGTACCTATAGCTTTAACCTTTAGCCGAATAATAAAAGACTTAAAGTCAAACTCAAATTATAATACATTTGTTTTTGCAAAGAAGTCAGTATATACATATACATACAGACGGCTGATAGCTATGGTACGGGTTGGTAGCTGTTGCTATATGAGCTTGTCAAAAAGGGGGAAGAACACCTTGTAACTATGATCACAGGCTTGTAGGAGATCCCCCAGGTCAGTAGTGCACCATCGAGAATGACCACTAAAAAAAAGCATCAATAAATCAAATCAATAATAAATCAATATGATAAATATACAAAGTATACTTTAAATGGTATTGTGAAGCATCAGACAGTTCCATCAGTATCAGACTAATGAGTTTTTCTGCATTAAGCTGTAAATGTATGCTGCACTATGCTGTTAAATTTGGTCAGATTATGATCCTGAGTAGTGGACACAGACATATGTGCATGTACAGGTAGTTTAAGTACAAGTGGCTCATTGTTTCCAGTTGAACCTGGGTGATCTGAGATCACATTATAAAACTGGGTTAAATAAACACAGCGGGCAGCCATGTAGGTGTACGTAAATATAACTGCTGAACGGAGAGGAGGTCAAGGGGTCACTGCAGGGGAATGACTCAAATCCTCTGTCTCCGGAACAGCTGAGGCCCTTCACACATTCCTTTGGGTGATGGCACCATCACTGACCAATTAGTGGCCACCGTCCAACAAGAGGGGTCCAATCTGGACGTACTCCAGTTGAATCAGCTGACCTGTGGCCCTTGAAACATGAACATTTGTTTCTCCTGAGGGCTGGTTTTGAAAGGAAACTAGGTTTTGGGGTGACACTTTAAAATAACAGCAGACATGTATTTAACAGAGGCAAAAGTATCCTGCTATATCTGCACATTCCTTTGTAATTGTGCCCTGGTTCCTTGGTAATTGCAGCGGCAAATGTCTGTCAAACAGCATTTGGGTACATTTATCAAAGGTCGATCACGTAATGGCGCTCTTGGGCTTATATTAAGAGAGATGACAGATTAATGGATCGAATGTTCCTCAGCAAGTTATTGTTAAAGGTCAGAAAGGGGAGGGCGGGCAGGGAGTCGGTACAGAACATTAATACCAAAAGGTCTGAAATGACCGACACTTGCCTTGGTTGGTGGTGCTTGAAAAGCTGTCAGTGAAAGTCAGTGAGCGATAATACAATTCTGGCAGGTGAGAACAATCACCTACGAGCTTTACTGCAGAGAAGTGTTACTTCAGTGCAAAGTGAAAGCTTTTTCCATTGTGTGTCCTCTAGTGCTGCCTTCTGAATGGATGATTGAAGCTCAAAAGCAACATTTACTATGGGACATTCACTGAAAGGGTGATGCAGAGTCACGATTTCTGAATGTGGACAATTGAATACAGTTTGAATATTCTTTTTGAACATTAGTTTGACTTTTGAATAAAAAGTATTTCAACAAGAAAATCAGTGGAACATGAGTTATTAATAAGTACAACACAAGGACAACAAATCGGTGTATCTCCAGGGATGGATGTCACCCAGTCAGTCCACCACTTTGGTCCAAACTGAAATATCTCGACCAAACAGAGAACACTGCATTTCTCTTGGTAAGCTGCTCTATGACCACATTTCTTTAATCTCTTCGTAATGGCTCAGAATAAGAATCTGCGGGTTATATTGAGAATTTCAGGGTCTTCGTGTCCAAAATAAATTTGTGGTCACCACTTTTGGGTGGTCATGCTGTAACTGCTTCCTGTTTGAGTTTTTTATTTTCATGTGCCATTTCCATTTGTCTGGAAGTGGGACAGCCAGACAAATACAGACCAAACAGAAGATGCCACATGCCTCCTTTCTTTCTCCAGTCAAAAAGAATGAAAGGCTTCTCATATTTTTTCCTTTTCTGGGGAATGTGAGCCCCCAAAGAATGAAGGAAATTCCACTGGGAGAAGATAACAAACACAGCCGGTGTTAGTTGTGTCTGTGGCTTGTTAGCTGTGGGCAGCAGGTGAACTTCACAGAAGATTGACCGCTTATGCAGGGCCCGCAGGTCTGGTTAGACTCTATTCACTGGCTCAAATTATCACCCATGTCTACACACCCTGCTCCTGGCCTTCCACAATAAGCCCCCTTACTCCAACATGAGTGAAAGCAAACAAATCAAAGTCACCACCAAGCGTTTTCACCTCACCAGCGTTTTCATGAGGGTCCTGCTTGCAGATAAGATCTTTTTCAAGCCCTGGTCCCAGTATAGAAGGAAGCCTGTTTAAACAGAAGACACACACAGCACCTCTTTCCCTCGAATGACTTCGTCCTGGTGTTTTTTTAATCAGCAAAAAGTTGACTAGAGACACATTTCTTCAATTCTGATCTGAATACAAACCATACACAATCAAAACCAAGCTATAAGAACTGGATGTGAAGTTTCCTGTCATTGTAACATCCATCTAAGAGTAGATATGAGCAGTCATGCAAAAAATCCTCAATGGTACACGGACAATGCCTTTGACTCTTTCCCACAAATTTCTGTATCAAACTCAAAAGGCCCTTTTAGTTTTTTTTTTCACTATTGGCCTTCCTTGGCAAACAGCAGCAATGCAGAAAATCGGATAAACAGATTAACTGTGGTGCCAACCTGGTTCTGAAATGGTATTTATCAGGGGGTTTGCTAATGCCTCCTACTGGCTGAGGCGGTGGGTTATTTGATGTTTGGAGAGGAAAGCTCAGAGTTATATGTTAAAGGTATGTGACAGTTTGTTGTGACCATTTCAAAGTGGCTGACCAGTCTGTCTCCTCTCATCGCAGTGATTCGTGCCAAGGTGGTGGGCAAGAAGCTCCTGAGAGATGGACCTTTTGGAACGATGCGCTACACAGTCAAGCAAATGAAGGTGAGACCACCAAGCCCCAAGCAAGACACTGAACCTCTTTCAGCTTCATAGGGATTGTGTGAGAGTTAGAGGAGAAGATTGATATTACCCCCAAGTCTGTACTTTTGAAGCTAGAGCTAATAAGGTTAAAGAAATAACATATAACCACAGGGGGATTTTATTTAAAACTTCGGACAGAACCAGGTTAGCTGTTTCCACCCTGCTGCACATCGTTATGCTAAACCAAGAGAACAAACAGACATGAGAGTGGTATCAGTCTTCTTATCTAACTCTTAGCAAGAAAGCAAACAAGTGTTTTTCCCAAAATGTGGATCTATTATTTTAGCGCTCATGCAATTTCCTTAGCTACGTTTATTTTGGCTTGTTTTTTATTATTGCCCCTTATTTAATAGCCTTTCTGTCTGAATAGTGAATGAACACTTTTCAACATGCTATTACACTGAACTTAACATGAAAGTATTTAAGAATATATCCATCTAAGAATACCCTTTGGTCTCCTACTTAAAAGCACAGGCACTTCCAATCTCATACACTGGATTTTGCAGAAACTCTTCAGTTACAACGCTGTCTGTCCCCTCAGCCACTGTGTGATAGTTGAAAAGCAGTTTGGGATACTTAGCCTGAAATCCAATTCACTTCACTTCCTCTATATTCTCACGTAATGATGCATATTTCTGACAGATGCTGACATCAGCCTGCTGCTCAGACAGGAGCCAGGCCGGAGGATTAGCAGGCTTACAGGCATTACAGCTCAACCAAACTCAGCGCTTCAAGTGTAAACATTTCAACAGAGTCATGCACTGCATCAGTAGAATCCCAGTTTGTAATAAAAGCATTAAGTGGCCTCTTGTTAGTGAAGCACACCAATCATCGCTGTAAGGATTATCCGGAGGAATTATATGTGATCTTTGCACCTCTTGGGTTATTTGTTTGTACCTCAGTCTGGTGGTTTATAACTGCAAACAGTGGTTTTCCTTGTGGGTTGCTAAAGAACACAATTCCCTCCGAATTTCAACAAATCCTGTGAGACGAATGCCTTTGGCTTTCCCAATCCTCCACCGTTTTGGGCTTAAGTAACAGTTTGTTCTGCCTTACTGGGAGCGACGCGTCTAAACAGGGATTTCCTGTTGTTCTCAGACAAATAAATTACACTGAAAAAAACACAACAGTTCTCAGGGCAAACGCTGACTTCTGGCTCTCATACCTGAGCTGAGGAACTAGATGGAGCTGAGGTTCACGGTTTAGCAATGACCTTGCCCAAACAGTATCAAAGTCGAAGCACATTACACAATGTAATCACGTTATCTATGATTTAGTAAAGGTCTAATACTCCTTCTCCCACGAGGCATTTCTTAAGGAATGTCATCTGATAACGTGACCGTGCTGTTTTCATTCCTCGTTATTTATGTGTGAGGTTGCAGGGCCGGGTGCAGTGCCAGGGTGAGGGCACTGCACCCAGCATGGCACTTTTGTTTCTTTCAGATCTTAATTCCATTTTTGGTTCTCGTGTCTTACAGATGTACAAAGGATTTGACAAAGTCCAGCACGTGCAGCACATTTACACAAGCGCCTCCGAGAGTTCATGCGGCGTCAAGTTTGACATCAACAAGTACCAATACCTGATCACAGGTAAGCTACATATATCCTATAATAATTTACATATATCCTTGGGAGTTTGAAAGATGTGGACCTTTAGCAGTCAGGGAGGCTTTTACAAAAGTTGCAGAAGTTTCCTAATGGGACGTGTAGGATACAATGTTTTTGGAGTTTGACTTATATCAGGCATTTAAAGTCAGAATATATTGGGCTCTGCTGCTTAAATGTCCCAGCTCCATGGAACTGCAATACTAAATAACTGGAATGCCCCTTTAATTAAGGTTATTTTGAAAAGCCAAACTACAAATTGAACTTTTAAGTTGAGACACTTCTCAAATCAAAATCCATTTCAGTCAGACAGATGCTGAACACTTGTTCCACCTCAGCGGCCTTTCAGAGTATTACTAGCAGCATTAGGTGTTGCTGTAGGCCTAACCTACTCTCCCCCTGCTCCTCTCCTCCCCAAGGACTTCTTCAGTTGTCCTCTGACACAAACTTTCTCACTATTTATAACCTACCACCGTGCAAGGAAGCAAACCAGGGTCCTTTTCATACAAAAAAAATTGCACTGCATTTCCCTCAGCTTCTCAAGGCAGAAGCAGCGGAAAGCAGTTTTTCCTCTCTCACAGCTTGTAATGAACAGCTAAGCGACTGCCGTTTTCCAGCAGAAGCATTTTATGAGTTGCTATTTCCAACAGAGGTGCAGTTTACTTTGGACCCTGCGGCGCACGGTGTATATAACTGTCGCTAAGTCTCGACCTGTAAATACTGCAACTACACCCCACAGTGCAAGTGAACGAGCTGGCGTTGCCAGGCAGCCACGACTATGTTTACGCAGCCGCGGCGCGAGTGACATCACTGACGTCTTTCGCTGCTCTCGGGGCGTCTATAATAAGTCCTGCACATGATCAGAACCGCATTACAAGCAGGGCCTGTGAAATGAGCTGCTTGAGTCTTCTTTGATCAAGCTTTGACTGCTCCGGCCCTGATTAGTATTTTAGGAGCATGTCACATACTCAACACCATGTAATAAGCCTGCAAGTGACTCCAGTAATCCCAGTGCAGAGATGTGGGCCGAGCGGGAGGGTCGGTGGTAGGGGGGGGTTCGAAGAAGCACATATTTGTGAGCTGTCAAATTCCTGCGTGGTGACAACACGGTGAAGGAGACATATGGTGACAAATCATGATATTCCTGAGGGTTCGCAGACCGTCGTGGTGCACCTGTCTCAGGAGCCGGTAAGCCGCAAATGGCCCAGCGCTAAAAATAGATGTCTGCTGACCTTTGGATATTCAGAAATAGGGGTGTTGGTATAATATAGGCTTACCGTATGAGATTGTCTTACCATAGATAAACAAGTTAAATTGCTTGAGTGGTGCGTTTATATTATCCTATGTTATATAGAGCGGATAACGGAATTAGACAATAATGAAATAGTGCGAGTGCAGTCACGGTCTCGTTATTGAGTGTGGGTTCTCATGGTTTTATCAACCACTTTGGTAAAGAGTGAAACTTCTCAACAACTACTGGATAGATTACCCTCAAGTTTTTCACAGACATCCATGGTCCCCAGAGGATGAATCCCGCTCACTCCGGTGATCCCTGCAAAAAGCTGCCAAGTTTCCAAGTGGCACTTGAAAAATGTTGTTTTTCGAAGGCAATTATAGCCTATACACTCAGCTTGTCACTGAACACCTCAACCTATGCTTGCTCCCTCAGGTCGAGTGTACAATGACAAGGTCTACACTGGGCTGTGCAACTTCAATGAGCACTGGGACCGCCTCTCATTGGCCCAGAAGAAAGGCTTCAACCATCGCTACCAGCTGGGCTGCAACTGCAGGGTGAGTGGAAACCAGCAACCTCTGCCCAGCAAGGACAGGAAAGAGGAGGCAGGAGAAGGAAAGAGAAGGAGGGGCTAGAGATCACTGCTGCTCAGTTTTACTACTAAAAGTAAACATGAATCTGCTTTTATAAAGAGCGCTTACTACTGATTAGAGGAGGAAAGAAAATATTCATATTTTGTGTGCGTCTCTGTATGTGAAGGGTCAAACCAGTTCAGGCTCATTAATGCTACTGTTTAACTACTACAGGAGTAAAAGTCATTTCCTTACACTAGGAACGACCTTCATGGTTGCATGGCTCTTGTGTAGAATTATTGAGTTTGAATTATGAGCTCATCTTTAGAGCCTAATTCCCACTATTATCCCTCATGCATGTCCAGCAGAGACAGAAATAGAGGGAAAACAAGTTTTACCACTAGCGTTGGGAGTTATTAAGTAACAGCTCTGGAATCGGCTCAAGTCTTCATTCCCAGTTTTATGTGACTCAAACATGTAGCCTGCCACTGTGCAGCTGCTGACCCGCCCTGGTAAGCGTTCTACTGTACAGCAGTGTCCTGGACATCTGCTAACACCATCGGCCCCTATCAGTATAAGTGGATTAGCAGAGAGACTTATTTGTTCCCGGTTCGGGCCACTGCCTGTGAACTGTGTTCGACGTGTAGATGGCAGAATCCCAGAGGCATCCAGAGAAGGCCATCAATCAGCCGAGACATCAGGGTGCGAGTCCATAAGCAAAGGCACGCATAAACATCATCACACTTACTAAACACACTCGGCCGTCCTCTGCATTCCTCCACAAATGATGATTTACTGCAGTGGAGAGCAGGAAGCGCGTCGTATGGGTTAGAAAATTATTCTCCACAGATCATTAAAACCACTCAAACTAGGACGTTATTTCGAACATCTCTGAACCGTGGAGGACAGACTCTCTAGGTCTGAATAACAAAAACATGCAAAATGTGCCCTCTAACTTTTTAATAAATTGCTGTTTCATTCATACCCAGATAAGTGCAGCTCTTTGCAGCTGATGACGCGGCTTTGCTGCCACTAAACACAGCGTTTCCGTTCATCACCTCTCGGAGCAGTTATGTGGATCTTCCTGTCAGTTTAGGCTGCGTATTCATCCGTGAAGCTGCTTTTTGTTTGAGCACCTGGAGTATTGGTGCATGAAAGAGGCTCAGTAAAACCTAATTGAATCATTAAGAAACTACAAAAACATCCTTGCGTCGGGAAGCGGGCTGATGTTCATTTAACATTTCACAGAAGAGCGTGCGCTCACTGCTTCTGCACGTTTGTCATTTCAAAAGTCCTTTTTATACCTGATCTGCTGCAGTAAAACGACTGAAAACAAAACCTGAAAAGCACAAAAGCAAAGATGAGATTTCATGTTCATGAAATGCATGTTCAGCACTTACTATTTCAGACAACTCATACTGTGCAGGGGGAAAGAAGCTAAGTTCACCAAATGATCATGTGAAAAGAGGAGCAAAAGAAGGGTGGGACTAGGGTGGGAAGTATCAAAATGTATTAGGGTAAATCACATTAAGAAGGTAAAGGAGATGCACAAATATTAAACTGAAAAAAGTTGTTGCTAGTAGTACTTTGTTTCCTGTTTCATTGTTAACTTTTTGGTTTCACCTCTGTCTCTGTGTGTAGATTAAGCCCTGTCACTACCTGCCTTGCTTTGTGACCTCGAAGAACGAGTGCCTATGGACAGACATGCTGTCCCACTTCGGCAGATCTGGCTACCAGTCCCGGCATTACGCCTGCATCCAGCAGAAGGAGGGTTACTGCAGCTGGTACCGGGGCATGACTGCCCGCGACAAAACCATCATCAATGCCACCGACCCCTGAACCACGACCACACCTCGCCTGAAACCCACTGCCGCCTCCCTGACTCCGTCCCTCCCTTGACCACCTCTAGAGGACTCTTAAAGCTCACTGGCCTGGGTGACTGCCCCCCTTAAAGGGGCAAAAAAAGAGAAAAGAACAAATCCATTACAGTGCCTCTTCCGTAGCACTTCTGATAAAAAAACAAACAAACCTTTTTTTCATTGTACAGATCGCCCACTTGAATTCTAATGTTTTTCCCACATTACAATCAAACACAGTCCTTGCAGCACACTGTCTCTTTAGGGTTTAGGACAGAAAGTCAAAGGGCCAATAACAAATGTAAGTCTTTGATCAGCCTCAATTGGGATATACAGAATTGAAGAACCAATCTCCAAGACACTGTGTAGTTAGCTCACTGCATTGAGGCACTAAATCTTTTTTCCTGTTCCTTTTCAAAACCAGGAACTCTCAAAACTAAAAGTCATTAAGTATCAAATGAATTTCAGTCAGTGAAAAAAAGAACAACCAGCAATGATCACTATGTAAATTTGAGATGTAAAGCTATTACGTTGTTGCTACTAAACTGCACATGCGATACAGCATTAAGACTCTTGCAGTTCTGCACATCTGCAATAGAGAACCCAGCTAAGAATCTTACTGAGAATACAGATTTAGGGCCAATGTGGAAGGTATAATCCCTGAAAGTTATACCTCTTATTGTGGCTTCAAAAAGCAGTTTCTGAAAATGGTATTGTTTCACAGTGAAGTATATCGATTATGTTCAGTTTTTACTGTAACGTGTCTTTATGGATGATAGTGTCTGCTTCCCTGAGCATTTGTGGTGTAACTCATTTTGCAGTCACATCACAAACAGCACTCTTTCTGTTGAACACGAGAAATATCGGCAAGAGGCTAAAAATGTCTGTCTGTTACAGTGGCAGCACGGGGAAGAGATGGTGATGTTTTATTTTATTTTTTGCTGTATATAACATAAGCTACAGAAATGAATTATCAATTCAGCTGAAACCTCTGTAATACATTTATTTATATGTTTAATGGATTCTACATTAACAATGCGGTATATCTTCAAAATATATATATAATGACAGGCCAGTACTACGTTGTGACAACCATCACGGCCTGTGCAACTGTCCAGAATGAAGGACCAGCATCCGCAGTTATATTTTATGGTACTTTTTTTTTTTTTTTTTGCTGGATTATAGTTCCCCAGATTGGTACTCTTCACCAATCCAATGAAAGTACAGTATAAACAGAGGTTTCAAAAAATGATTTATTTTGTAAGTGTATATTCAGTCTTTTTGTATTTAACTATTTGAAATGGACATCAATATTGTCACTAAATTCATTCTTCTTCACCTGCACCCACCTGGGGGGAGGGGGTCCTTATTTCCCCCTGTGCCGTACCTTCAGTCCATTCCATTAATGGACACAGATTTGCCTCAAAGGGAGTAACAGCCCCTTCATTACTCACAATAAAAAAAATATTGCATTGCTAACGCAGGCAGCGCCGAGGATACAAACGAGAAAGAGAGAGAGACCCTCAGACAGATCTGAGGGTGGTATCAGTCTTCTCATCTGACTCTTCGGAAGAGAGTGAATGAGCAGATTTCTCAAAAATGTCGGACTATTTATTTAAGAGTTGAATTTCCGTCCATTTTTTCTTGTGAAAGACCATCAGAGGACACTAAAACGCTCTGGCAGAGTCCGATCACATCAGAGGATAAAGACAGTTATTGGCTCGTGTCTGATACTAAATAAAAATCCAGTACTGGCCTGAAAATGATCGGATTAAGTTACATTAGCTAGCTTTGACAAACTATCCCTCAATAAATCTTAACATTCAACTTTCTTTTGTTCAAATGTTTTGCTTTTTCGAGTGAACGTCTGATTAGTCCTCATCCTCAGCGCAGTCGGCCTCAATTTGATAATGAATCCAACGAATCCCTTTTCTTTGGTGTGAATGTTCATCAGAATATGCAACATGTGACAGAGTTATGATTGAGGCTGTTTCTCCCACTGTGGCATTTCTGTGTCACTATTTCTGTGGTTCATGTTTGTGTAAATATACTGTCTGCTTAACACAGAAACACTTGGTCAAGTTTGACCCTTACAAAAAAAAGAAAAAAAAAAAAAAGAACTCCAATCACGGAAGCTGTGTACAGTTTGTGTGTAAACACTGATTCCTGAAGTGTGGGTGGGGGGTGTTTCCTTGTAGGGGTTATAGAAATGTTTGACTTAATTTCTGTGTTTTATATTTTTATAATAAAGATTTAATGAAAAACGGGCCCCGGAAAATCTGGTCATTTTCTTTTTTTGTCTGTGTGTGTGTGTGTGAGAGTGTGTTATTTTGTTCTCTGAACTGTTTAAATGAAGAATAATATCTATGAGGCACTCACCATCTGCGTGTGGTTGGGATAGAAGGTTTGTTCATTCAGGGGGAATTTCTCAGGCCCGAGGGAGTGGTAGAGCTTAATCATCTGAGAAAACTGCAAGCAGAAATAAACAAGACAGTCAGACGTCGTTTAAGCAGCACAGGACAGGAGAGGCTGGACAGGAGCTTTAACGAGACACACCTTTGTTCACAGCACATTTATAACCAGAGACACACTGGAAGTCAACATGTGGGACTGGGATGGGATGGAGGGTTTCACTGAATGGACAGTATTTTTCGGACTTTCTCCGATGCTTATAAAATGTGACCCAGTACATCAACTCACAGGAAAAATCTATTTTCAGATCCTCAGGAGTAATGTTGAGGTTTTGTAACTTTCCTTTCTGTTGGACCTACTTCCTGTTACTGATCTCACCTGCTTTAGTTAATGGTTTTGATCTTGTTGCATCCAGCTGTGGGTTGAACAGGAATTAGCCTGACATTGTATTTGCACTGTTCTTTATGTGCAATTTTATGCTACACTGGGTGCACAAATGTGTTTACCTGTTTTATAATGGTCATATATAATATGTTACATCTGTGTTTTTAACTAAACAGATCCAAGAATAAAAGGAACATCATCATTAAAGGATTCTGATCCTTTGTGATGCTGGCAAGGTTATCAAGATTCATAATTTATCCACAAAACAAAGCAGGGAATCATGTTATTGATAATATCATTTCTTTATAATCCAAGTTGGCTCCTTCTACAGTTTTCCCCAATCTTGGTATCGGCGTTTAGTTTCTTGTTGAATATACTTTAAACTTAAACCGTAGGAGACAGGACCACCATTATGGCCCCACGCAGAGCTGAGCATTCACACCCTTTTCACTGCAGTCTCGTATCTTGTTTTCTCTCGCTACAGAGTGAGTAATAATGTGTGGTGGTGGAGGCCACCTGCTCCGCTGGCTCCAGAGACAGGTGTTATAGCTCCCTTTAATAGTCCAAATAAATCAGTCAGAGGCAGTCGCCGAGGGAGGGACTCACATCACCTTTGTGTGGGTTAAAGTAGAGCAAAGAGAGCTGTTAAAATTCGCTTACCACCCAAGGTTTGCTGCAGAAGTTGTAGATGGAGAAGAGAGAGTTGATGCTCGGGACGCCGCCAAAATGCAGGCCGATCACAAGGTTCCTGAAGTCCTCACCCGGGACCATGCTGTAGGCGTGCTGGCGGACCAGGACAAAGTCTGGCTTGAAGGACCTGCAGCAAGAGGGACATGGAAATGAAAACCATCAGATTGGAGGACTGTGAGTTACCAATCTGCAAAGTCCTTTAAGAATGTAAGAACTGACTTTTAAGGTTTTGTTCAGTAAAATTAAAAGTAAATTAAGCGTAGCAGTTTAGATTTTTTCAGGAATATTCTCACAAGCTTTTAGTCTTTTGTCATGTTTCCTTACAATTGTAAATGTGCTTCAAAAGCACAAAATCTTCCACTGCTGATGTTTTTGATTTTGAACCAACAACTTTACCCACGAAACAGCAGTGTACCCTTTAACCGTTTAACACCTATAACCTGTCTGTGCTCAGGTTGGACATCTTCACCTCACTGGCTCCTCCTGGGTCCTCACCTCTGTCAGCACATTAACACTCTGTATCTGCGCCTTGTTTTTACAGTCAAGGGCTCCATTTTACACCGACTATGTCGGGCTGAAGGGGTGAAGAAATGCTCCTCAGCACACCTAATATTTTTGGACCATCTATCCAATTAACACAGCCTAATCCTTCCTTTACAAACTGTTCTGGGAGCAGGGCCAAGTGACCCATCAGGCACCTGGAGGCCTCCTTTGCACCAGTCTACATTTCACTAGAATGCAGGAAATTCACGTTGACTACAGTAATTTTAACCTATTAATGTTTTCAGTTTTGACTCCAGTATTCGGCAAGTGTGCGTGTTTCAGAACCCAGTTGTTTACACACTTACAGTAACATGCTCTTATTTTGATTTTTGAGGTCTGAGATGTGGAAACATGTTAAAATGTATTATATAACAATTTATCTGCAATATTTATTTCTAAGATTTCTACGTTGCAAATCTCAAATGTTTTTCTGTTGTTTTTTGCTGGAAACTAGATTGGAACAAGCAGTGAGACTGAACCAAAACAATGAACTGAAAAACACTAAAATGCTCTGTTAAGCTGTGATGAACTGCAGAGTGGTAAATCTAAGTGGGTTTGTTTGATCTTGTTAGTGCAGCTTTAATAAGGCAAAGTAAAATGACTGTATATATTTTTCACAAGTCAACAATCCAACACATGACCAGCAGCTTCACAACACACCAAAGCTTCTTCTAGATTATGTCTGCTAACCTGCAGATACAGACCAGGATAATTGCACATCACTAATGTGCAGTAACAATCTGCATGCATGTGCAGGTGAACACATACACACACATACAGGAGGTAAAGAGTTGCAGGTTGAGGGGCTGAAATTTCAACCAGGTCCCCGAACAGACTCTGGGTCCTCAAGTGTTGCTTATGTTAGACGGCACAGACAGGACTGGCAGGATGGCTGAGGAGTGATCTGGTCTCGGCGACAGAGCGACTACAGCTGTTCCTCTCTGCTGCTGCACTCAGCCGCAGTGGCAGCAGACCAAAGGCTCTGCTATTTATACTGGATGGAGCTGTTTATTGAGGCTCCAGAACCAAACCCGACTCAACGGTTCATGTGAAACTCAAGTTCCTGATAAATACATGGGCTGATTTATGTAACATGCTTTTTCTAGCAAACACCCAAAGTTAAAAGAGAATGACTCTATTTGTCAGAGCATGTGAGAGGTTTGACACTGCACCAGCCAAGGGGGAGATTTGAAATATACCTGTCATATCAACCCAAAACAAAATGTAGTTCTGTATCTAAGAGGAGCAAATGATTCCTTCTGACTGATGCTGCAGAATCTCTTTGTTTGCAAGTTTACAATAATGAAAAATTATATCTACCAAGTCTTTTGAATAGTTTTGCATTAGTGTCTATTCACTAAATGTCTATTCACTGAATGTCTATCACTCTTGACATTGTTGTGGCTGTGTGTGACTAAACACCATCCTCATCATAATGTTTTATTAACTAAACAACGTAAACCTGAAATGTGTCAGTATCCTCACAGGAGTTGCCTTAATGCAATTTCTATGAGTCTTATCTATTCACAGTGCAGCTGTACACTCAAGACAACCTCTTATCCCTTGTTTACCACAACAAGCTTAACTGTTGAACAGCACAGGAAAACCGTCTTCTCTATGCAATGCTAAGTGCATGCATGCATTAAACCATATAGACGACACCTTTGTGCAACCTTATTACCACAGAAAGGCCAGATGCAGAGGACATTCTGCTCAGTAGGATGGCTTTCACCACGCTATGGTTAATGGAGGCAGTGCCCTATAGCAGCAGAGCATTACTGAAGGTTGTCACCCATTAACTTTGTTTTTCTGTCCCTTCACTCGGACTCTTTCTGCAGAAGCAAGGAGCCCCGTGGGTCGTGGATTACACTACAGCAGGACATTTATGCTTTATGATCCAAAACGCTCGGGCCCCACAGACATCCCTTCATGGACGATATGCTAATGCGCCCTTTGAATGGGTTATCAGTGGTGCAATAAAGGCTGACAATAGGCACTGATAGGGGGATACTGGGGTTATAGTTTAGGACACGAGGGGAGAATGGATCTACGCGAGATCATAAGCCCACTTTTAACACTTGAATAGTAAATTGAGCGAGATAGGGACCGATGTGTATCCATCTGTATCCATCAGTAAGTCATTCTTATAGTAAAGTCAAATTAACATGTGAATTTATGGTATTGTCTGTTATTTCCAGAAACAAGTTTCACCTGAGTGACACTGAATAACTGTGCCACCAGCACGTTGCTGAAGACCAAAACAGGGCTAAAAGGAGAGTAAACATCGTACTCACAGTATATTATCAGGTGGCCAGACACAACTCAAAATGAATACTAATGCTGTTTCCACGCACATCAGTTCTATACTGTGATAAAATGTCAGTATTTTGTTTTTAGCTCATTTCCACTGGCCCCAAATGACCAGAAAATGTAAATGCAGGTTTAATTCAAACAGGAGAGAAAAGTGGTGATAAGTGATAGTAATGTTCAAAGCTCCAACAAACACTGTTGTTCAAAAGGCAGAAAGTTCACCAGACTTTATGTGTGTCTGGTTATGAGCACACTGCTAGCCTGACAGTTGTATAAGACCATTATACAATACTGTACAACAGTGCCAACAGGATGTTTTCATCAGCATTCCTAGGGCAGGAAACTATTCAAACCCAGGACAATATGCTGCCATTTGGTCTCCAGATACATTTATCTTACAGAATCTCTGACCTTCTAATAGGTTCCACAGGGATGTCTGAATTGGGGGGAACATTTGTCCTCATAAGGGCCCTGTGCCTGGCTCAAAAACGGGTAAAAGCCTTATCTTCTTCCATCAGTCTGTCTCTCATTGATAAGGATAATCGGGGCAGAACTCTGCAGGAATGCCACAAATGTCAAACCGTACATACCGAGGATCAGCACAGCCCTCGTACACAATGGTGCATTGTGCCAAACTGGCTCTCCATCACTGGAAGGAAAGGCACCTTAGAGAGAAGAGTCTGTGCTTTCCTGTTTGGAAGACAGACACTACACCAAAAACAACCCTACACAGTGCCACAAAAGTGTTACACAGGTTTGCGTCAAAACTGAACTGAACTCCGTCCTTTTAAAAGTGTACTTGAACTTCAAGACCCAAAAACAAAGGGGCCAAAGGGGTTTCTCTGTTGGAACCCAGGCAAGCTGTTTACATGAATAACTTGCCCTGTGCAACTTTGAGAATATAATAATCGCTGCAAAACAATTCAATTAATCATTAACATATGAGACAGATTGCCTTGACAAGTTTTTTGGCAGTGCAGCAGCTATGCACTCTCATGCAACAAAATATTTAGTCACATCAAACATTAACCTCTGGTATTAGCTTTGGGGTTTACTTTAATACTTGCTTTGGGTCTTTTCTAATGAAAACTTTGTTATGCTTTTGTTAAATGATAAACATCATCAGTCAAAAACAACTCAAAAGGGGTTTTCAAAACCCCCTACGTCCAGCAAAACTTTTTTTTTTTAAAAAAGATAGAGGAAAAGATAGAAATTAGAAAGTTAGGTGGAGCAAAAATAAGAAAAAAATTCAAGAAAGTGGACATGTAAACAGAGGAAGTAGTGCCATTTAGTTCTAACGCTTTGGATCCAATAACAACGATTGGTCATGTCGTATATTAAGTTTCTAGAAACTGTCAGGATCAGAGAGTTCTTTAGGGTTTTTATCCAGGAGTGTACTCATAAGACAAACATGTCTAAAGAACCCTGAAGAACTCTGTGTTCTATGTTTTTACAATGACTCCCTGTAGCTTAGCATCATGTTGTGGTCTCCTGGCCTGGATCTAGGACTCCTTGTGGTTGTGGCTGTGGCTCTAGGCCCGGTGGCACCTGGCAGGGGCCCAGATCCTGGGCGGTGGCCCGGTCAGGGCTGCCAGAGCTCTGGATTGCCTCCAGCTGAGATCGCACCCCAGGGCTCATCTCCACACCACAATGAACACAGCGAAGGTCACGTAGAAAACAAAGAACATGCGCCAACAGCTAAAATAACAAACAGTAGAAAATTAACTTGAATTACACCTCAAAAATCCAAACGGGAGAGGGTGTAACTTCACATCTACCAGCAAAACAAATCAGAGAGTGTTTAGTTGCTTAGCGGTGATTGTGTTGAGGATTTGAAGAAGAATCCCATGGGAGGCAGATGTAATGAGGAAAGGAGCTGCAAGAGCGATAGAGCACCAAATGACCTCTGGCAGAAGGGGAAATGAGTGTTGTTAGGAGTTTGAGTGAATTAGCGGGGCCATTTGTATTCATGGCCATATTACAAAAGCAGAGATGGTGGAGTGGGCCTCACAGCCGCTGTACGCTTTCATTACAATCTCGGCGCTCCTAAAGGAAACCACCCTCAGGTCTTCTGAAGCCATGTCTGAACTCAGCGTGTCTGAGTGGGATTTATTTGCTCGGTAACAAGATGAACCTGTCTGAGGTATTAGGTGTTGAGGCCGTCCAGGCAGACAGACCTTCACTGATTAAAATGGGCTTTCACAAGGGCCAAGGGAAGGGGTGGGGGTTAAGGTTTGTCTTGTGTGTGTGTGTGTCTGAATCGTCTCTGTGTGGTCTAAGCGGTAAATCATCACCTGAGGTAACCAGAGGAGAAGAGTCTTGTTATGTGTACTGGAAAAGAAAAAGGGGGTGGCCCTGTCTGGCTGAGTTCGGTGACTTTCAGGACAGAACATTAAATAGAAGGAGAAAAAAAATAGAAATCAGACAAGGATCTGCTAATGTAATCTGGCTGCCTCCTTCCCACCATCAGTGGGGCTGAGGACGGCGAGGAATGTGACGAGGCAATTTGGGAGCCTCACGCGACAAAAATCGTCCATCTGAACACGAAATTCGGTGTTCAGTCAAACCCAGAAAAGATTTCTGAACACTGGTGACACTAGTTTCTTCACATCTTCACAGAAAATTGTTTAAATTGTACATGGTAGCTTTTAAACTAACAAGACTGATAGGTTATGATGTTTTTGTAAAGAATGCACATTTTAGGCGTGACCCTCATGAAGTCAAAAGATTAGCCTCAGTTTGATTTGAGGAAGATCTGAGCCCATGGCTGCTGACAGTTACACTAAAAACCTCACTGGTTTCACTTATTTATTGCATAACTTTTCTCTGATGATCTGATATCATACTTGACATATTCAGAGTTGTAATGAGTGCATCTTGTAACTGGGTTTTTTTTTTGGCAGTCTTCATGTATACGGTAAATCTTGAATGGAACTCATGACATTTTTTTTTTTTTTCAGATAACCCTTGTTATTCTGAAAAATAATGCATTTACATTTGAAGTTTATAAAAGACGTAATGATTAACATAGTGATTAACGCATGACCATCTGTCAGATCTGACAGCTGAACTGGCTTGAAGTTTGTTTAAGTATCAGTGTCCTCATGAGTACAATAATGTGCATAGAAGTGTTAATTAGTCCCTCTAAGAGCAATAACCTTTTATTGAATTCTGATGTTTGCCTTGCTGAAAGTTCACTGTTAAATGGTGGAAAGAGCTCCCGACAGTATTAAAGCTGATGCTGCTGCCCAAAACTACTTCCAGTGAGCGCAACAGTAAAACAAGCTCAATAAACTCCTCAGTCACCAACAGTTAACACACCCACAGCCCGACATTAATCACCACTAATTAATCACAGTTTTCATTAACCACAAGAGGAGGGCTGTGAGGATGGCGGAGGACAGGAATGCTGCTCTGTGGCTTATCATTCTTTGGCTGCTGTGATCTGTCTCTCAGCCAGACCAGTGTTCCCACTTTGAGCCGAGCAGCTGGCTGGAGGTTTTGGCAACGGAGAATGGAGGAGCCAAAGGGCTGACTACAGCAGTGCAGCAGGGAACAGCATGCTTTAACTACTGTACCTTGTGGCGTGTCGCTCTGCTGTACTGTAGGCTGTACAGTGCGTGCCACGTTGCACACCGTGATAGCAAAATTGCATTTAAACTCCGCTTTTAACTTTATTGCCTGGGACAAAGAACCAGTGGTTGGACTTATTGTGTTGTCATTGTAGTGGTTTTGGCTCATCAGCTCACATCCACCCCAAATGATGCAATCAACCCTGTGGTTCACAATAAAGGAGCATTACAGTTATAATCCCTAAGATTTTCAGAAACATAACTATTCAGTGTTCAACTATTTATACTCTATAGTCTGTAACTATTCCTGCGCTGGATTCTAATTAACTGGCTCAAGAAACTAACTTAAAGAAACTGTTTTATGGTTATAAAAGGATTACCTTATTACAGATGCACCTCTTCCACACTTTGATGGTAGGGCAGCCAAATATTTATATGATCCAGAAGTGTGTGGTGACTTTTACAGATCGGCAACACACTTTGACAAGCACGCTTGTCTGTAGCGAACTATAACTAGTGACCCGTCCAAGATCCCAGGATTATCCACAATGCTTACACGCAAATGACCAAAAAAATGTATTCATGGTTGTCTTATTCCTTCAGGCGTTTCATTGGATATCTTTAACTATATGGTGGATTCAATTCAATAATGTATTGCAAACATGACACAAGTGAGAGAAACCTTACTGCATAAACAACTGTGAAACCACAGAAGTGTGAGAAAGTGTGCTGCTGCACGGAGCCAGCAGAGGAGATGTGTTCTTGAGAGCGCGCCTGTGGACAAAGGTCAGAGGTCACAGCGATCACAACACAATAGCCAGGGGACACGTGGAAAAGCAGGAACGTGCTTAACTATACAGTGTAAACGTGCCTGTATGCATGTGTACAGTCCTCCCATGGTCACACACACACACACACACACACACACACACACACACACACACACACACAAGGGGAAAATTAGACAGTGTGCATTTAGCTTATGCATGGGAAATTGGTGTTTTGTCTGTCCCCTGTCTATCTGTGGATTTATTACAGCGTTCTTCTGGCTGAGAATGAAACACACTGCTATCAAAGCAATATTTGGCTTTCATTGGCCATAATCTATGACAATGACAGATTCTAATCAGTTTATACTTGGTGGTTTTGAGCCAATTCTTTTATCCAAAGAAATGTCCAGTGTTTTGCTCAATGAGGAACCATGCAACTTTTGGGGGTTTGAACTTGTGACTTCCCGGTTGCTGGACAGTCTTTCAAACCACTCTGTGTTATGAGTCATTAACCAATCAGATCACTTGCTAGAAAGAACTATTATACTATTTGCAGTCAAATCCAGAGTCATTAAAAAAACAAGCTAAACCACAACAATCTGGCAGTGAATGTCAGTGTTTGTGAACAGGGCAGCAGTCGGACCATCTGCATCCAATTTGGATTCTGTCATTACAGCAATATCACCAAAAATATTCAGCCCGCACAATGACCTCTGTGTCAGCTCTGACAACAGGTTGCATTGTAACATCAACCGCAGTACTGCCCCTGTGTGCGATTATTCTCGCCTGATTTCATACAGCGCTACATGGTCAGGACTTTTCCTGTACCAATGCTGCTTTTAACAATGATGAGAAAGTTATTTTTTACAAAACCACGTGGGGTTGAAACCAACGCGCACTTTAGCTGATTATACCCCAGACTGGCTAGAATCAGGGCTGGTGGGCTGACACTGGGTGGTAGGTTACCAGTGCATCCTCATACATGTAAATACACTGCTCCATATCACTATTAGTGGTCAAAAACTCAGTTTTGCAACAATATTGTTGCTTACATTGATAATAAGTCTCCCATTCCAAAAGATATTAATGATTTCATAATGTTCCTGCTTTTTGTTCTGCATTAAGTGATGCTAGCTAACAATTTGTTTGTAGCATACAGTCAGTTTTTAGAGCTTTTCTGCTGAAAACAATCTGCCTGCTGCTCTGAACCAAAACAGTAAAGCTGCAAACCATGAAACCAAAACAATGAGTGGAAAGATAATGAAATGCCCCATAATGCTGAGAGGAAATGTAGTGTCAGCAGTGTCACTATGAGTGATGCATTTCACACGTAGTCACGTCAGCCATCGCTAATTTAAAACAATTAATTATAGTAGCTTTAAAACTGTGATGCCTAATTCATGTGCACTGATTTGGTAAATAAAGCACTAGTGACATTCATAGTGCAGACTGAGGCAGGAGCATGATGTCACCCAGATCAGCTGATCATCAGTGATCTCCTTCAGCAGCAACTTCACATAAGAGAGGAGTCTATTTAAACATCCAGCTCCACGTGTCTAACTGTTACTGCTGCTGCTGCTACAGGAGCTGTTTACTGACCACAGGCAACCGCTGCCACTGATGACAAGATTTTGTTTTCTTTTTTAATTTCAGATGCATCAGCAGTCAAACACAAAAATAACACACAAGCTTGATTCTGAAAGGTATAAATAAATTAAATAAAAACCGAAAAAGGACCAAAGAGATAACTAACTACCTTATTAACAAAAAAAGTTGGCATTGCAACTGGTGGGTCAGAAGTCTTTATTTAGTTTTTCCACTGGCATAATCACATTACAGCCTTGATTTCTCTGACTGCGAGCCATGTTATATATACACAGTCATGCTCAATGCCACTGAGAGAAAAGAACTGCAGTCTTTGTGCAGGCTCACTGAGGCAGATCACAGATTGCATAGGCAAATGAATAAAGGACACAAGCTCTCTGTCGGGCCTTGAGCAACTCACCTGACCACTTTAGTGCTGCCTTTGTTGACCTGCATGTCCACCATACATCCCGAGCTGACGTAGGAGGCCAGGTTGATCTCTGAGAACTCTGCCTGGACAACAGAGGAAGAAAATGCCCACTGAGATTAGATGATGCATCCTACAACAACACAGTGTATCAGGTCAGTCTATATTAACTGAACTGTCTGACAAAAGGTTTTCTTACTTCTTTTAAAAAGCTGAAATAAAGAAGGTCATATTGTGTCATGCCTTTGACTTGTGAATGTCCTGTGATGGAGCTTCAGATACAGGCTGCAGCAGTTTCCCATAAAGAAAATAAATTAACAGGAAAAGTACCAACTACCTACATAACAAAGCAGACAACAGGTTCTTTCACTTCATTTTATATTTCTGCATTTGCACAGCTGAGAGTAAAAGACGAGTCAGAGACACAGAGGGACTAAGCGAGAGGAGGCAAATTGAGTTATCCCCAGTCTGTGGCCGCCCGGACAGTTAGGGCCTTGTGAAAGGCCGTAGCCTGGCTACCTAATGACTCAGTCAAACTGCCAGAGATCCTCGAAAGGAGGGGCAAGAGTCGACTTCTGGGAATGGACTTTCTGGATGGACGAGGACCAGAGAGGGACAATTAAATTTTCCTTCTGATGGCTGTCACCACAGTCGAGAAACCTATTGTTGTTAATTCTCCTGGGCCAAATTTAGCATTCCTGAATGAACTTTTCTACTGCCACATTAATGATGGCATTTTCACAAAAGGGCTCTTACTCAATAGTGAAAATGTAGTGTGAGAATAAAGTTTGTGTTTCTGTTTGTGGAGGGGGCAGTTTATTTATTTATTAAATACTCATTCTAATATCTTTTTAGATAAATAAAAACACACATTGTCAAAAAGACATTCATTATATGTGCGACAATGGGTCTTATGAATAACCATCCCATTGGGGGACAACCAGTACCTAAACTACAGAAGTGTACGGTTACCATTTGTCTGTATAGTACAGTCATACAAATTTTTACAACTAATCTAATAATAGTCTTGGTTGTGGCATTAAGGAAAAAAAAACAGACCAAGATTCAGTTTTCTGTCAGATCCCCAGCTTCACTCTGGATATGATCTCCATGTTTCCTCTGAGGGGAAATGGATGCATTGACGTGGGCTGCACTGCTCACAGAGAACAGCTTCAGTCATGTGAAATCACTGTGGAGTCACACACACCCTATGTTCCCTGACAGGGTTCATCTGTGTCAGGGTCAGGCTGCGTCACTGCAAACCCTCATCTGCTCCAGGTACAGAAAACCCTGCAGGGATGCTAAACAGCAGCCGGTTGACCTCAGACATGAAACACTCCCATTTGTTAGTCTTCACATCCCTTTTAAATATGAGACATGACACTAATGTAGAGGATTTAATGGGCCCCAAACAATCCGTCTGCTGACTGCTGAAACAAAATCTCAATTGGATATGACATGGTTGACTACAAAACTCAAAGCTACAAAAAGAACATGGCTGGATTTCATTTTGTCTGCGAGCTCTCTGATCCTGAGTCAGCAATGGACCAGTTTCAAACGTTCACTCACTCTTAACACAAGATAGTGCTCAGATGAAAATGCCAAGAGTTCAGCTTTGTTTATCTGCTGTGAATGTCACATGACCACAGCACACTGCCACGGAGGGCGCAGAAGAACACAATCACAATGTGTGGTTTTGTCCAACACAAGTGATTTTATAAAACTTATCTTAAGATTTTAACTTTGTGGGAGGACCTAACACACACACACATTTTCCAAGAACACTGAGTGCAAATTCCTTCTCAAAAGGATGTGTTGCAAGCACACATGTACAGCACATGGCTAATGGCATGTGGCAGTCAGCTAATCAAAGAGCTAGGTTTGTGACTGGAGGGTCAATGGATTAAATTCTGGACTGGCTGGGAAAATAAATAAGTAAAATCCATCACGGAACAAAGAAGCCTTGTGTATATGGTTCGCATTTTAAGCATTTTGTGAACGCAAACTTCACGAAATGCAAAGACTGAGGCAACAGGCAACTGTTTGCTAACAACGATGGCTATATCAACTTCACAAGGTGACAGTTTGTCACTGTTGAGCCACAGTTTGTTGTGCTGCCCCGAGTGACCGGACAAAGAAATTCAAATAAATACAAAAAAAATAAAAGCCAGACTTGCCACAGACTGAAAGAGGAAATAGTAGCAATAAAGAACTGCACTGGAAACTCCCACAAACTTTATCATGAATTATTTTCATTGATGAATGTTTTGTGATTTGCACACAAATCTTTTAAATAGCACAATAAAGACCAGCTGTTTAAATGGCAGACACACTGTGATATCCTTGCAGTAATACAAATCTACAGTAAGCTGCTCTACTTTGGCAGCTTCACTGGACGGGCAGCGCAACACATCTCATACAGATCAGCCTTCGAAAACGCCAACATGGATGGAGAGGGAAGCAGATCCTCCAGCTGACCCTCTACTCAACCCAGCTCCTGCCAATTTCCATAGCAAGTTAAGTCAATTGCTATCTACACATTCTCATACTGCGATCATCATTTGAGACTTTAAGCCTGCTTTACCAGGCTTTATATGGGCTTTCATATACATAAAAAGGAAATATTATCAGCAATATTCTTTCAGAGATAAACTTCCCTTTCATCTAGTGCTGTGGCCCATGCAAACTCTGTATGGGGGAGTGAGTCGGTTTTGAAAAGAATGCACCAATGTAACGAAACTTGGGTTTTTTTGAGAGAAAAAACACCCACCTCTTTTATTTCTTGTGTTGCACTCTCAGAGGAAGAGCAGGGGGCGATTAAATGCCATAATCTTATTTAGGGGACAACGAGGCGCCACTCAAACTCATCGCGCCTCAAGGACGTGCACTTGGCTCCCTTCCTTTTCTCAGCTCTTCTCTACTGATACCCGCCTCTGAAAGAAACATCTGTGTGCTCAGCAGCACATGCCTGGCCAAAAAAGACTCTTAAATGCATAACACACCCAAGTGCACAGTCAAACACACAGACATACACACACGCACACACACACATCCACCATCACTGTATCTCCTAAACAAATCCCATCCCAAACACAGAGGCCTACATTGACTTTTGCTGCGACCAGATAAAGCCAGAGAGTGGGCAACATTTTGGCAAGGGCCAAGCATTCTACGTCATCTCTGATTGGCTGGTTCTGGGTAAGAGGAGTGCTTACAGCTACTGTCATTGGGCAGTAATGGATGAAGTGGCTGGTGTGGGGCACAGGCCCAGAAGCCAGGACAGGAGGCTTTTCACTGTGCCATGGTTACCATCACGGTAACACATTCAGACACTTGTCTTGGAGCAGCTCTTGCCTGGGAAAGGAAAACAGGAAGTGCCACATGGAAGAACTGCCTCCAGACCTGATCCTTCTCGTCTGTTGACCTGCATTCAGGCTGGTTTTCAGCCAACCTGTTAGTATGAACAGGGTCACAGGAGACGGTAGAGTTGTGATTAGGCTTAACCATGTTGTGATGTTTGAGTTTCTGCCAGCCATAGTCTCTCACACTGCTCACTGCTACCTAGTTTCAGTATTTACAGTAATCCAAGCAAACTATAAATGTAAATCACATTTCTGTCTCTCTGTCACAGGAGAACAGATGATGGAAAAGCTCACATGGAGCTAATATATACTGGGTAACTGTTGTGTCACAGAAAGGAACATCACATACAATTATATATATGAAAATGGCAGTTGAATCAACGCTATCTTTTATTTTAATTGACAATATCTTACACTTGCACATGCTATTACAGTGGAAGGAATTGTTAGAACTTAAGAAGAGCCATTTCCCTGCAAGCCTCATTTATCACTGCAGTGCTACTTGCACTCTGCCCTTACTGCCAAGCCATGCAAACCTGTGGACAGTACAGTAAACACCACTTGACAGTAGCTCATCTGGAACCTTTGCGAGTATTTTTAGCTTCGGACTTACCCGTGTCACTGAGGTTCAGGTGGTTAAGGTGCCTTTTGTTTGGTCATGAGTCAAATAGTAAACAGGAACTTTTGTCCGTTGTCAAAAACAATTTGGAGGAACCGGTCAAGCTGCACTTCAACTTTTTCTGAGCAGCAGGATATCTAGGAAAAGCTAAACATTGTAAAGAAAAATTAAGTGCTCACTTGCATTGAATATATTAAAACACTACACAGGTACAAATATCTTAAAACTGCAATTCAGTGAATGTGATTTATTATATAGAAGCAGCTGAAGCACTAAAAAAGTGCCTAAGTGTGTTTAAGCTGAAGCTGCGATATAAAGTGTAAACTGCAGTTGAAGTGTATTGGCCATAAGCACCTGCAATTTCAGTTTCAAGCTCTATGCAGGTGGATGGTCATTTTGAATAACAGCAGATGGACAGGGTAAGAGTAGCAGCTGAAGTGTAAGAGAAGAAAGCTGCCGAAATGCCAGTCGACGTCTAATCCATGAAAGGAACTGAAATTGTTTAACTGTAATTTCAGTCTATAGATAGTGAGTGTACTGTAAAAAGCTCAAGGGTCAGCATGTGAACAGTGACAGCAGGAGAAAAGTCAGCTGAAGTAGTTAAACTGTCAGCTGAAGACAGCTGAAGTGTCAGCTGAAGTAAGACATGAAAGCAGCTTAAAAGTCAGTTACTGCCTGATCCATGACCTATGTCATTGTTTGCTGTTGAGTAAGCAATGAAAGCACTGGAAGTGAGGGAGATGAAAGCAGCTGAACTGTCATCAGAAGAATAAGAGAGATTAAAGCAATTGAGGTGTCATTTAAGGTGTAAGGGCTGAAATACAAGGTGAACTGATGTTCTAGATAATTCCAGAGTAGATGGAAATATGCCAGTTTAGAAAGGTTATACTGTGCATATTATATACATCCTGTGCATAAACTAATTGTAGAAAGCATTAATAATAACCAATAAGGATTAAATACTGGAAATAAATTATAGTTTTATTACAGAAAAGAGCACCTGAATACCATGTATCACATCATTATTGTTAGGATTTCTAATTAAGAGGCAGCTATAACAAGGAGTCAATGAAGGCAAAATAAGAAAATAGATTGCCCCAAAACTGTCGGTGCAGATCTAAGCCATAATTAACCTTACTGAACTTTCATTTTTCAAAATGCCCATTATATTTCTTTTAACCCTGACCTTGTCCCACTGATAGTTGTTTTTTTTATTTTTGGTCCCCAGTGGAAGACCAAACTGGAAAAGCCGTTGATAAAAATTGTTCTAGCCCAGATGGAGCCTCTGTGCGGTTTCCTTTCATCTGAAAATAGATGTTTTTCTGTGCTTCTTTTATTTCTTCACCTCTTTAGTTTCAACGCATAAAACCTTGACCAACACAGACCTGGCTGAAACCAAAATACTCTGAATGGAAAATGTTACATAAGCCCCACATTGTAATACATGTGTCAAAAATTCTCTGGCAAACCGGGAAATGACAAGTCAGAGTTACATGAGGTGAAGCGATTCAGTTTTATCCAACACTGAAGAGAGAACATTCAGCAGTGACTTGATTCAGCATATGGTGAAGAGTAGTTGCTGGGTTCATACTTTCTTGTTGTCTACATCTGAATGTTTTAGTAATTCCTGATAAGCTTGGTTGAATCCCAAACTGATGCAATTGAGAGGTTTGAAGTACAGTGGACCATTCATATGCACAAAGAGGTATTCGCCGCTAATCACTCCCACCTTGTACAACAGTGAAATAATCCAGTGAGGAATTAAATGCTGAAATGTAAGACAGATGCTAAATGTAAAAGGGCAACAGAAGGCGTGAGGGCAGCTGGATCAGTCCACTGTCTGCAAGTAACAAACCAAATCTATCTTCAGCAAGTTCTGCCCTATGTCATGGGCAAAATACAAGCCAAAAAAAAAGGGTGCGGATAACATACAGCCAACTGCCTGTGAGCTACCATGACTGCAGCAGAAAGGACTGTGGACAGCGCTGAGGTCATGCGCCTGCTGAGCAGATGTTGCCCCGCACGACCCAAACCACACATGGTCCGGTAACCCTAAAGAACCGCCCCTTGTTCTTTCACAAACAACAGACCTCTTCATATTTGACTGCCTAATTTGTTCGGTTGTGTAAATTGCAGCGTTTATGACTTGGGGGTAGTAAACAGGCAGACTGTTTGGCAGTCTATCGCTGGGTGTCATCGTGTCTCGGATCGACTCTGATTACAGCCGGCGAACATTTTTGACATTTTTACAATAGACTGTCATAACTTTCAAAATGCCATGCACTGCACGCAGGGTGACAGCATTCAGCACCCAAGTTGTCAGATAAAGAGGCCCTTGGCTTGACGCTGCCACTGTGCTACACACTTCCAACATACTTCAAAGGCATACAAAAGGCATTGCAGGCAATATCTAATCCCCTAACGCACCACAAATCTCTGGGTCTGAGTATAAAGTGGTGAGGATATGTTAAGATAACAAAGTGGGCCGAATTATCTTCAGCCACCTACTGTGAGATAAAACTCCCCGACGAAATCTCTGCAAAGAAAATAACACATAAGTGGGTCAGAAGCTGGGGGTCAACCTTTAAAGTGAGACTAAGTGAAATCTGAAAGAATAAATAACACATTTTTCCTCTTACCGATGAAAAGGTTCATTCTTAAACAATAAAACACACCCTTGCTCAGTTTAATTGGCTCAGGGGTGATATTGTGGTCATACTTTGTCTGATATGATCAGCAGCTAAAGGTAGCTAATTTTTGCAGTCTTGATATTAATATTGCTATAAACACACGTTACTCTTAGAACGGGTTTGTGCATTTACCATTGTCCCATAATTGTCACTTGTGGCAGCAGTTAAAATAAATGCTAATCAATTTAAGAGTCATAACAGGTTCCAGTCCTGTAGCAGTGCCAGTGTTGCCTCAGTGTACACTGTCATTGTAGACTAATAAAACTTTAAATAATAATTAAAACCTTTTATAAGGATTTTAACAGTATTGTAAAGAAAGAGGACATTTACATATTGGAAATTAATCTGTATGTTTGTTTTTCTTACCTCAGTGTTATCATTTTTCTGGGCCTCATAATTTCAGTGAGTCACAGGCTCATGACATACAAGCACTGACCTGACGTAACTGCACATTTGCTCTCCACATTTTTGGCTGCGTTTCTCATTTGGAATCCAAAACGTATACTGTTACACAGATCAAACTGTGAGAATAGCCTGGCATGTTTTTGGCACTCAGAGTGTCAAGAACTACTACGGAACATATTTCTTCTGATGTGATGGCTTCAAGCCTGTTTTCATTAGTCACATAGGACTAAAGAGAACTACCACCGGCGCTCCCATGAGCATGTGTTTAGTGGTGAAAAAGAGTTACCCCAGTGAACACGGGACCTTCAGCACCTGCCAAATGTAACTTCAAAGTGGATCATGTAAATGAGAGGGAATGATCTACAACAATGGGCTCTCAAATTTGCCATGGGGCAGTGGCTGGGGAAGGTAGAGGTGGCAGGGCAGCCTTAATGAGATATCAGATGTGAGAATAAAAGCTGCTGATCTCTCTCCTTCTCTTTCTTACTGACTGGCATCAGGCCTCCTCACTGCAGCATCACATGCTGCGGTGAGCCTGTGCTTGAGTCTACAGATGGTACCTTATATGGCATCAAGTGCTGCAGAGGAGAGTTATGATGGTTTGGGGCTTATGAACACTGCTTCAGAGAGCTTATACATAATGAAGATGATAGATGACAGGCTGCACATGTTGGCCAAGTTCAATGTCCATTATACAAGATGAAAAAGGTCGTAAAATGATTTCACGGCATGGTTAAAAAAACATTTAAAACAGCTTTCAGAGTTGTTTTGAGCTGAAATCATAGAGATATTGGACATTAGAAGTAAATGTAAAAGCATAAAGTAAAACGAGAAGCAGCTAAGAACAACTACAAGACTGCCATAACCTTAATGTTGGTGCTGTGCAGGCCACTATAAAGAGTCTATTCTAAATGTTTGCTGGGTGGACGTGAAAAGCCAGCATGAAAGTGGGATTGAGGAGAAAGTGCAATGGGCCTCTGTGCTTTTATTGTCATCCCCTAAAAGAGCTCATCTCAGCATGTCACTAACTTTTCACACAGAGATTGGGTTTCCATCGTCTTAGAGCTCTCAGCGAGGCCCATGAAGAGTCTGGCTGCTGAAGGCAATTAGCAAGTGACTTGTTATTGTCAGTGCAGAGGGCTCGTGGGAAAAGAATGGAAGATCCAACAAGATATTAGTAGGTCAGTGGGACCTATAGCTGAGCTTTGGTGGACTTGTACGATCCCCCTCACTACTGACTCATCAAGCCACATTAACTCTGCCAGTTTTTATTGGGGTTCAATAGCTGTGACACCACAAGATTAAAACAAAAAACACCATCACATCTCACAGAAAAATCTTGACTCACTCCAGCCTCAGCCCCTCTCGGAAAGAGGATGTGATCACAACGGTACAGAGCTGAGCAAACAGGCTATAAAATCACTGGTCCAGCTTTTTGTGGTCCCTTTTTCCTTCTTCCATAAAAACCCACCACTCTATTTCAAAGACAGCCCCCGTCTCAACAATGGGTTGCAGATGTATAACCGAACAGTTTTAAATTAGATGTTATCTACACACTGTAAATACTGTACGTCTAGACTTATAAACCCATTTCTGTGCGTACTGTATATAATATTGACACAATTACGTTGAATCAAAATCAGGCTAATTTAAAGAAATAGTTCAGCGTTTGGGGAAATATGCGTCTTTGCTCCCTGCTGAGAGTCAGATGAGAAGATCGATATCACTCCAGGCAGCGATTAGCTTAGTCTTAGCATAAAGATTAGAAGGAGCAAGCAAGACATGGTTAATGGTTCAGGAAGAAGTAGTTACAGCATTTTACTCATTTAGCTTAAACAAACAAGTTAGAACTTAATGAGTTATTAATGAGTGAGACAGAGGTGCCAGTAGGCACATTATTTTAAGTTTCAACTAGCATTGTCCGTCTACTTCCGGTATCTATACTAAGTGAAAGTCGTCTCCTGGCTAATATCTCCATACCTAACACCCACATGAGAATGAATTCAATCTTCTCATCTAACTCAGGAAGTCAACAAGCATATTTCCCAGTATGTCAGACTATTCCTTTAAAGAAAGGTTGGAATGGATGATCATGTATGGAGGATATAAAAGGTCAGGGTGGCCACAATCTATTGAAAATATTCTGTTTTATGAAAGGAAGTGGCAGGAAGTCTGTGCTAACTTCAGTCTAAAGGCTGTCAGGATATTTAAAACAGACAGGCAATCTTGTAGCTTTTAAAATATTAATTCAGATATTTCATAGGACAGAATTTATGTTAAATCTGCTGTACCTGCTCCACTCGGATCTCGTACTCTCCATTCAGCTTCTTCCCTCTGAAATACTTTGCCCTGCATGAGAAAGGAAGACAAAAAATAAATTACCAAACAATCTAATTTTCACACACATTAAGAGCCTTTTATTTGGGTTTAGCTCTGCACATTAGGAATATATACAACAGAAAGAGTGCAGAATATAAATACCTTTAACTACATCGATTGATTTGTCTCTCTTTACATCATATGTGCACCTCAACATGCAGATTCCTCCCCTGCTCCAACAGTACAGTGTACGTGCTGCAAACACTCCTAACAGTCAAAACAACCTTAAAATATCCTTTTGTTTATTTGATTGAAGGAGGGCTGAAATTTCAACAGACCTTCCAAAATACCTTGTGAGTGGGCAAAATAATGAGTCATATTTTCCATGATTACAGAATCTGACCTTATGGGGCTTCAAGTAAACAGAATCCCTTGGCAAAGAATAACTTGTAAAATAAAGTGCTTTTAATAAAAAAGAACTCACTGATTGAGGGATAGTCCCTCTCTTTCTATTTTCTCCTGCTCTGGAAAGTGTGACAGAGGTTTGTGGTCAAGGTGAAACTAGAGCTGTCTTCATCATCATACACTTATGACTGTTCTGGGATTTTGTTTTTATCAGTGTCTAACAAGTGTCAAAGTTATGATTTAGGTTTTCACACAAACTCCCCAACAATATACAGTATAAGGCAACAGCAAGGTTATGATTATTTATTTGCAGCAATAAGTCACATCAATGTACCCCGGTGGATAAATTGAGCTGGTGTTTGGAAAACACAACATCCAGTGTAATTAGACTGATCTCTGCTTTCAAGTTTAGGAGATATGTGACAAGTGAAAATGATGGGGAAAAAAGACTTTTTTAAGCAAGGGTACACTTGTTTATCTGTGGTCTGAACCTGTGAATTTGCACTTACGGGAAGAGTTATCTCTCTAACCATCAGACCTGTGGTATTTAGACCGAGCAAGACACATATGTGGATCCACTGTGTTATTTAAAGCTGGAGTATGTATACAAAACACCCACAGTGGAAAGCTGACATTGTTTCGTTTTTGTCTTTGGTTAATTTGCGTGGTCAGTGCACAATTAAACTTGATTATTGTTTCAGTGGACTTTTGTTAACATGCCACCCCACCAGGGTCGAGTCAAAACCAATCTCATTCCAGTTCCTGTAACTTGACTGTCTTCTGTACACAGTTCTTCTCCTTTGATGTTCAGACAGTTAAGAAGACTAAGAGTCTGCATCCACGCTTGCAGCTCTGTGAGGCTGTAGCTTGCTTAGGCACAGAAGTGATTCATTTGACAGTGACATAAATGCTTAAAGATGTTCATCTCTGTTAGCGTGTGGATTTCAGATTCTCTAATGCAAATTTTCAAGCCTTTTAATTGCTTTGTGTTTGTAGCCATGTTGTGTCCCAGTGCTCTTTATGTCTTAGCGTTGAACTTTCACCCCTCACAAGCATGGGACAGTTAACAATCTGTTGAGGGCTTAAGGCTGGGGCTGCATGAAGCTGAGGCTCTAGGGTACATGCTAGAGGCCTTTGGTTACTGGGACAGGCTGTCTGGGATTTAGAGAGCCTCTCGACCTACCCACACCAAAACACATTCTCCTTTTTTGCTGTGCTTTTCTAAGAGCCTCTCACTAAACAAAGCCTCTTTACTCCTCCACTTGTCTTCCCCAAGTCTGCCTATTTGTTTTTCATCCCCCTACATCTGTCCGTTTAGGTCCGTTCATTAACATTCATTACGGTCACTGAGGAGGATCCTGAAGTTAACATCTCCCAGCTGTTGGACTTTAAAGTTTTGGGTCCCTCGCCATCTCATTCTCTGTAATTTTGGAAGCCGTGAATCTTCAGCATGACTGACCTACATACTAGACAGGCAATGCCCCCTGTAACCCTGGACCACCAGCACCACAGAGCATGAGGCAGGGTCCACGGGCTCACTGTACTGAAATGAGTGATATGCGTTTCAAGGTATTGCAAAACATGTCGTCATGTCGAGTGATCAATTTAATTTACAGGCCGCCAAACTCTCTGGTTTGAACAAGTGCTTTACATGTGTTCAAACATAAACATTCATCTCCACAAAGAGGTCTGGGCTTTCCTTCTGCCAGTCGTGCACACACCCACTATTTAAATATCATCAAGCTGAATTCCCTTTGTTTTTTTTAACCATGAGAATATGTTCTTTCTTTTTCTGTGCCGCTAATAAGAAGAGCATGAGTCATGTATTTAGACAAAACCAATTGCCCCTCCTCCTCCTATTTGTATCCACTCCTCTAAACATTATGTTATGTTATGTTATGTAATGCAGCAGTGTTTACAAAAGGAGATTTTCTATATTTTCTATAATATATACATATTTCTACATGAAAGTTAAATTGTTTTCTTCTATGAGGGACACAAGGTTTCTAATATGCGTAAACAGTCTGTTTCATTATAACTGGACTCACAGTGTAGTTATTTCCTCTCAAAACCATAAACTGCAGATGAAAAATCAGATGCTTGAAACAAATCAGGTCATGCAACGTTTCTGACTGTCCACCAAAGAAAAACTGCAGCATCAGTTGCCTCAGCAACTGCTCCAAAACAACATACATTTAGCACATCAACAAAACATTGGGCTTGAACACAGGAAACCGCTATTCATTTCCTGATCCATACCGGCAGACAACAACTCAACACCTTAACCACGAGGTTATTATTATAACCGTGACAATAGAGGTTTCCTAAACTTAATAATTAATCATTTAACTAATTTTAACTAAAAACATGATGTTTCCTTTTTCTTTGTCACACCCAGCCAGTTGCTGCTTCCTTCCCAACATCGAAAAGGGGCTTTCAAACTCTGTTAGACGATCAAACAAGCATACTGAGCCCCCTGTGCCCTCCCTCACAGTTTTTGTCAAAGATCTTGCAGCGGTTCAAGCTGCAAGGACCCTTATGAAGCCAGGAAAATTGATTTTTCAACATTCTAGCGTGACAGTGCACCATCCCTCTCAGTTTCATCAACATCTGACCAAAGATCAAGATTTTTTTAGGAAAAACATGAAATTAAAACCCTCTTCATAATCTCAGAGCGAGCAGACGATGTCATAGTACTGGCGATGTACATTAAAAAGTAAATGCGTTGCCAGAGTAGGGTAGAGTAGGGGCAAATTAAGCAATCTGATGCTTATATCATTCAGAACACAGAGCAAACAGACAGTTTCTTGGCAAAACGTCTAACATGTCAGGCTGAGAGAGAGGCAGAGAGTGAGACAGAGCGACACAGAGACAGAAAAGGAGGGATTGTTGGTGGTGACGGTGATGCTCTCTGAGTCTTTGCCTCAGTGCTGTGTACTGCTATTGTGGATCAGTCATTGCTTGAGGCCAAGCCTGTCAGGACAGAGCACCGTTTCCCCAGAGACCTCAGCCTCTCTGCTGGAATGCCCAGGAGGAAATTCAACCCCAAGGCAAGCAGCGATGGATGGACGGACACCCTCTTCTTCCACTTTGATATGTTCACCATGCTTTCGATCTGGGACAGTTCGGATGAGTAACCTGTCCAGCATCGCAGCAAAATCTCAAGAAAAGGTTCATGAAACTGACACAAACTTGGAAATGTTTGTCAGTAAATAAAGGTTTTTAAACACACTGTGGCTGAGCTGTATATTAGCAGCTTTTAACTTCACAGAGTGATGTTTTGATAAGTTTGACAAACATTTGCAATATAAATTAAAGTAACAAATATACTACAATGATGTTTTAATACTACGTGCATATGTGTATCAGTGTGTATGTATGTATGATAATGGGTACATGTGCATGTGCACATAATAAGTGTTAGTAAGTCCTACTTTGGTGTGCATCCACATTCAGTTGGTACAATGACACAAATGTTTGCCAAGAATCAGCTGATACCATTTAAAACTAGCAAGCTGACTGACTTGGACTCCTTGGTGGTAGGGGGGGGGCGCTACAGATCATCCCTGGTTCAACCATCTGTCTGTCACAAATTAATGCTTGAATGCAGCTAAAAAGATCTGCATGAAACCTGACAGCAGACCAGGATTTATCAGAACCATGTTAAAAAGGGCCTTGCAAGGTGGCAGAGTTGTTGGTGGGGGAAACACTGTGCTGTGGCTGAAGCTGTCTATCAGTTTTTCCTCCAGGTTAAAACTGTTTTGTTGGCTGCTGTGGCTGAAGTTAAACCTGTGACCGCAGATGGGATAAGATCAATGTTTATTTATGGAAATGCGTGAAAAACACTGGAAGACTCGCAGGCCACATGGTGGCTTAAAAAATAAAAACAAGATTACATCTGGAATCACTACAGGGCCATAAAATAAATTAGAACTTTGGACTGTGTGGTTGAAACTTTTATCTTTACTTTTTCTTTTCAGCAACCAGCAAAGTAGTATACATTAGACCTATTTCCTAATGTTGCTGGATCAACAACGGTGAGGGGGCTCATTTGCCCAAAAGCAGGTTTCACATTGTCCTTAAAGCAAACACTGTGACAGAAAAAGCCAACACTACGACACAGACACGTTGTCAAAGCAGCAGCCAAATATTTGGTCTCTTTTACAAGTTGTACTTGTCTCAGGGGGCTGAGCATTAACTGTTCACCTGCTGCTTTCAAACTCTACCTGAACCCTTCAAAGTGGCCTGAATGACATCTATCTGTTGCACTAACTAACCGTCAGAGAAAGGTCTCGGATTCAGACCCACTTCTTTGAGCTTGAGACAGACATCAGGACATTTATTAGACTTCTCACCTCACTGTGTTTGCTATCTTATATCTTACAGCAAAGCCAAATTACTACTAACTCTCTCTCTGATTACAGTGAGGATTTTTATCTTTAACAGAAAAACTCCACTTCAAGGTCAAGCCTAAAAATGTGGACTGATTGAGATTAACATTCACTTTTATGAGAATCATTTCAGTGTGACGTGGAATATCTGGGTCTGTGTTTGTGGCTCACATCCTGCTTTGACTGAGAAGAGCTGCTGCTGATTACAGAACATCTGTAAGGCCTGACACTGCAAGCGTTTCATCCTTAGAGGCTGTCACACATCACCACCTGCTGGTCAAAGCACTTCACTTCTTCACAGCAAAGTAGCAAAGCATGAGAAGAGGTGGCAGGCATTTCTCTGCATTTTAATTGTACTACAGTGCCACTTTGTGGACAAAAATGGAACAGCCTGAGTTACAAATCAATTCCAATTTAATCTAAAAAATATATTTTTCAAAAGCAAATGTATATAAAACTGAATTTTCCTTGGTTCGGTGCTCAGTGATTAATGCTGGATTACTATCTGTAATAATAAAATTGTCTGTGATTGGTGTCATAAAAATCTCAGCATTTTCCAGATAATTTTTCATATTTCAGGAATCTTCTGTAACTTTCCAAACAGGGCCAACAACGATAAATCATTCCATGCATAATATAACATAACATTTGTCGCTTGATTTGCATCCAGAAAGCTTTTTCTAGGTGCATATTTCCCCTCCCTTATGAGAAAGAACCTCTTATAATTAAGGGAGGAATATTGCTTTAAATAGAAAACTTTATGTTAAAGATTTCCTCCAGGCACATTTAAAGAAATACAAAAAATACTCAGCTTTGAATAATAATTTCTGCCTGAGATGATCTTTTTTTTTTCTCCACGAAAAAAAGTGTAATTACTTAGTTAAAAAGTGTTTCAAGTTTCCACATCACACCTGAGGCTGGTTGAGATGTCACGAAATCCTGCTGGTACAGGCACGTCTTAAACTCAGATTTAAGGTGAGAACAGAGAAACTTTCACCCTTCAGATGAATGTGAAAACTCTCTACACACAGAAGCTCAAACATCCAAGAGAAGTAACTATGAGAACAATACGATTCAATCCAATACAACAGCACCAGAAACTATGACCTCAGACATGATGGTAGAATTGAATCAGCATTTTTAGTCACAGTCTTAACAAAAAAAACGAACATTAAAAAGTCCAAAAAGGTAGGTTTTATTGAAGGTGTGTTGCACTGGATTGCATTTTATTGTACAGGTGTTACTGTTGCTGTATCAACCATGTACACAAAGAGAGTCCTTCACAAAAATTCAGTTCCAGTTCAGTCACTCAAAAAAAACCCAAGCGACCACTTGTCAAAGCCTCCGTTATTCTCTCTTTATATAAATAACTGAATTTGTTCAGGTGAATAACAACCCCTGCTGTTCTCTCAAGAGTGAGGACGGTCCCTCAGAGGGTCTGAATGAGCCTGGAAGCCTCAGAGGGTGGATGATCCCCTGATGACTCATGTCAGAAACACCAGGATGTGAAGAGAACGGGCCCTTTTGGGATTTCAGCCAGACTGCTTAAAGGAAAGAGGCCGCCAGGCTTTACAGAAAATTGAGAGCAATTTTGTTGCTTTTGACACGGCTGTCAGCAGGGCCTTTTAATTTAGTGATCATTTTTAGACCTCGGCCTGATCTCCCCACAGAGCCTCAGATACAGATGCCTCAGTACATAATGATCGCCGCTAATTCTGTAGATAAATTCAAAGTAATAACAGCTTCACTGAGGTCGATTTACCAGCAAATGTCAGGCAACAGAATAACAATTCATGAAATGGAAGAGTCAGTTATTGATTCAGTAAGACAAACACGATAAACTGGCTGCTGCATGTCTTGACTGCAGCTCCGAAAATCAATTCAATTGCAGCAAAAGGCAGCTGATCTCAGCCTCCAACATGTATGTGCTGTGGGTGAAAGATGAACCCATCTCTTATCATTAAAGCTAATTTATTTTTCTGCCATCTCCAAAGCAAAGGACCGTCCTCTTGTTACCATGACAATTTTTATTCCAGCACAGAGATGTATGGTATATACTTAATATGCCTGCTAAAGCCAAGGACGTACAAGTCTGTTATAAACAATTAGATGTCTCACTCTTTTCAAAAGTGAACCTGAAGAATGTTTTTGATTTGTCTGGAGCTAAAAAACCAAAGTAAGCCAAGTACAGAGTATGGAAACTGAACTTTTAACACCTCAGGCACATTTTTCTTTTTACATATGCTAACAAATTTTGTAGTGTGTGTATTTGTAAGTGTATTTCCCAAAATGATACCTTTAATGGCATGAATAACAACATATTATTTAGATTCTGCATGTGTGAATAACTTAAGTTTGAAATGTTAAAGATAACACTACAGGTCTGTCATTTCTTTGCCTAAAAGCTATTTTCCAGCTTCATCTAAAGGAAGCCTGGAGATAAAGTATTATAAATAAGTGCTCACTTATTCCATTTAAATGTACTTACCCTTTGGAAACAAAGGTGGAGTTGTCATCTTTTATTTTCTAGATACTACACTGCTTCATGTAGCAGAACTATAGAGACGTTATTTCCAGCCAGTAAAGATAAAAAGTCAGCTAAGATGCTCGCTGCTGTTTGTGATACATTGTGGAAATTTTCAAGGGAGCTAAACTTTAAATGAACCGGAACAATTTTGACTCTCAGAAACAAATGACTCACAGCTCAGTGCTTTATCTGTTGAATAAGGAACTGGTGTGAAACAAATCCTACATCATTCTACTTACATTTATTTCCTTTCTAGATATGAGAAGCAGAGTTTAGAAAGCATCCAGCAAAACATGCAAGTACTTTTTTTTTTTTTGCTCAGCTACCCACACACACACTAACACCATGAAACTTCCACTCACCAGTCTGTGTGCTGGTCATCAATCACCAGCAGGGTCTTGGGCTTGCGTATGACTGGCTTGGCTGGCTGACTACTTCCTGCAGAGGCGCCTTCAGATGACGATGCTGCTGATTTAGCATGTGCGGCGGCGGCGACATTCTGGGCCATCTGAGCGCTCTTCACCACACTGGAGAAGGAGCTGAGGAAGCTCCCTGAGCCCGAAGCTGAGCCCAAAGCTGAGCCCGAAGCTGAGCCCGCGGTTGAGCTTGCGCCCTGGGTCTGGCTGGGGATGCTCGGGGGCTGTCGCCTCTCTGTGGCCGGGGAGGCCGGAGAGGAAGTGGACGAGCCTGGAGGGGTCGGCCTCTGCAGATCCATCATGTAGCCGTTAGGCAGGTTGGCCACAAAGCTGCTGTCTGATAGGCGCCGACGAAGGTAGTTCATGGTGATGGGCTGGTGGGTCTGTCAGGCCAGAGGAGAAGAGGGGGAAGAACGCCTGAAATCCTGCACAGAAAACAAAGGAAAGGAGAACGGATCTGTTCACAATCAGTTCAGATCTGATTATTTATCTCATCCCAGCACTTTAATGAAAGATATGTCATATTAAAGCTGCACTTATCAATATTTTTATATTAACATATGTGTAAACAGGCAACTATTTGCTGGTTTGCTACCACTCAACTTTACAAGGTGATAATATGTAAGTGCTGCTGCCATGTTTTTTTCTGCCAAAGAATCAGTTCATGAAGGAGAAGACAATACTCTCACAATGTTCCTAAAGTTAGAAACATAAAGTTGACATAACTCTGAACAATTCCAGTTAGAGTGTTCAACAAGCTACAGTACATGTATGTAAGTATTGCTCAGGACTGGATTTATGGCACAAATTAATTTTATCCTGATGAAAATTCTTAAAAATGTGATGCCTTTCTACTTCCTGAAGTTCACGCTAATTAGCAAACACCAGAGCTGAGGTGAAAAGAGTGAGAGCTGGAAAACCTTCAGCTGACATGCTGTTATATATCGGCGTACTAAGGTGGTTTTTATAACAGCTGTGAATCTGCTAAACCTGATTTCCATAAGATTAAGTCGCCCAGGCACGGCGGGACAGAAACCACTGGCAAATAATTCAGTGACACAGCAGTGATGATGCAAAGTTGGAACAGTGATTCACAGCTCATTTCTTTGTAAAGCAGATCGAGCCCACTGGGAGAAAGGAAACAGTTATATAACACATAGAACCCAGCATGGCAGAGAAGAGACATTCAAACAGATTAGCTATCAAACTGCAATGAAGCAAGCATGCTAGCAGAGGGGAAAAGAAACCCTTAAACCTGATTAAAAGTAGGCCGCTCTCATAGTAAATGGAGCTCGGATGAGATGAAAGTGCATTCCTTATTGAGCGTCACGTCTCAGGCGGATGTGCACGGTGTTTGCCGCGGTGTTTTTGTAGTTAAAGGGGGGGGAGGGTCTAACAAGACCGCAGCAGGAGGGCAAGGATGTCGGGCAAATGTTTCATCTTGACAAGTTAATGTAGTCAGACAATCTCCATCAGGAAGTCTTTGCATAAAGTGAAAGTTGTAGCTTTGGCCTGACCATCTGCAGGCAAGAAACAGAACTCTGCTGGAGCTGCAGACCTGACATCTGAGCTCCGCAAAGGCTTTATAGTATTATATATGTTGGTAGTATAACATATGATTTCTGCTCTAGCAGTAGCCTAATAGATTGATTGATTGATTGATTGATTGATTGATTGATTGATTGAATACTTTATTGATCCCAAGCTGGGAAATTACCGAATGATAATGATAATGACATTTATTTGTCTGCACCAGTTCCTCAAAGGAGGAATTCTCCTCTCTCTTGCCTTCCTCCAGAGAGAAGTCAGAAGTCTGTAGCAACATGACAGAGACCATGGAGCAGGACTGAATTCTGTAATGGGTTACAGTGACATCCAAGAGTTTGATTAAGGGCGACTGCAGTTTCTTCAGGTCATCAGACCTGAAGAAACCTCTAGGATGAGAAGTGAGTGAATTCAGAAACTAAGTTCAGCAGTCTTAAAGAATGAGGTTGGCTACTGTCTCCAAAACCCATGAAAAGACCCAAACCAAAAACACGTTAGTCCATCTTTCAGTAGTTTTTCCAACTTCCCCACCCTGACTGTGGGAGCCCAAAACCCATTCATTCCTACTGAAGACATAAATCTTTAAAGCAGTATTGTGAGCACTTGGGAGAAGCGGAACAAGCTGTAAACACAACACTGTTGTCATCATCAAGTGGAGTTTCTGGCCACCTGGCAAATGAAAGAGAGCTGAGGAGAACTGCAAAATCATCTCAAACCATTTAACCCAATGTTAAGAAGAGAATATGAGTTATTACAACTTTAAAAATGGGTCACAAATATGTAGAGTCAAACCAAGGCTCTCTGATTTCCGTAAACCGCTGCGTAATGTCGATTTTCAATCTAGTGCATTTGTTGCAGACTATTTTCAGCTGTGGATTAATACGCTTGTGAGTATTACACCATTAACAGTGCACACACAGTTAAGGGTGATGACAGAACATGTAACCCAGTGCAAACCAGTGGCTCACTGATGTGTTTTTTTAATAGTTTTTGCAATAGAAATCTACGGCACAGATAAATATGATATATCCAACGCTGCTACACAGGAAATACCTGTTAACAGAATCAGTTTGGTCTTGGTTTTAATCTTTACATAATGTTTGTTGACAACGATAAAAACTCTGAATATTATCAGACTAATCCTTTAATACCTGAGTTTGGGGATTCAGTGTTTTGCCCAAGGGTTTTTCAGCAAGGCAGATGCTTGTTGCCACGAGGAATAACACTAAAACAGGAGATGCAACATGCCTTCCAGCAGGCCAAGCTGAACAGGCTATTCTATCACTGAGTGGAGGGGCTGACCCCTGGGAATTATGCTTATGTGTCAACCATCACAAAGCTCTTACAGCGCAAACAAGCACGGCCTAAGTCAAACTATAGAAAATTGCTAGAAAACAGACAGATTAAAGACGTACAACAAACAGTGGCAATTAGAGTCACAGGGCCACTGATTGTCAGCTCTGCCCTCTTTGTAACGACCTGATCCAACTGGGCAGATAAGGAGCTGTCTGCTGAAATGGTGAAAATCACTATCTTTACACCACTGGCACATTTCCCACTTTCTCAACACCCTATAAGCTGCTTTCACATCTGAAGCTATTAAATCCTTAAAGGCTTTGCCTCTCAGCTCTCTCTGCTGTATATCCACACTGGGAGGAAACCACGGGAACCCCATGCTCTGTTACTGCTGACCTTGTGGCAAAGATTAGTGATAGGAGTTTATTAAGAAAGAGCGAGTAGCAGGAAGAGACACAGATCCAGCAAGAGGTCGAAAAGAACACCTTGGTTCATCCACATATTCATGACCTTTCAACAATACTTAATCCTTTTTTTCTGGTCTATTTTAAAGAGCTTAGTGGGGCTCACTGTAAAACGCAACAGAAAGGTTGTGGCTGTTATGTCAAATTGTATTTGATGCTCAGTATGTCCAGACAGCACTCCACCCTGAGAGGAGACTGTAATTGAAAGCTGATGGGTGGTGCAGTACCATAACCAGTGCAGGAAATATTAGAAAAGTTCTTAAACTGTAAACAGGACTTTGGCTCAGCAGTAATCAGAGGCTTTGTTGAATAATGATGGGAAAGACCAGGATAATGTCACACCACACTTTGGGACCCCTGCTAATGTACAGTGTGTGTGTCGAAGTGTGTTTTTCCATATTTAAAAATCTTGTAATTGACAAAGACAGAGCACGAGGGAGATGGCAGCTCCCTCCTGTCGCACTCCTTCATTTTTCACATGCTCATGGTGAATCTGTTAAATCTATCACATATTCTGAATGGCTGTTCTGTGAATTTACACATCCAATCCTGGTAGAACTGTTGACTAATTGGTGAAAGAAGTGCAGTAGTGTCATTCCATCTTTTTTGACAGTGCAGAATTCCTGTTTCCCATCTCACATCTTACATATACACATTATGTAACGATGTCTAATGTGTATTTTCAAGTGTTCAGCGAATACTCCAGCTGCTGATTTTCTAAACGATGTGAGGCACACTTACATAGGATTACGTCTTACTGTAATTTGAAAGAGGCGTTCCTCAATAATGTTCAAGTGCTATCTCTTAAAAATGCTCACAGTAATATCTGACAGTCACAATAAAAATATGGTTTATGTGTATTTATTTTTGGAAGCAGCCAAAGTGGACACTGCTTTTTGTATTCTTTGGGAGCTGTGGTAGAAAACTGCATATGAATAAATTAAAGCAGTAACATGTGGCGGAGAGGCAGGCAGAAGATGAGACAGGAAACAACAAAATGCATGATTTTTCAATGCAAATTTTCGAGCTGAAATCATTTGGCAATTATTCTCAACAACTGTCATGAAATTTGACAAACACGTTCACGTTTCTCTCAGGATAATTTGTAACTCTGGCCTATTTACCTTACTAACCCTCATCTCACATTATGCTCACACTATTTCTTACCATTTACTATGTCATGTTTAGTATTTAATGAACTTTACAGTAGCATAAATGTTAATCTGAAAGGATAACAGCCTTTAGCATCCCTTCCCGAGCTCTTACAAGCTCCTCACACCCCACACCAAATCACTGAGACACACAAACACACACAGTCGTTGTCCAACGGTGGTAAACTGTAACAAGCTTAAAGGGATCAGTGTGTGTCTCCCTGGTGTGCAGCATGTCACCATGAGCAGTCGAACATGGCTTTTATTATTCATGACAGTCTGAGCTGAGGGGCTGGGGGTGTAACCAGTTAGAGCGGAGGGTCACTGAACTCAAGTCAAAATGAAGAAAACGAAACTGAAGAGAGGTGGAAGAGTATAAAGAAGTGGGAGGTGGGATTTAATCGGGCCTAAGGCATTCTGGGGGATTATAAATAAAAATGTGGGGACAGTTTCTGTTTTGGAGTACGGTGAAAACTTACTCTTTGGAGGAAGAGCTGTTATCATGGTTATCATAGACTGTATTTTGATTCACTGATGTTGATCTGTTCGTCTGTCCAACTGTTTGTTCAACACTTGCACATCCAGACAAAGATATCCTTACAGCTTTTGACCAGACTGGAATGTCATTTGACTCAAATATTCATGGTCCACAGAGGATCATTCTAATGGATTTTGGTGTGAAGGTCCTTTACTTTAGTGGTCTTTAAAATTTCTCTTTGGTTAGTTTATCACTGACTATATGACTATAAGCCGAATAATCTGATGGACATTTTTTTTCTAATTAGCAAATGCTAGCATGCTAAACTCTGCCGTTGGGCCTCCGTACAGCCTCACAGAACCACCAGCATGGTTCACATTATTACATATTATTTAGATTATTTCTGCCCTTAAGAAATGTTGGTGAAAATAAAACTAAAGTTTGCTTGTGGCTGATTTATCAATGACTGTCTGTAAACAGCCAAACTGTTCTGTTACTTGTTGTTCTGTTACTTTCTTTTAGATTAATCATGCCACAGCTGTTACAGGATGACACTTCAGTTTAAGTCCTGTGATCTCCAGCTGCAGTACATTTACTAACATGAATGCACAGACATACAAAATCCTTTCTTGGTACATGCTGCCGACTACTGTCAAAGGTCATACACTGGTCCTTCCATCTGTCGTTCATACACCAAGCATCTTCTACAGATTCCTATATGTTAGCACTTTGCTTACAGTAAAGTACGGTGATAAACCATCAGATGAGCCACAGTGTTTTTGCAGTCGCTTAGCAACCCGCTCCTTGTTTTACTTTTAGTCCTGCATGCGATGCAGTAGCCCAGCTATGTAACACACCATGCTTACTTTGCAGGGAACAGTGATGGTAACATTCTGACTCATCACTGTGTGTCTAGCACTCTCCCACCTTCTCAATGTTACTACTAGGAGAGCACCAAGGGGCTAAACAAAAAGCTACTGAAGAGCCGTCTTCTAACAAAGTGTCATCATATCTTAACAATCTTCACACGAGATAAGGAGTGTGCCGGTAACACTGGTATAGACGATGATATGTTGTATTTTGTGAGCTCTGTAAGAGTCAGACTAGTATTTACTTTTCATTTTGGAAGCCATTACTGGAAAAATAGCTGATTATTGATAATCAATGTATTTTATAATGTCCACAGCGTATGCAGTCATGGAATAAATTATAGTCAACAGTCAATTTTTTAGGAATATTCAATTTTTAAATTTGACCAGTTTTAAGGAAGAAATTGTTATTTTCAGTGTTTCCTCCATGAAAGCATCGAGCATCACGACACAATAAACCCTCTCAGTGGAGTCCAGTCTAATTAAATTCTTTAAAGCTGGACAGCTCTTTAAGGCTGATTAATGCGCAGCAGCTGCTCAGTGTTATGGGAAGTGTGGGACACATAAAACATTGAAAGATTTTTTCTTTTTTGCTGGAGCTTTTTAAACTGTTCTTCCACAAATATGACGAAATTGGAACATCCATCATATCAGAGGCGGATACTAAAGAAACGGCAGGTACTGATTTCAAATTAAAAGAAAAATCCTTCACTTCCTCTGCAGCAGCATCCACAGCAAAGATGGTGTTGAGCTGTTGTGGGAGGCTGTGTGGAAGCCTGCTGCTTCTTTTAATAAGCCATTACAAAACTTGTAAAATGCCAGCTTGTGAAGGCACTATTAGACTTAGGCTGTTGATTTCAGAGCATGAAAATGAAAACATGCTGTGAAATGCTTCCAGTGCACGGCCTCTATTTCGTACTGACTTAACAGGCATTTTCAGACAGGACGGCCAGACAAATCATAATAAGATAACGAGAACATAATTACAATTACGACTCTAGAATCGACTTATAAATAAAAAACAGTGAAGCTTGAAACCTAATGTGAAAATCTAGCTCCTCTCTGCACTCGCAGAACTTCCCAGCAGGAAAGAGAAAGTCATCCTTGAACTATGAACCTTGACGACTGCAGAGGCAGAAGGTGCTCAGCGACACAACAGTCTCAGCGACACAACAGTCTCAGCGTCTGCAGCAGCAGCAGTGACGAGCTGGTGAGGCGAGGAGTCACGGCCGAGTCACCACACAGTGACCTAACCGCACTTCTCACTGCAGATGCCACAGTAGTATCAACACACACAGAAAAAGAGGCAGGAGGTAACATCAGGCCTCAGATCTCTCCCTTTCCCTCTATACGTGCTCAGGAAAGATCCAGACGTTATTCACTGCTTGAGCCAAACATCAGTGGGAGGAGCCAAAATAACCAGAGATTTCATTGGCACAAGCTAATACAAGCATACATTTGATCATTTTCATACAAAAATGTAGGAATTCTAAAAATTGTAAACAAAATGTCAGACCTACTTAATAGAAAACACCCTCCATTCACATCTGAGTTCTGACTGAAAGACTGTTGATGAATCATTTCCATATAAACAGCATCAGTGCCATATTGATTCAAAGCTCCATTCACTACAAACCAGCCCCCACATGACTACAGCTTCTTTCTACATCGTAGTCTCCTCCCTTCACACACCGGACACTTTTCTGCATGAAGTCTGGTGCACACCGAGCAGCACCAAACCAGCTAATTAAGGACAAAAAGGTCACTGCTATTTCCCCATTCATCATTTACCTAAATCCCCCCCCTTCCCCTGATGGGAGACAAAGCAGATAACTGGTTATGGATGGAACACTTGTGGCAGTCTTCTCATTGACTGATTAATATTTCATGGTGTTTATTTGGCAGTATGGCATCATTATCATAAATATTCAGGGCTGAGCTGTAACAGTGCATCCACTATGTACAGAGGGAGAGTCATTTCTTAATTAAAATGAAGTTACAATGAAACTGTATGTTTGGGTCCAACACTTAAAGCCTCTGAACTCTTTATTTTATATGTTAAGAGCTGATCTGCTCTGTCAGAGCTGTGTGGGTGTGGTTTGATTAGGTTTGATTGACAGCAGCTGGGTAACATAAGCAAACGAACCCACAACCATCACTGGATTATATTCAAATGTGCTTAATGCTGATTGGTGAGCAGAATTATGGGACACAGCCTTTTTTCCAGCTAATGCCCGCCCACTTCAAATTCAGCAAGAAGAGGGCAACAAGAATTTTTGAATGTTTTGACAATGATTCCCAACTTGCTGACTTGTTAATCTCTTGAATTCCTTTCATTTACCCTCCAAAGAACCTGATCCTTTTTTTAGTATTGTGGACTGCAGAGCAGCCAGAGACACGACTCCAAATGAATATTAAAGTTGCTCCATATCAACTAAAACCACAAACCACCAACTACTTGCGATCAACTTCTGCATATTCACTTATAAGCTGATATGTCAGTGTGTTCACAGCTTGCTTCCACTGCCCCCAAGTGGCCAAAAAAAGAGGGGAAAAAACAGATATTGCAGATTTAAACTAAATAGACATATGGTCATTGTCTTTTTTAATATATTAACAGGGTAATCATTTATAATATTCAGTCTTTTTAAAACCTAGGTATTATGTTGAGGCCACGCAGACTAAGGTGAGCTATTACAGATATTTTCAGAGTGAGTTTCATATCTCTAAAGGGGATGCACACTGTTAGTTAATATGACTGACATCTGCCTCAATGTGCTGCCCCCCCCCGCCGGTCACACTCATGAAATGGATACTCCCCCACCCTCAATGAAACGCTCAGTGGAGGAGTGACTGGACTGTGGGCTGCAGAGACATGGCTGAGGGGGAATCCCAAACCTACTGTACATCACAAAGCTGTCAATTCACACAGCGGACCATCGCGTTTACAGGTCAAACCACGTCTTATCCGAGGGATGGGAATTGAATTCAAAATACACCGGAACAGACGGGGCTCATTGTGTGAGGCAGCTGATTTCTCCAAAACAGCGCAGCCAGAGACACACACACACACACACACACCCGCCGACAAACACTGAGACAAAACGTGGGAATGATGGGTGATGGGAATAAAAGCGCAGACGCGCACAATTTACCTGAGCGGCTGTCAGGGATGAGCAAGTGTAAGATGATGACCCTCCTCCTCCTTCTTCTTCTTCTTCTTCTTCTTCTTCTTCTGCTGCTGCTGCTTCTTCTTCTGCGATCAGGTCCACGGTCCTCCTCAGCCTCCCAGCCAAGCCCCCCACTCTCTCTCTCTCTCTCTCTCTCTCTCTCTCTCTCTCTCTCTCCACGCTCCCTATTTCCACAATGCATGCCGGGAACGAGAGGGGTGTAGCTCATTCATTACCGCAGTCGGTCCGTCAAGCTCATTGGATAACAGGCTGATTAAGCATTTTTCAGTGAAGCAAAATACAATGAGAAAAAACACACAATCAATATAAATAAATAAAGATAAAAAAAAACACTGCAAAATACATGTAAATACATTTTATATTTATAAATATATTTAAAGACCAATTTGCTGTTTTATTTGCTTAATCCTTCTGACATGTTTGCTTTTAAAAAATGCTCTTTATGTTATAGACAGAGGTATTTTTACTCATTCAGAGCATCATGGGAAACCCAGATCTGTCACAGCTGGACTGCACCATATCAGTGATGACTCTGAGTTGATATACGATCAGTCCAAACATAAACAGTAAATACTGGACTTAGTTTCTTCAGGTGAACATAAACACGGCTCCACATGAATGCCAATAGTGTTATGTGTCTGCTGCATGTGCAAATAGACAAGGGTTTGCTAACACGATCACTGTAACGGTCATCGATGCTTTAAAGAACGGGCGCCTTAAAGTTGCTCTCTCAGTTTTTGCCTTCCATCATGACCTATTACTTCCATTTTGACAAAAGAATTAATGTACAAAACATCACTGGAAAGTGAAATGACTGAGATATCTGCCAGCCTGGTATCAGCAGAGGTAAATATTTGGTGACGGCACTCAGGAGCAGAAGGAGAACATGTCGACCCACAGCTGTCACTGATGTAACTGAGTGTAATAGCAACATGATTAATCTCTTTTAACCCACAATCTACAGCCATGACGCCACTAACAGCTCTGATCTGTTTGTCGAGCGAGTTTGCTGCCATGACAGAGAAGACACTGTAGGGTCTTTAAACTGCATGCTGATACCAGGAATGTATGTAATAGTTAATCATATCTTTCACTTTAGAAGTGAATTTGGTGCCTGACTTATCATTTGTCACAATGTCTGCATAATAGTATGAATATATAGAGTGTTAATACAACACTCACTTCTCTCTAATTTCAATGCTCCAGACAACGGGCTCATAAGCACGAAGCTGGATTAAGAAAACTTTCAGTTAATTCATGGATAACTGTGTGAATGGATGTACAAATCCTGGGATTGTGTTGAAGCTAATTACACTTTAATGAGAAGCTGTGGTCCAGCTTCCAGGCCTTTGGACGCAAACAAATTCACAGATGCTGCGATAGCAACTAATTAATTCCACATTTAATGTTACACTGCAGCATAATCCTTCCAGTCAGATATTTTTAGACAAATATGTGAATCTAAGGCCAAATCAACCTTTGCATGTATAGTTTAGCTGCTTGATTTCAGACTCAGTCTTTCTTTTGGTCCTTTAATGGTGTTAGTGAGAACTCATGACATAACCAACTCTTTGCTATGAATGCATTTATTGCCCCTGCTCCCTCTTGCATCAGTGAAGAACAAGAGGGGCAGGCTGCACCCCGAAGTGCAGTACAACTGTTGTCATCTAATCACAGCAGGACACATCTGCATACAGCAGCTGCACAAAAATAGAAACTATAATGATGTTACGGCATCAGAAGACTGTCATTTCCATCTCATAGCAGCATGTTGTTTGTCCACATTGCAAATGAGACCACATTTCCCATCATCCCAGATGCTTCCTGTCCCTCGTCCCTGAACTCAAGGCAAGACAGTTTTATTTAAACAGCATATACACGAAAGAACAATGAAAGAACAAATAAAAGAAAGAACAACAGCAAAGGGAAAAAAAACTATGGTATATCTGTATCCAAAATCACCACTCACCCTACAGCATAACATACAGTGCAATGAGCAGTATTGGCCACTTATCAGTCATCATCATTTTGCAATGCATTGTACTGTACGATTGTTAGCAGAGTGCAGTGACACCTTTGAAAGGCATTAGAATATCTGTACAAAATTTCATGTCAATATTTCCAATATGTATATAAATCAAACAGTGGATGATAAGAGGATAAACATGCTGGAAATACTTGGCCTTGCACTCTTTCACCACCAGGAGCTCTGCAAGCTTTGGCTGTTTCCCCAGTTGAACGAGTCTCCTTCAGTTTTGTGCCATAAAACAGGCAAACAAAGTAAGTGCAGCAGCTAGGTTTAACACGTTGCATGGGCAGTTACAACCTTAGAAATGTGTTGACAAACAGGGGCAAAGTGACAGACTTAGCAAAAAATGCATCACCTTTGATAATTACCTGATCAACAGGTGCTTTGTTGAACTACTGAGGCTGCACATGCAGTAGATCTGCTGACTGTGGCTGTTGTTTAATTCACCACAAACATTTCAGAAACTCAACAGAAACTTCTCCTCCTATTAGGCAAATAAAGGTCTGACTCACTTCCACTCACCTAGGGGTTTTGCCGCCATAGCATTCTCCCATGAGCTGGAACTGAACCACCATGACTCAGCATAAAACATAAAAACCTCAAACACCAGGAGGGATGCATGCAAACAAAGGGGGAGGGAGTCATTTTTAATTCATAAGCTCTTGCAATGCAGGAAAACCAGATTTTCCGATACGTTGAGGCCAGGAAGCTCCTCACAGCCAGCTCTAAAGGATACACTCTGTCTACCAGGAAACAACAGCCAGGGCAAGACACAGCAGCTGCCACTAGCACACATCAGACAGGATGTGGCTGCTTAGGGTGGTTAATGTCAGTGGATATTTACTGTCACTGGGTGGGCTATTGCATCCTGCAGGGCACAGCTGCATTTACCATAGGACAGCTCCATCTTAATGGGCAGCAAATGCATAATGAAGCATGGGTGGTGGGGGAAATGGATACAGTGGCAGTAGCAGCCAAATCCATTTTCACCCTTGGAACTGTCTCTTTGTAATCTGCTCTACAGTCGAAGCTGTTTGTCTAGTCAGCACAGAAAGACATCTATATGTTTTGAACCAAAGTAGAAAAAAAAGCTCTCAGTAAGGGTCCTTAGACCTACTAAAAATTGCCCTGTCACTATTTAACCTCCATTTAAACTTTGCCTCTCTGACATTTGGTGTTTGGCGATTAGCCTCCTCAGTTTTACTACAGCTGGCTGACTGAAACTACGGAGCCCCCAAAAATCCTGACTTACTTTATGTTGTGTGCACAAAAAATACAAGACAGTAAATTTGTGGGTGGTAAAATCAAAACAACAAGCTGAAAGAAGCTGAAACGCTTGAAGCCGAAGGCCATTGCAAATTCACTCAGAGTACATGCAGTGTTTGATGCACTGTAAATATAAAAATGTTGACTTGTCGCAGTTTTGACTCTCACATTTTCTTTAGTCCAAACCAAACCAGTTGTTTCCAGTGATTTTTTTCTGTTCGGATTATGTACATTTGCACAGATCAGACAACACCGCAGTTGAGGTTTGATTATCTTGTAATTCTGCAAAAAGCCTGCACATAGTACAAAACAGCAGTGCATCACCAAATAAAGAAATGCCTGCAAGTTTAGAACTAATTAAACCTGTATACAACAGTATAAATCACATTGTCTTATTATTCAATAGTATGTGTGTGTTGAGGCGATTGGGGGTGGGGGGGGGGTGGGGGGTGGGGGGCAGTCACTGCCAGCCATATTGATCATTTTTCATGCCCTGCCTCATTTCACTAAGAGGCCCAACACAACCGCTGGTGGCTTTTTCAATTCACTTAGGAGAGAGGGAGAGAAAGAGAGAGAGAGGGAGAGACGCAGTCACAACAGAAACCAACACTGTGAAATCTGAAAACTGTTTTTCTGTATGCAGTTAACAGTAATACTACATTTATTTTCAATGCACAAAATCAATGGCATTTAACAGTCCAATTTCAACTTTGACTTGTAGTAGAATCATAATGTTCTGCAGGTGGTGATTTTAACAAAATCAATGATTACACACTGTGCAAAACAAAAAAAGGTTTATATTTTGTTTATGAAGCCATTCATTTTACAGATTATGTAGACAAAACTTTGTCACCCTCTGCTGGTTGGGGCAACATGCAGCAGCATCTCTTAACTAAATATTATGTATTCAATATCACAAATATTCAGAATGAGTATTTAAATGTGTGTGATCTGTAAAATTTCCTGAGCAAATTTCTCGTAACCACACTCATATTTGTGATACGTTAAGCCAACTGATGCTTCCTTTCACTTATTCGACTGGTTCAAATTAAAGTCACATGTATGTGAATGGAAATGAAGGAAATTTAAAAAAAATAGAAATACTGCCAAAAAGGTTTTACGCGTGGCTAAGGTGGAAAGGTTGCTGTATTGATTAAAAAACAAAGTGACATGTAGCATGTGATCTGAGCATCCATGCAATGAATTACAGCGGTAGACGAAAAACATGAGACCTGTGTGGAGCCATGAGGAGACTGTAACCTTCCATAAATGAATACATGAAACATAAATGTTTAAAATTTGATTGTTTTTTTTTTTACTACACCATCTCATTGTGTCGTCTTCCTCTGCCAAGGTTTAATGGATTTTACTAATATTTAATCTATTCACCAAATTATCCAAAGCATTCTGCATGAGCTCCGTCAAGCTCCTTCAAATTCCAATAAAAATGATTTCTATTAGTGCAGACATTATCCATTAAAAAAAAAAAAAACACACCACCTGGTCTCACTTTATCTTTGCACCTAAGCAATGACACAGGAATCAGAGCTCTTCTTTGCTTTTGGTCTTGGCGAGGAAGATGCAGAGGACTGTATGGTTTGGTCAGATGTTCTGATGGGTTGGTAATTGTAAGTGCCTGTGCTGGCTCGGTAATGAAAGCTGGCGGATTGATATGAAGCTGTGCTGTGTTGAACTGGTGTGCTGGGTTGGTATGAAGGTGTGGCAGGTTGAACCGTTGTGGTGGGTTGGTATGAGGATGTGCTGGATTGAACTGTTGCGCTGCGCTGAACTGTTGTGGTGGGTTGAACCGGTGTGCTGGGTTGGTATGAGGATGTGCTGGATTGAACTGTTGCGCTGCGCTGAACTGTTGTGGTGGGTTGAACCGGTGTGCTG
>JBBMJY010000015.1:12235279-12295914 GCA_037833715.1 Toxotes lorentzi | reverse complement strand
GGTTGGTATGAGGATGTGCTGGATTGAACTGCTGTGCTGCGCTGAACTGTTGTGGTGGGTTGAACTGTTGTGGTGGGCTGGTATGAGGGTGGGCTGAGTTGATAAACTGACAGGCTGGGTTGGTGTGAGACTGTGGCGCGTTGCCGAACTGATACGCTATGCTGGGCAGTTAGCCTGCTGGGTCTGGTAGCTGGTCTAGGTGCCACTACTGGTTTAGGTGCTGATGCTGCCGAAGTGCCATATAAAGCAACAAGTGGGTGCAAGGTTTTGTACTGCAGCAGGTACTCAGGGTAGATCTGGTGCTTCTCAAATACAACAAAGATAGAAGGCTTTATAACATCATCTACACAGCTGTCATAGAAGTTTACGTCCCCGCCATCCTTGGAAGGAGGTCGGCAGTAGTGAGAGGACCCCCTGGTGAAGTCTCCCACCAGTACCTGTGAGACGAACATGGATTTGACATCAGAGTCACCAGTGTAGCTGTGGGAGTAGCTGGCATCCCGGGCAAAGTAACTACCTGGGTGTGGACACAGAAAGATTTCAAATTTTTGGATTACTGCAAGAAAACATGTCATTATACTGTGGAAATATGCTAAGGCTGCTAATTCAAACAATGATTAGGGCTGCAAATGATTTTCTTGAATAAAGAATGAATTGTTTGGCCAATAAAAAGGAAAATGTATTTTTCACAAGCATAATTTCCCAGTGCCCAAGGTGTCTAAACCCGAAGACGTTAGATATACTGTCACTGTAAACAAATACTTAAAGCTGTGGAGTTGAATTTAGTGATTACAGCTGTCACTGTGGCCACATTTTTACTTGATAAACAATTGACTATCAAAACAGTTGCTGATTAATTTTCTGTTAATCATCTTACTGATTGTTCATCAAATCCTTTTTTTTTACTTCTTCACCTCACCTTTGCCAAAAGCAGTTCCATGAGTTCCACAGATTCTCCAATCAAAGTTGGTGAGGCAGATAGCGTCTACGTGGTTAGAGTCAGTGCCATGGAAAAGCCTTTTTTCTGTCACTTTGCATCCAGAATTCTTGTTCTTCATCAGATTCTTCTGCCTTTATTTAGGAACAAAGAAACCAGGAAACGTAAATCGAGCCAGGTGGTTTCACTGCTCCTATGTCTCTCTTTAACAACTGGACAGCAGTGGTTACCAGAAGAGATACCAGGACAATCTAGTTAAGATGATACAATTAAAACTCAGAATAGATCAGACGGGTTAGTGTTTGAATGGTAAGTTTCTGGACCAAACACATGAAAATCACACACGTACCACTGAAAGACTTCCCAAAGAGCTTTGTTCTGTATCCTCTCCATTCTGACGATGTCAAAGCCTCTCATGGTTTGACGGAAAAGAGCTTCAATCTCCTTATATTCGTCCGAGGAGGGCTGGAGGAAGACTCGCTGGAAAACAAACGCCACAGAGCAAAGTCATTATTCTTCCCATTTATTTTTCATAAAAACAACGTATCATAATGGACCTACAGAGAATTATCAAGCAACTCAGCAACACCTCAGAGCAGCTTTACAGAGCTTTATATGGAGTTTCAGCTCATTGCTTAGCTGTTAAGCTCACGCCTTCATTCATCATTCTTCATTCATTTTGCAGCTAAAGAGCCAAATATTTCCCTCAGGAATTGGTAGGGACCAAAAACAGAGCTAACAGTGAACACTGGACTTTCATTCACCGCCAGTCTGTTTGTTTGTTCATATTAAGAGTATATGATGTGGGTAAATATGAACGTTTATCTATTTAAAGGTGACTGTAGTGTTCAAAAGTGACGTTCATTTCCTTTTAGTACAGGATAACACTTTAACATTTTGGCAGAACAGCACACTGTCTACATTAATTTATGCTGTATACATTATAATAATGTACAGACAGCTACGGATTGAAATGTCTCAGTGTCTTATTTTTATGGTAATGTTGGAAACGTTCTGGTTTCCAGGTTGCTACCAAACGACACTGCATTGATTTTTTTTCTCCTTTTGTCAGAAAATCAAACCCAGAAGACAAACAATGAGTAAATATGGACGATGATGGGCATTGTAGCAGTTCCTTCTTTTTCGATAAATATTTAACAGTATGTACATTCACATAGCTTTTAAGCCCTGGTATGAATATTAGCTGAAACAGTAGAAAGGTACGCTGTATTTATGCAGTGCAGTGCACTCACAATACCTTGCATCCTGTTTCAGGAATCTGTGACTTATCCCAGTGGTGTGGTATAGTGCAGAAATTTGGTTGACCCATAGGTCTCCTGAAGACAAAAAGCAAACAAAGGTTTGGTGGTTAGTTTTATTGTGAGTCCATACAAATGAAAGGTCTCAAAAATGGGGAAAAGGGACCAATGTATTTATATATTTGGGATGTCGCACCTCACTCTCTTTGCTTTGACATCTGCTGCAGAGACAAAGTGGGGCCGTCTTCTCACAAGCCTCTTAGTGCCATAATGCTTGTTTGTTTGTATCATGTCTGAGAAAAGAAAAAAAAAAGAAAAGGGACATTATAATAGCACCTTAATATTTTAGAAATGTGAACACGGAAATCATTTGCATAATCTTTGTTTACCCTGGAAACTGAGTGAGTATGACTGTGAACCAGCGGTGAACTCCACAACATCTTTGTCATTGTCTAGAAACTTCTGTTCCAGTTGAGCGCTGCCGATGTCTGCTGCTCTGTGTCCAGCGGTCTGGAAACCGAGACAAATAAGTCTGTGTTTACCTCAAAATATATCTAAACTGGTAGACAACCAATCAGGAACCACCTGGGTTTAATATGCAGAGATTATTAAAGAATAAAACCAGTGGATACTGCTTGATATGAAATTTATATTTTTAGCTGAAAGTTTATATCAATGATAATCACATTGAATTCGATTTGGCTGAAATGAGGGGACTTATGTGAATATGCTGTCAGTCGACAAAACGTAACTCTGAAAGAAACCAAATGCATCAAAATGACTCTATTTCATTCAACAGTCCAATGTGAGCACGACATATTCAGATTTTCGTAATCTGGCTACAATCTCCATTGCTGCTAATCCCTTTCCTCAGAGATGCAGCCACACAGCATGTGCACACAGCTCAGGCAGCGTGGCAGCCTCTCTGCCTCTTTTGATTTTTTTGTGAAGATGTAGAACCATAAAATATAAGATTAAAACTTACTGATGAGCTGTTTGGGAAGCAGCTTAAGCAAGACAATACAGAAGGGAAAGAAGAAATGTCTACCATAAACATGAAACGGATAAAACAGAATATAAAGAACTGCAGGGTTATGTAAACACGTCGTCAGTTCAGCGCGGGTTTAGTCGACCATGTGTGGGAAGGATGAAGTGGGAAGTTCAGTCGTGGTGTTTTCAAATTTCTGTCCTTTACAGTCATCGTGACACTGTGGACTGTCAGAGGACCACAGCCAGTGTAGCTCAGATAACAGAGTATTGCATCAGAGGACTAATATCACACTTAAATTTCAGACAGCCTTACTTCTTTCTCATCATGAGCAAAATTTCTCAGAGTAGCAGCATTTAGAGCTGTAGCACGCCTGGAAAATGTCATAGACAGAAGTAAAGTGACCATTTTTAGCCCAAATCAGCTGAACAGGCTTTGCTTGGCGAGGCACGTTGTCAGTGTGCATATCTTCACTGAAACTGGCGGTTGCTGCAGCTATTTTTCCATGCTGCTCCACTGTTTTCTAACACACAACTGTATCCACTTCTAATTGTTTTGTGCAATAATGAACAAAATCAGTAAAGTATGAAGCTGTGAGAACAGATCATTGAAACGAAAGACACTAAAATGCTCCATATATCTGAACTGCAGAGTAGGGTGGTAGGTCTTCATGTTGACTGTCTCCTTTCACAGTACAAATGGTTATTTGATGCTTTGTTTTTATAAAAAGATCAATCGGAGCAGTAGTTTAATGAATACTGAAGGGCTGCTGACATTTTACGCCCTGGAAATTGGTTATATTTTGTGTGGATGTATGAGGTCTTGACTCACAGATGAAGCGTACATGTTCCACTTCCCGAACTCATCCTCCCAATACCAAACCCATTCGGTGGTGTGGATGAAGGTCGGCTCAACCAAAGAGTTAACGGTAGAGAGTCGTCGCACTTGGTTCGGTCCACAGGTCATCGTGTCAAAACAAACAGGTGGGGTGCTGCTACTAAAGACACGAAAGACAAATCATGTTAAAAGCAAGTGGTCTGTTGGTTTACACTATACATTACTTAGCTGAATCATCAGATCAGTATTTGGATTTGTGTTACTTTCTGTGACTATGTGAAAACCCATTCCTTTGTCTTACAGGCACAGCATAAAAATGGAAATATTCATCGTAGCTACTTAAACTGCGACTGATTTTTTTTAACAATCGCATCCCATTCATCAAATGAAAAAATGTTTCTCTCTGCTTTAGGTCCTATCAAGTTCAGCTGACATGTTTTTTTAAGCCATCTGTTGTGATGGAAATACAAAACTAAACAACTGGAGCATCCCTTTAAGTACTCTGATTTTCAGGTCAAACTAGACTGATCTGGGTTTACTGTAGGTCTACGTTTGGAAATTAGTGGTTTAAGTACACACCTTGACATGGCTGAGTTTAACAATAACATCTTCCCTGAATTCCATAACTACAGTCCCACTGAATGTCAGCTAAGAGTACCTGTATGTGTTTTTGGGGTCACAGTAGTCCTTCTCAATCGTCTCGTTATCAGGCAAGGCGTTCCACTGATCACCCTGTTTGACCTGCCACCTGTACGGCATCTTGTCATGAGCTTTAAAACACTTATCTGGGGACACATTGATCATAAAAACACAATCAGTGACACCTGATCAAACTGATGAGACGATCACGCTCGAGTACACGAAAAAGTGTCATTATTACTTTGTTTTGCGTGATGATCTATGATTTCTCAGTGAAAACTCACCCTCATGTTTACAGCTTCCTTTGATGAAATACATGCATATCTCAGTTTTATCTAAAACGACACAAACAAAGAGACCGTGAAGTTTTGTTTTGTTCTTTTTTACGTCATACATAGTTCTTTTAGATGACAGTTTTAATTTATCCTCCATGGAGGCTTTTGCAGTTGGTGTAGTTTACCTCTAACGGGCCTTTGTCGTTGTCTCCTGTTTGGTCCATCATTGTTGTTTGCGTTTTTGTTGCTGACAAGAAGAGTTATGTCATTAGTGGAACGGGCTTTTTGCAGCTGTTGATGGTTGCCCCAGTTACCACCTCTCCCTGTGTCAGCTGCTGAGGTTTTGTTCGCCTTCTGTGTTTCTTTTCTGTTCTGACCATTGTCGCTGCTCGTATCAGTGTCGCTGGCATCAACAGACATGTTACTGGTAGAAGAATATAAAGAATCAACAGCACTACGGATGTCACAAGTGGAACAGCTTTGCCCGCTTTGAAGGTTGCCTTGGTTTTCTTTTTTTTTTCTGCCTCCCCTTTTGCCCCTGTTGCCCTGTTGACCACTTCTATCTCTGTACCACTCCCTCTGTGTTACAATCAGACCACTGTCGCTGCTGACAAATGTAAAGGCGGCATCAGCAGAGGCATCACTCGTAGAAGGGTTTCCCTTGTTGCCCCTACCACCTCTGTTGCCAGAGAGCCATAAAATCTCTTTATTTGTATAAACAGCCTTCATGGAGGAAATGAGGTTGTCAGACACGCCTTTCTCCTGCAGTTTTTTCAACGGCTGTGGAGCCCTAAAATCATGAGTCTTGGAGCAGCTGCAGTCACCATTCAGGTACCCCTCACAGATATGCAGTCTCTTGCAACCATCTCCATTCTGACACCGGCCAAACTCCCCGTCACCGTTGTTGTAATCATGACATATCTGGGACAGGGAGGATAAGACAAAGAGAAAAGGTGGTTACAACCAAGCAAAGCAGGGTTAGAGATTCTAAACATGTTATTTTTCGGTGAACCACTCCTTTACCATCATAAATACACATGTTATCCAGTTAAACCAGTTAACAGTTACAGTGTTGATAAAGGCAACAAACTTCTGGATTTTAAAAAAAAGGCAATTATTTTCAGTTCTGATCCCTTTGTGTACTGATCAGACCATGTCGTCAGACTTACAGGAGGCAGGAGTGTGCTGTCGCTCTGCAGCAGCAGTGTGCACAGCTCTGTCCTGCTCAGATTCTCCAGTTCATTCTCTCTCAGTATCTCATTATTGTGGTCAGAGTTCAGCTCATGGGAGAAGTTGCATCCTCTCCTGTCATCAAAAAACACAGCACACATGGCAAAGTCACGAGTCTGACTGTTAATTTACAGTTGCTGAGGAAAAAGAGAAATTTATGCATGATTTTCTTTTTTTATAAAAATGGCACATTTAAATTAGCCTAAAGTTTATGAAATTGAACAAATATGAATGGTTGGCAGGGGGACAGTAAGTCTGACAGCTGTTATATTAGTGTTTTAAAATTAATATCTGAAAAGCAAATGGTAGTCAAACACAACGCAAACTATACAATATGATCTCTAAACAAATGTTAGAGATCATATTGTATATGATCTCTAACATATACATGTGTGTCTGGGTTGTGTCTGTTTTTGTGACTTATGCAACGCTTATCGACATTAACAGGCAGAGAAGGCCGAAGGTCACTTTTTTTTTTGTTACTTGATGACGTGCACACTTCGTGTTTTCTGCACTTCATCCTTTCTTCCTGTTTTTCTTGTGAGCCGCCTAACAAGTAAATTTCCCCGCTGTGGGATCAAGAAAGTCCTAACTTATCTTATCTAAGGTGACATCCCACCTGCTGTCCTTGCCTGACTTACTGAAGAATGGAGTTCGTATGAAGCTCTTTGTATTTTGCCAGAAAGGTGTTTTCCCCTCAATGTCAGACTGTTTCTTAAATAGTTTTAATCTAACACTGATGCTACCTAAAACGTCCAAAAGACCACCACGCTTCAGCCAAGGTCAAGGTCTTAAGTTCTTCTTCAGCATCCAACTTTCAATTGCAACGTCGGTTTTTGCCAACGGTACTTGAACGCACCGCCATGTCAGGGCCTTTAGACACATTCAATGTAACTACAAACCAAGGACCACGTCATTCTTTATTAAGCAGCTTTAAAGACATAAAGTGATGAGATTTTGAATCTCAACAAAGTGCTACTCAAACTGCCAATAACCACAGGCCGGTCTGAGGCTGACTCACCTGACCTTAACAAAACGTATTTACCTTAAGAGACTGAAAGGGCAGGATCCGCTGAAGAGGAAGTTTTTACACAGGTGCAGCTTCCCGCATGTCCCCTGACAGTCCCTGGGCCAGCACAGTCTCAGTTTGGTCCTGGCCACCACCTTCGGTTGCCCGTTGCGACAACACAAAGCAAATTTATCCTTGTTACAGATGATCCCCGACACGCTGGTGGAATCGCCGCAGCAGAGATTAAACAGCAGATCATCCGTGTGGACTGCTCCTTGATTGGCGCAAATAAACTTAAATATTTCAGACTCCTGCATTTTTTTAACGCTCTCCGCCGTGCTTTCCCCTCCAGATCCGAGGAGGACAACGGCTGATAAACACGCTTAACGACAGGCTACAGGGAGGAGACAAAGTTTGGTATCATTTCTGGAGATTGGAAACCGAAACTTAATTATCTGTAGCGGGGATTGATGCTGTAACGCCGCCGCTATCCGCTCGGGGGCGTCACCGTGTTACATGACTACATACAACCCTGTTCTCCTGTGGGGGGGGACAGAGGAGCTTCCCCTTCTGCTTTACAGCTGAACACAGCGGGACATCTTTTAAAGACATTAAAAATATGTCCCATTACAAGACATACTGTTTTATATCCATGCAGTTAATTTACTGTATAATTTAAACCCTGAACAGAGTATTTTAACATTTTTTAAATCCTTAGTATCAGAAAAGTACAATTAAACTCATTTATATTCATTCATTCAATCCTAGTTGTCCCTTTTCTCTTAAAGTGTCTGATTATTGTGTTTTTACAGTAGGTGTGTGTAAGTGTGCATTTGTCACCTTTTTTTTAATCTGATTACTGTAATCCCATTAATGTAATCTGCCAATCCCACCAGCTAAAAGACCTGCCTGCTTCAAAGACAGAATGAGTCCTGCCTACAGTTTGATGTGTTTTAGTTATACCGTCCATACATTTATGGTTTTATTCCCAGAGCTGTGAAAATTCAGATTTCTTTGATAAACTGCCTCATTCCACCTGCACAAAAGGACAGAACTAAAATAAAAATTATACTATACATGTAAGAATAAAAACCTAATTGTATCCACCCTGATTAAATCTTGTAAATAAAGAACTACGTAAAATAACATAAGGCATGCCAGTCCACTTACTGACCGAGAAGCATCAGGATGAATTCATCATCCCCCAGCTCCACTCATCTGCATTTGCTCATTAACTTGGAGCACATTTCCCATCAGCCTCGTTGCTTCCTGTCCCCCTCCCTCTCCTTGAAGAGAATATACATGTTGGAAGTGATTTTTCCATAATTCTTTTTTTTTTTTTTGCTTTTTACTCCTTCCACCATCTGCTGCCACCAGAGACTCTGAAGCTTTAGGTTTCACTGCCCTCAAAGAACAGCATTCTTTCTCTTTCTGCTTTGAGCTGTAAAACAATAAAGATATACTGTTAAGTCTGATCTGGAGGCTGACCACATCTCAACCTGAATGAACACCTAGGGGAAACGTTTGACCAACATGTTAGAACACCGCTCACAGCTACCATTAGGACAACACCTCATGGTGACCATGGTGGCCTTAAAAACCTTCATCAAAAACATTATGTTGTTGTTTTTTTTAACTTCAACTTGTCACCAAACTGTGCACCAGACTAGTTAATGCTGTGCTGTAATTGTCTTTAAAGCAAAACTTGTGCCAGTGAAGTTGTTTCAACTGAGGGGACTAATTGTACAGCAAGTTTATTTAAATCAGTATGAACTGTCTTTTATTTATCTTTTAAAATTGTCAGTTTTTTATAAGTAGTAAACAACTGGATTGCCTGTCAACACACAAAGACACTGAACAGCATAATCATTTGTGCTTGGCTGGTAGTGTACAGTGGGTTTATCAGAGCTGGAAGATGCTTGTTGCAGCAAAGAAAAACAAGGCTGATGGGATCAGTGAGACTGAACCAAAAAAAGTAGAGATATGAGCCATAAAATCAAAGCGCTCTGCTAAAAGAGGCTAAAAAGTACCGTAGAGCCGAGGGTGACTGCACAGCTGAGGAAATTTTTCTGTGGGTTTCTCACTATGAGCAACAGCTTTCACATCACACACAGTCATTTAATTCACTGCTAATGTAAGAACATTCCTCGGTGCAGCTTTAATGTTACTGATGTAGTATTCAGTCAGATGGTCAGGTCTATTACATCTGAATCCCAGCATACTATGAACTGCACAGTGTGATCACAGACACGGACCCAGCTGAAGCACTGCAGCCGGTCCATGGACCTCTGCCTCTGTCTACATGTCTTTTTTCCATGAAGCTGATAGGTCCAGTGTGTGTGTGCCAATATTCAGCCCAATTTTAAATTACCAGTACAACTTAACTTTATGTATTCAATTAAAGTCACCTTGATAACAAATATTCTTTTTATTTATTAGTATTTGCTTTTGTTTTATATACTATTCATGCCATTTTATTTTTTGTGTCTCACAGTGTTTCTTTTGTATTATGGGTTTCTTCTAACTTTTATTAAGTGAAAGTGACCTTACAGTGACCTTTTCACACTATACGATATTTTGGCTTTGAAGCAATAAAAGTAAATATTGATTAATTAATAAACACTGAATCTCCTGTGGAGTCTCTACATCGTATAGGCTGATATTCCTTCGTGTGTCCTTTAACGAGTTCCACTTTTTCTGTTGCGTTTTGTTCGCTGTCTAATTAAAGCGCGGCGCGGTTTTAGCTCATTGTGTAACCGCCTTCGCATTAAGCTTTGATTTGAAAAGCAAAGAAACAGACAGGAGCGTCCGTCTGTCACTCAGTCAGTCACAGTCCGTCTGTCAGTCAGTCTGCAACGCGACCTGCTGCGATTTCCTGCTTCGGGTTTCCCTTTAAAAGGGGGCAAGGCTCAATGCTGGGAATTCACGTCATTTCGCAGTTTTACACACATCCAGATCAATGAGAGAGAGAGAGAGAGAGAGAGAGAGAGAGATGTCCGTAGCTCTCTCTCTCTCTCTTCAGTCTTGCTCTTCCAGGAAGGGATTATTAACCAGCGCGCTGCCGACATGTGAAGGGAAAACACTCACAGACAAAAGAAGTTTTCACACAGACAGCCGCGCTATGGACCTGACCAGCAGATAGAGAAAGAAAGACGGGAAGAAAGAAAAGAAAGAAAGAAAAAAGAGAGGAAAAGAATAGAAAAAACGGGCTACATGAGAGAGAGAAAAAAAACAACTTCTCCCACAGTAACAAGCCGAGCAGTCGGGCTGCCGCTTCTGCTGCTCTCGCTGTGCGGGTTCCTGTAGGGAAGGACAGGAGATAGAAGAAGAGAGAAGAAAATAATAATAATAATAATAATAATAAAAAAGAAAACGGAAAAGTGGAGACGGAGAAGGAGAGAAGTTGACGGGAGATAATGTCTGAATCCTCCTCCGCTGCGACCAAGGTAACACTGTCGGCTCTTTGTTTTCTTTCAGCACGCACTCTGCACTTTAAGGCTGTTTAATGGCTCGCAGTGCGGGCTGTGATGATTGCATATCACCTACGGACGTGTGCCACAGGGGCACTGGCTGTAAGCGCCATTCAGTTTGTTTTTGCTAGTCATCTGTTGCTCGCTGCTCCACGCTTTCTCTCTCTCTCTCTCTCTCTTTTTTTTTTTTTTTACTTCGCCTCCACTCACTCCGCTGATGGCAAAGAAGTCGTGACTGACTGTCTGTGACACGCAAAACGTTTGATTTAACGGCCGCTGAAGTGATCGGAGCCGGTGGGCCAACCTGTGGTAACCTACGCGTAACGCGTTAATAGACGCGAGCGGTCGATAAGGAAAGCTGTTTTCTTCAAACGATCCCAGCTCAGTCACAACAAAACAACAGGGACACGGAGGAGTTGGAGCTATTCAACTCCTCACTCTCTGGCCTGTACCACGTATTAGGGATAATGTAATGGCACAGGAGAGCTGCCATTGACAAGCTCAGCACACTATAGTCGTTAGTGTGATTTGTTGGATAAATATACAGCCAAAAGCAGCTAAAATGAAGTGCTCTAGTCTGCTGTAGAGCTGCAATGATCAGTCGATCGATAGGATATTAATCAATAACAATTTACACAATCGATTAATTGTCATTTATTCAGTAAAAATGCCAAATATTTGCAAATTCCAGCTTCTCCAGTGTGATGATTTGCTGCTTTTCTTTTTCTTTGTATCACCGTGAGCAGAACAGGTTTGAAAAAGCTAACAGTTACTTTCATTAGTGATCGATCACTAAATTGTTCAGCCACAAGTTCCCAGATCTTCCTCCTGCTTGATTTATCTAACAGTCCATACCCTGAAGATATTCAGCTCGCTATGATATAAAACAGAGAAGAGGAGCAAAATCCTGACAGTGGAGAAGCTGGAGGAAGAGAACGTATAAATCAGTTAACTGACTAATAATTTCAGCTGTGTATCTTTGGGTATGGGACTGTAGAAAATGTTCCCTTTATAGCCTAATTTAATTCATTAAAAACACATAAGGCTTAGTTACAACCTAAAATTCATATTTCAGCCTTCATGGCTGTCGGTCAGACCCTGTAAACAAACTGAAGTCACTCTGTGCTTGTGATGGACTACATGTCTAAGTCATCAATTGCCAAAAACTGGGTCATGACCCACGGCAGGGTCACAGATGTTATTTGGGTCATCCAGTCAATTAGCTGAATTTCTCCTGTAGTCTTTTATTAAAGATTTATATCTCCAGTACACCTTTCAGTGACCTCCTGTATGGTTTCTTACTGTGTGAGAAACAGCCCAACGCTACTGCAGAAAAATTAATCCAGCCTGCTGCGACTGACATGGTCAATGACGAAAAGTTCGTAGGAAAATTAAAATGCATCCCTCTGAGTGACCACTCTGTTTCCCCAAGAATTAGAGATATTTCAGACAAGCTTGAGGAGCAGCTTATTTCAAGGCTAAAGTCACAGATGAGAACACAGATGTCTCACTTGTTGGTTTATGTGAGGAAGGCAAATGAACTTGCGGAGGACTTGTTATGTTCCTACAGGAACGACAGGTGAAGAAATATTTTGTGTAGTTACAGCGTGTGGCCTGGGGCAATAATGCGTGACAGGGCCGAGACAGTGGAGTTTCATGTGAAGGAACATCTTCCGATCTTGACAAAGCACGGACAGAAGTTATCCACGTTGTGAACTTTATTAAAGACAGCGCACTGATATGGGGGCTGAATGCCTGCACTCACTGTTTCATTCAGATCTGCATTGGCTCTCCAAAGGCAGAGTCCTTATCAGAGTTTCTGAACTGAGAAATGAAATTCATGTTTTCCTCCTCAAGAAGAAGTCACCCCTTGCCAATTTGTTGGCTGATGATCGGCTTCTCAGATTGTCATATCTGGCTCATATCTTTTCATCTCTCAGCGAGCTGAACTTGGAACTTCATGGATAGCATGACGATGTTTTCCAAACTGGAAACATGGTCTCATTTCCAAAAGTCCCTGAAGCTGAGGCTTGCACGACTCAGACGACCAAACCCAAGCCACTGCATGTTCCCCACTGTGTAACTGCACATAGGAGAAAATGATGACACAGATGTGAAACATCTGACTGGACGTATTCAGACACACCTTGTTGCACTCGCTGATAACTCTGATCGCTGTTATCCAGCAGAGCGATGCGACGTTATGAGTGAGGTGGATTCAAAAATCCCTTTGAACTGAAAAAGCCCAGAGTCAGTGCTGGAGCTGGGACTAACTCCTGCTGAAGAAACAGATGTGTTACAGCCGAGCAGCATGAACGCATGACATTATCTTCACTCTGGATAAGCATCTCATCTGAATATGCTGCTGGTCCCTTCACAACCACATGCAAATGCACTCCCACCTATGATATTAGTCATATAAAAGGCGCATAATGCCTGATGAGGTTTGAAGTGGAATAGACTTGATGTGGTTAATGAATTGATTAGCTTTTCAAATTGATTGACTGACTGATTGATCAGGATCTCTGCACTTAAACACAAGCCCACTTGTTCTAATAACAGGCACGAGCATTTAAAAAAAACTTTCAACAGGAAGCATGTTTTTGATAGAACTGAATGTTTGCATTGTTCTGATAACTGTACTAATAACACTGAATCAAGCATGAAACATCAAACATGTGTCTCCTGGAAATGGCTGGTTCACCTGTTCGGGGTAGTATGGTCAGGAACCTTCGTCTCTACACAGATTCGCTCTGCAGATAAGGCCGATTGTTAAATGGGTCGCAGTGGGTTTAGCTGAGGAAGATGGGTGAATATTTGCTGGTCCAGGCTTCTTAAATGTGAGGATTTGCTGCTGTCCTGTATTTTTTTCTGTTTCAAATTAAAACCCTCGGGGTTTGTACTGTTGGTCTGACAAAACAAGGCATTTGAAAATGTCACCCTGGGGTCTTTTGATGAACATTTTTTTAAAAGCTTTTTTTTTGACATTTTGTTAATCAAAATATAAATGGACAGGTTAATCATTGATATAATCGTTAGCTCTAATAGGGACATTAATTAAAATACTATCTGGGACGTCGAGATCAGCCTGAAATAACCGAAAACACTGCAGGCTGCCTGGTGACTAAAAGTGAAATCTGGTGTTTTGTTTTCTTTATGAGGGATGTCTACTCATTACTAAGTCTGATGTCATTGCCCGACTGCAGTTGCATGCTGAAGAATGATCAGCACTTCGCTCTCAGAGAAGTTTTCCACCACAGCAGCCTGTAGACAAGACTCCCCCTCGCTGTCATACTGCAGCCCAGTTCTGTCACAGATCACTTTCCCTTCTCTGCCGTTGTCTTTATCACAAGCTTTGTCCTAACTGTCACCTTCCCAACTAACCTGACTCAGTCCCAGCTGTGTGAAGCCTGCGGCAGTCGAACAGAGGAGACTACTTCCTTTCTCTGGACAACAGAATTTTTAGAACAGGGACATGAAGCTGGGTGGGGGGGGGGCCCCTTCGTCTGTGAGAGGAGGAAATAGAAGACTGAAAGATTATTGCTTGGCTTCCACAGGAAATTCCTGGTACATGCAGTTGGTGTGCAGGTCTCAAAGTGGCTGGCTGGTGACAGCAGGCTGAAACTGGAGGGGAGAAACAGCAAAAGACTGAGCCTCGCTTCCTCAAGAAACTTCTGTCCTCATTTGCAGGAAAGGAAACCAGTCAACAGAGATGACCGCAAAGTGGAAAACCACATACCTTAACCTAGATTCAGTGAGTGTACTGAACAATGGCAGAGCTTCATCACAAATTTATTTGCTGATTATTTGTCTGATAATTTCATTTATCCTTTATTCTTACACAGTATAATTGTAGTAAACCACATGCCCATCACAGTGCTCCACAGCCCAGGGTGACGTATTGAAATTGCTGGTTGTGTCAGACCAACAGTCTAAACCACAAAGTGTTCTGATTAAGAATCAAATCAAACAGAGAAATGAAGCAAATCTTCACATCTCAGAAGCTGAAACCTGCGAATGTTTGACAGTTTTGTTTTTTTTTTTAAAACACTGATTATTAAAAGATGTCATCTGATTTAACACAAAAGCTGTTTCAGTTGAAGGTTTAGATTCATCTTAATCTCTGCAGTACAAAAGCATGGACGACTGGACATGTGTATGTACTGCTTTGCTACCACATCTGATCTGTGCTGAGTGGTTGGGAGAAGACACTGCTCTGCTCTTGTCTGAAATACAGACATACTGCACAGTCAGTATTATCATGGTAGTTGAAATGAACAGTTTTCCATGACAAGACTAGAAGTTATTACTGTTGGCTTCAGCTAAGAAACCCATATGGGTCATTTCCCATCACTTATTGATTAACATTACATTACGCTCTGAGGAAGCTGTGACGGACACCGTTCACTTTTCATACTTTCACATTTCACATAATTGATTCATTCAAACAATAATAGAGAGATCTGTCAATGAAAGTAATTAGCTGCAGTCTGAGATGCAGAAATGTTTTAATCATTTATTGAGCAAAGGCAATAAATCTGTGCTGATTCCAGCTTTTCAAATTTGCTGCTTTTGCTCTGTTTCATATCATTGTAAATGAAATACCCGCAGGTTTCTGAACAATAATCAGTCATAATTCATTCAAGGGTTGAAAATAACAGAGTTTATCCTCCTGTCAAACAGTGCATTGCCTAGTTTAGAACTTAACTGCACTGCATAGCAACACACGTGCTAAAGCATGTGTGGAATTCTGTACAACAGTGTCTCCAGAATGTGTTTTCACAGCCTGACAGGCCAGTGTATTAGAAGTGTACACCATAGTGTGTCGAGATGAGACCAAGGCTAGTAGTTACCGTGTGGGTGCATGTCGAGGTGAGGCAAGTCGGCGTGGGGCTGTTTGGGTTCAGGGCCGGTGCGTCGTGGAGCTTTGTGAGCCATGCTTTGTGTCTCTGTGTCTATTCATAGCAGGAGAGGAGCTCTTTCAGTCCTTCCGCGAACCCGCTGCCAAACTCCACTTCCTCCCCCGTCCATGCTCCCGCCGCGAGGCCAGCCAGCCGAATGGAGGACGAGCCTGCCAGGCTGCCTGCGCACCTGCGTGAGTCACACACACTCGCACACACACACACACACAAACACACAGAAGAGCAGTGACTCCTACACACATTGATCAGTCGGTCATTTGAACAGGACATTGATTTTTGTCAGTGTGTTTTAGTATCTTGGGCTGTAAATGTTTCTGTTTGGCTTAAGTGGTAATTTGGGAAATCTGTTTTTTTTTTTATTTGTTCTCGTTCCCCCAAATCACCTGTCAGTCAACCTGAGTGGGCGGGACCGTGACTGTGACAGTTTAAGCTTCTGCAGGTTGCAACACCTGAGAGTTTAGAACAGCAAACAGAAGCTATAGACGGTGTTATCAAAGTGAGGAGAGCCAACATGAATAAATAAAAATGTTGCGGAATATCACTTTAATAGTTAAAACCCATCACATCCAATCATGACAACACACACACCATTATCGCTGCATGAGCGCTGGCCCAGTCATGCCGTACCTCTCAGCTCAGAGGCGTTGAAGCAGATCCGGGGTCAGACACCTGAACCGTACACGCTTCCACTGGACCAGAACTGACAGACCTACAGCACTGGAATAGCCAACAGTTACACAGCGGTCAGGTTCAGATAATGTGGAGCAGAGAAGACACAGGTGCTGAGAACGATAGAAGAAGAAAGTGGCTGAAAAAGTGGAGGGCTGCAGTATGGGGACTAAGACTCTGATTTCTGTAGGAGTAAGAATGTAATCCCAGACACTTGGAGAAAAAAACTTAAAACATTTTAAGTGTAGGACATGAATAACAGAACAAATCTTATCTGGACTCATGCTTATACACTACCGGTCAAAAGGTTTAGAACCCCACCATTTCTTTTTCTTATCTTTCTGTCCTTATCTAGCTTATCTTTGAACCATTTAAGCTTCTTCACTGGCTTTGAACTGCACGAATTTCAATAAAAACTGGAAAAATGCAGGACTTCTAAAACTTTTGTTCTATTTTCTGTTCCGATCATCACGTTTTAATTAGCCCATTCAATGCACAAGACGTTTACATTTCTTCTGACTGTTGAATCGGAGTTGGCCTTGAGCCTCCCTGAATGCATCAGCGAGGTGAATTAGTCCCGGCTTCCGACTCAGTGATGACTGAAAAAATAAAGGCAGTGAAATGTTCACTGATATGAAATAAAAATTTGGTCTGAATAGCTTCTGACATCTCAGATTTGTTTTATTGATTTCAACCGGCGGAGTGCTCATTAATGGCCACTCTTCTGTGGAAAGGCAACTCAGCCAATCAGAGCGCGTAGTAGGTGGGATTAAGAACGGGGACGTTACGCAGCAGAGGCTGAATAATGGTGACAAAAAAACTGTGACAGCTGTACAGCTTGTTAAAACTGACTCAGAGCAAAAACAACTCTGAAAGTCCGAGACTTGGTAACTTCATGGCTCAGTGCCATGACTGAAAAGCAGAATTCACATGCAGCCAAAACGTACCCTCACTCAGCTCAATACACTCGTGTTCCGGTATGAGCAGTAGCTTATGATGGTTAATGTTAACTAGTGTTTGGAAACTTTAGAAAGATATTGTGGCGTGACTTTGCTGAGTCAGCTGGGTGACTGTATGACTCTTCTCCACTTGTACCATTGATGCACTGTGAGATAGCATTTGACATTATAGCACAATTGTTTAGCAAAAGAAACATAGCTCGCTGAGAATGTACATATTTCTTTGGTTATGGTGGAAAACAAAGTTAACTGTTACTGTGTATATGTTACTTGAAAAATAACACAGCTGGGACAAATCCCAGATGCATCGCTCGGCACTGATAGAAACAGAAAACAACTAAGTTGATTCACAGACTGAAAGATGAAATAAATTAAAACGGCAGTTCAGTCTGATCATCAGGCTAAAAATGGCCCACATTAAAGGTACCCTGTTGAGTTTTTTGACGCACATGAAGATGTGAGCACACAGGCGATGTAATTCACATCCGATGATGGGGGCTGGCAACACGCCAGCAAACGTCGTTTAAACAAGACAGGGGAGAAGCAGACAGCATGCAGGCTCACAGGGCTTAAACATGTACCAAAAACATTTATAAAATGAAATAAAATAAAATAAAATTGGCTTTGTAAATGTCTAATGAGGAAGGAAATGCATTCAGCACATATGTTTGACCTTATGGATAGATTCATTTTTATCACACTGAATGAAAACATAACTTTTGTTGCCACCGGGCACCTTTAATATTAGGTATGCTTGATTTGTAGACTTAAACACTGGTAGCTTAAACTGGTATAAACAGCAGAGAAGAAAAGAACAAGCAAGTATGTCATCGAGCAGCTGGAATCAGATTGGATTTTGATGATGCCAGTAAACAGATTAATTGGACGTCAGTGGGTTTATGTTTAGAAGCACTGATTGTCTGTTCATTGTCTACTCTGAATCAGAAAAAAAGAAATACGCAGTAGAAATACTGTTATGGTTAATTAACGCAGGAGAGGAGCAAACAGCCTATAGGTGAGTCAGTAAGGAAATATGTTTTGAAAAGGTGTAACGGTCACATTCACGGCTCTGTGGAGCTTCGGTTCGGTTGCATCGGCTCAGTGTTGCTTAACCAATCACAGAGCAGGCGGGGCTGGAGCTGTGCCAACAGATAGGCTCAATGTTCAAAGAGTAACCCTGAGCTGCTTTGTTCATGCGCCCGTCAATATTTAACCAGTTTTTTGTAAAAGTTCAGGGCTTTTCTGGGGCGTTTGGCCGGGCATCTGCAAACGTTGAGGCTGGATGAAACGCACAGGAAACTCCCTCAGCCCACTTCCTCTTTTGCATTGTTGCAGAAAAAGGAAGAACGTTCAACAGGTCCGTGTTGAGTTTCCTGTCGAGTAAACTGATGGGTCAGTCCACATCCGCAGACATGTGGAAGTCCTACTTTGTTTCAATCACATTTCAAACACAGCTCCTTGCACAGCCATGACTCTCACACATCTGCAGGTCAGGAAAATGTCTTTTTTTTTTCTTCCCCTCTTCAGTGTTTAGTTTATGGCTGCTCCTGGTTGGGATCCACTCTCCTCTCTCAGACAGACAGCAACATGTCTTTGTCACTGCTCAGATAATCCAAAACACCTCTGTCCTTTCTCCTCCTGCCTATCTAAACACACATGTGCTGGAAAACAAGCCGTCCATTAACCCCCACGCTCAGAGGGAGTTTTGTCCTGAGGGGGGAAAGGAAGAGGGAGGGAGGGAGAGAGAGAAAGAGAGAGGAGGAGGAGGAGGAGGAGGGAGGGTGGAGGAGAGGGGAAAAAAGACAGAAAGAAAAAGAATGAGGGAGGAAATTGCAGTGTGGGCAGAAATCCGCCTTCTCCATTTCCTGGGGAGGAAGTGGATTAGATCGGGGAGAGTTGCAGCCTGCTCCTCACACTAAAGAATGCTACCATGCTCGATTTTAACCCTTTAGCCCTTCAGCCATCACTGAAACACACAACACACCCTAATGTAGAGGAAGCATTTTTGGAATTAGCTGTCCTCTTTTGTAATCACTCACCATCGCTTTGTGTTTAGATTCTTTCCTTCATCGCTTTTCTGTTCTGAGTGGGTTTTTCATAGTGGCATTTCCATTGTGCTGTTGTTCCATAAAGCCCTGAAATGTCAGTGAAATGATTCTAATAAATTCTTTCCATTCATTAGAAAAGACTTTTCAATATAAATGCGAATGTAAGAAAAGATAAGAGATTTATTGGAAGAATTTTTTTTTTTTTGTGTCCTCTATGCTGAATTTCATGGTAAAATAAATACATACATTTTATAAATACGCTCAGACAATTAAATAAAAGATAGACCAATACTAATATAAAACTAAATAAAGTTATAGTACAAAGCTACAAAGAGTGTGAAGGGGCAGCTCCACATTTTAGGACAGATAATATACTTGGTCGTTTTCTTGCTAAGAGCTACATGAGTTAGCATCACTCTCATGCCTCCCCCATTAATATACAGCTCCAGCTAGCTGCCAGTTAGCTTAGCACAGAAACTGGGCTATGCTCAAGAGTTACACAATCCATCTACCAGCAGCTACAGCTGACTAACCAACATGCTTTATCTACTTTGGTTTAGTGGCTTCCTGGTGTCTCTGCTGGTTGCCTGGCAACGTTACAGTGACAACAAGATTTGTTGTGCTGATCCAACTGTCCGTTAAATCAACAATTTGTCCCTTTAGGTTTGGTTCAAATTAAACGAACAAGATTAGTTGTAAGTAGTGAGCTTCACATTAATCTGGTGTATGATTCTATGAATCGTTCAGCAGTGTTAGTGTGGTAGTAGATAAACGTTGCAGATTTAAACAGCTAGCGGAGGAGTGCTGTCAGACACTGTGATTTTTTTTTTCTTTTTAATGTTAATGTCAAAAATAAGACGAGTACTAAAAGGCCTGGGAGGGTTTTCACCCAAACACACGATAAAGCAGCGCAGATGCTAACCGACGAACTGGATTTGTCGGATTTTAATTCAGTCGCAATCCAGGCATCATCGCTCGACATGCTGCCCACGTACTCACAACATGACGCAACCGAGAGCTAGTCAGTAAGAAAGACAGTGAATTATTTAAAGGTCTAAAACACAAGGCGTTCCACTATCGTTCCACAATAAACATGCATGAATTACAAAACAGTGGCTGCAAGAGAAGAAAGATCTCACTGGATGATTAAAAAAAAAAAAAAAAAAAAAATCTATGTCCATGGAAACAAGACTGGCTGGTTTCCTTGGTGTGTGAGTCTGTGTGTGTGTGTGTGTGTGTGTGTTTGTGAATGTGTGCACTCACAGCTGGGTTTGCACTATGCATGCTTGTATGAGTGGGTGGATGAGTGTGAGTGAATCTTGTGTCTTTGTGCAAGGCTTGCCAGAGGTAGTGTAGGTGTATACTGTATGCGTATGTGTATGAGTGCGTTCGCGTGTCTGTTACCATACATGACTGCAAACCCCCTACCAGCTTCCTTTGGTCTCTCTCTCTTTCTCTTTGAGGTGTATTACCCATTTTACTGCGTGGGGGAATCGTTGTTATAAAGTGTGTGTGTGTGTGTGTGTGTGTGTGTTTGGTCTTTTTGAGGGGAAATTTCCTGCCCCTGGAAGCAGCTCTTGTCCTCAGGAATTTCCTGAGTGGGCAGACAGCGCTTCCTGAATAAATGTTGTTGTTGTTGTTGTGTGTGTGTGTGTGTGTGTGTGTGTTTGTGTGTGTGTGTGTGTGTGTGCTTTAACTTGCTCTCTTTTCTCCTCTGAAAGGGAAACTGTTCTCACATGCCAGCGAGAGAGCTGACTGCAGCCCCCTTCTCTTCCTGTTCGCGACACACTCCACGCTTTGCTTTACCCAAAACGTCACAATGAACGCACACTTGTGTTGCTTGCGTGATGGTGTGTGGATCTCAGACTTTTATAGGAAAAATCACAAAAGCCCAAATGATCCTGATAAATATCAGACTAATGAAATCTTTTCCATTTGCTGTTCTAAACACTTGGTTTGATGGCTCTTTCCTGCGACACAGGAAGTGTTTTGTTTTTGTGTCTCTGGTATGTTTGGAATAAGAAAACGAAGGAGTGCTGGGTAATTCTGTTTCCAGAGGATCCAGTCCAGCCATATTTTAATGGATCGGTATCGTCTAAAACAAAGCGGATCAAAATCCGACGCTTTCTGTACTGTGCTCTGTTGTGTTTGTCCATCTCAGCCTGCCGGTGTTGCAGCGTTGCATTGTTTAATGACAGCCGAGCTCAACAGAGGAGCGTTTCACTGCATACGAGAGTAAAAATTAGACCCTGTGAATGTGAAAAATTCTTTGGGTGCACCGGTGAGTCATCATTAGCAAAGAGCAGCGCACAAAACATTCAGGCAGCAGCCTCTCATTTTTAGCCAGCACTAGCCGTCGCTCTCACTGGTTAAAAAAATAATAATCATCGCTGGCAGCAGGTCATATCAGCCTCTGCTAATTAACATTAATTTCGAGAGTAACCTGATAAGAGCTGGTTAAAGCACACGCCGCAAGCTGGTGTCTTTACTCAGCCAAAGACTCTTTGTGAGGAGGGTACCTCCACAAATCAGATGTTCCTGCAGTTCCAACAACTCAAGTACAGTGATGCGTCTTCTCTCTGGAGACTTAGATTTGCACTTTCACGAAGGTGGAGGATGTGCAAGAGATAAAATACTCAAAACTGGAGCATGAGGGGCCGTGATATCCGGACTTTTGGTCCGCCGTATAGGCCACTGGATTCTACACAATCGCATAATGCAACACGGGTGTCTGCCAAACTCCAAATCTTTGTCCCAGTTCCATACTAATCACTACTAATTGCAATTATAAATAGAATCTATGGTATACGATTTATTTAGCATTTTTAGAGCTGGTGGAGACAGACAAACACAGGCAGAGAGAAGGGGATGACATGCAACAAATGTCCCCAGCTGGGCTGACTGACTGCAGACCGGGGACACTGCGATTATGTGGTATGCGTCTTTTACCAAGACGCCCCCGAGATTTCATTCTTACGCATCTTTTTGTTTTCCACGGCCTTCCTGGAGCTGTCTCACCATTTTCTGCTATTTATTTTAATTTTATGCAGCTGTGAGTAGCTTGTGTATTTCCTTCAAGCACTGCATCGTGGGACTGCAGTGTTTGTGCATGCTGAGGGTTTTTAATATACTCAGTGTTCTCACTTTTTCAGTGTGAACACACCAAAGACCTGCTTAGGATTACCAGTGCTGAATTGGGACATAAAATGGACGTACCCTGTTTTCTACACATGCATTTGTGAGGGCTTTATGTCCGTTTTCTTACACTCAGCGAAACTCCCGCAGAGCAGCAGTAAACATCATACAGCTGTTCACATTCTGTGTAGAAATCGCTGTGACTAGTTAAATGACTTAGATGTGTAAAATTGGCCGAGTTCCCCTTTAACTGACAATTCTGGGAAACGCAGTGTTGAAACATGAGAAAAGTGAACACTGAACACTTATTAACAAAAACAGAGAGAGTTTTCCAAAATGAGATTTCCACTTCAACCTTCACTGAAACCATTTTAGCTCTACAGTGTGAATGAACAATGGCTCCCAGTCAGGGGAAAGATTAGGAAAGTGGAATCAAAACATTTTGCAGTTACACAGAATGTAATCCCTTTTTGGTTGAGTTGCAGAGTTGTAAAGGGTTGTAAACCACAAGTGTAGGACCTTAGCGTTGCATATAATCACTTGTGTTACACTGCATTAAACGCTCACTTTCTCTACAGACAAAAAGAGTGAATGGTGCTTACAGGGTGTGTGTGTGTGTGTGTTTCAACAAGCACCGGCCTTTTGATTTAGTTAACAAATGTCTTTGAAGCTTCTGCATTTTCGAAAAAAAACAAAAACGAGAAAAAAAATTGGCTCCTGAACAAAAGGAAGAGTGGCAGTTAACGCTGGATTCAGGAACTAACCTACAAGAGCCGGCTTGCTCCTGCGCTCAACAACAAGCTATCAGAAACAGGTCGTGCTGCTTCCTGGCCATAAACGTTCTGTGTGATTGATGATCTGTTTTATGTTTGTTTTGACTGGATGAAGGCCAGTTTTGCTGGACACGGACAGGCGCATGCATGCCAGTGGAGGAAGTGGAGGATGAATATGACAGTAGGGGGGGGGGGGGGGGTGTTTGTGTGTGTGCAGAGGTGGATTTTCCCCTGCCACACCCACCTGACAGGGAGCCGCTGCATAGAGAGACACAAAAAGTGCAGGGAGATGAATAGTGTGTGAAGATTAACTTAGGAAATGTGTTGCTCTCATACGATCTTGTCCATGAGTCAGGGTGTTAGAAGGTCATGGCCAGCCCTCCTACTTCTTCTCCTCCTCCTTCCGCCTTCCTCCTCCTCCTCCTCCTCCGTCTGGGGAAAGAAAAACCTTTTCTCTATTGAGATAGCAAGACCAATATCCGCCGACTTCTGCTTCGAGAGAAAAGGCAAACATTTACTGTAGAACTGAGTGACTAAGGAGCTTTGAGTTTGAAGAGCAAAGTCTCAACCTTAGTGATGGCAGCCATGTTTTTTTTGTTTGTTTTTTTTTAGATATCGTTCATCCACTTCAGTCTGGGCCAAAATTCTCTGCCTGAGATTTCTATGTGCATCAGTTGTGTCTGTTCAAAGTCAGGAGTTTCTGACAGAATATCTGAGACTTTCAGATCCCAGTATGACTCAGAATATAGCATGTTTGCAGTTTTGTTCCAGTTTTGCAAATAAAGAGAAAGGAAACAGAAAAGGATGACGCACTAGAGAGTCTGAACACATTCAATCAGCCACTGTTTCGAAATGATTCGAAATATTTAGACATGACCTTACATGTTATGGTACAAAATAACAATAGGAAACCGAACATTTATATTTATTCCTAATACATACATTTCAATGATTGATTTACTAATTGAAAATGTGCCTGAAACTAAGACTCTACAGTTTTGTCTGATTCCTCAAACACTGCTGCTGAAAAATGGAATTTAGTGACTACACAGGGTGGAAAGAGAGGACTAGTTTGTTAAGTGGTTATAGATCCATTGAGGAAGGTTAACTAACAAAGTAAATGGGCTGATAAAGAGGTAGATTAGTTTCCAAATGGAGGAGGAAAAAGTAAACTGTCTCACCTTTAGCTTTACCACAAAATACTGGGAATTGTATCTGGAGAGGAGAAATGCTGATGTTAATGTTTACATTTCTATACTAGCTTATCCAAAGCTATGTTCAAACCAAACAAAATGATCAGTTCCCAATAAACTGACAAAAGGAAATGAATTGCTCGTTATTTCTGAGACTGGATGCAGCTGTTAGCACAGTGTTCTCCCTCTGTAAAAACTACGGACCTTTTGATATTGCTACCAGAGGTGCGGGTTACAGTTTGCCACTATAAAGCCATTTTGTATCTGTCCAGTTATCAACAGGCAGTTGTTGTTGCAGTTTTCAATCGGGTGAGAGAGACATAAGCAGCTCGGTCAGCAGTGTGACTGCTGGTGAGACGTGTGGAGCTAAGCTGTGACTCTGGACGGGACCTTTAAGCTTCACGGCAGAACAGACCTCATTAACTCGTCTGGCTCAGAGGGGAAGTTGAGGGCTTCTGTACCGCAACAACGAAACAAGATACCAGTGATCTCATCCTCCTCTTCCCTTCATTCATCCCAAGCACTTATGAGTTGCCTTGGCAACTTGTGCGCTCTGTGTGTGTATGTGTGTTAGTGAGCATGAGCATGAGCGGGGGCCTGAGAAACCACAGAGTGAAAAATTATGTGTCATCAGAGAGGATTAGGAGCCCACGGTTTAGTAAAGGGCTTGAGATCCTGCTGCTGTCATGCTTGAGGGTTTTATTCAATGTAAACATGCACATTCTCAAAAACACACACACACACACTCTTATGAACACTGAACCTGAGATTCATTCAACAAAGGCAGAGACTGATGTCAAGGAGGACTGAAATGGATTTTCTTCCTGTAACCTGCAACGAACCTGTAACAGATTCTCTGACAGAAAACAACCAGAAAGGACAAATTTATCAGCGGAAGGTAGAGTGTGAATGTGCTGAAGGAGCAGAGCATCAGGGCCCAAGGTGCTCTTTCCTCCTCTCACTCCCTGTCCATGCCATCCATTTTCCTCTTCTCCTTAAAGTGAGCAGAGGATGTTTGTGGCTGCGCGACAACAAGAGGCATACCATCGTCAACTTCATATGGATAGGAGATAAGATCCTGAAACTTCTAACTCAAATGTCACTGAGGTTTTAATCTTTAAATCATAAGACAATTGTGTCGACAAGACGGAAAATAAATCTTCAGTGACTCACCTACAGCTGTCATTGTTTTCGACAGCTTGCTGAGCGGCGTTAGCATGGAGGGAAAAGACACGTCAATGGGCAGATGCTTCAAAACATAAAGATTCAGACTGGCTGAAACCGGCTGCAAAGACAACAGAGATTTTTAGGCACATCAACACACCTCAACTCTTTATGTTTTTCTTTTTTTACATGACTTTTCAAAATTAGTGTCAGTTTACCTTAAACATGGGCACAGGGTTAAATAACATTGGAACAGCTGGATGCATTAGCAGTATTTTTTGTAGTACGTTACAGTAAATATTTAAACATCTTCCATGCACATCCTCCCTTGCACAAAATCAGTTGGCTACATCTCTTTCAGTCTTTACTCTAGTTGTAAAGTTCTGATTACTGTGTCCTGTTTATATACTGTGTATATATTGTGATTTTGGACTCATACGTTGACTTAAGAGTGAACTCAGCTAAGGACAAAGAACCTTGATTTCAGGTAAAGCTGTAAATTAAGCTTTGAAAATGAGGACTTGTGACTTGACCTGGACTCATCTGCCTGAAGACTTGACTTTAGCCATAAAGACAGAAAGCTGAGACCTCACAGCACAGACTTCAGACTAGACTAGGACTTAAATACAGGTCTGTCTTCAGGAACCAGCAAACTTGATTCTTAACAAATTCCAGGTTCATATAAATTTGGAATGAGTTCTTATTTTGAACAGGCTGTCAATACTGAATAAATACAATCAGCCAATTTGCCTGAAACAAACTTATATGCAAATACAGCGTTGCAATTTAGTTTTGGCCTTGTCACTCCTCAAGGGGAAGCACCAGGCTCAACACAGTAGAGGGTGACCGTGGGGGGAAAAGGACTGAGAGCCCACAGGTGGATGCTGGGCTGAGTTGACTGTAGGACGTTTGCTGGCTTTGCTCCATAGCTTGCTTACATCCCAGAATAAACAGTCAAAAGAATCACATATGACAAGGAATATGAATATGATTCCCTGCTCAGTGAACTTATTTTAAGTGGTGGCTTAGTATCCGTTTCCCTTCCTTCCTTTTTTTTTTTAAGTCTTCTTGTTCCTCCTATTTTATCTCATCTGCCTTTTATTTATTTTTCTCCATCCTCACACACACTATCCGTCGCTGCTCTCATCACTCTTTCCTTTCTGTTTTCACTCTTCCCTTTCTCCTCCCCGTCTTGCTGCTGTCTGTTAATAAACCTCCCAGCGTCACTCTCTAACCTTACCGCAGGAAGTTTCCTGTGCTGAAACGGAGCCCACGCTGGATTGCTTCCTGCCAAAGTGTGTTGTGGGACACGTTTGTTTGGGCCCCCTTCTTCCTCCTCCTCCTCCTCCCTTCTGCTCCCCTTGTTGCTTCCTCCTCTGGGCTCTGTGCAGATGGCTGAGGCCGGCAGACCGGATCTCGGAGGGGTTTTGGCAGAGCAGCACCTCTCTTCGGCCCTGGAGAGAGCATACCGCAGCCATGACCTCGTGACCCAGGCTGCACTGCTGCCCGCCCTGGCCTCGCTGCTCTCACAAGTCAGCCACGAGAGACGAACATACAGCTGGTGCATGCAGTGCAGATGGCAGCTTGATTCAATATTGATAAAAAGTCAATGATGCAGTCAATTAGGAGTATTCCTAGATCTATTCCTGTTAAGTAGTCCAGTTAAATTTAAACATAAAGTTATTTGTAGATGCTGAAAAGTAGACAAACTTTATGTAAAAACCCTAATTTTAGCAAATCACTGGTTTTCTGGGCATATTTCAAAGCATTTTCACACCACTGAAGTTTAAAGTTACCTATACTGCTTTAATCATCAGGGTGGGTGGAATTAGAAAACATGCACATTTAAATTCACAGTATATCACACAGACAAGAAAGCAGAGATAATGTAGCCTAGATATGATTTCTACTCTGTTTGTGAGCCAAGAAGAAGTAAACAAGTGGGGGAAAAAAAAGTGGAAACCCAGGAAGAAAATACGAAGAAATATAGTTCCTTATCTGCCCACCATTAGTTCCTGTGGTTGTGAAACACCTGTATCCCATTCCCTGACACTTTCTTGGGATGTCTGTTGACAAGCTGAGGGTCAGAGCTTGACAGGCTGTAAGCTGTGCTTTAGATAACCTAGGCCTTCCCGGGCTTATCAGCAGCGCTCGTGCCTCTATCTGAATATAGAGGACTAGAAGGGAAGGGAAGAAATGGGAAGCTGACAATCTAGACAGGGTTTCATTTTATATTGATTGCTCTCTGTGAAAACTTCCTTTGTGTGACGGGTGGGGGGGCTGAAGGGAGGGAGGTCTGAAAGCGAGCACAAGGTTCCTATTACTTGTGTGACAGTGACATTGGCGGCCAAAGATAACAGCTGTCCGACTCCCAGAGGAAGTGTTTGAGTCTGGGCGATAACTGAGATGTAAGAAATGAGTAGTTATACGTGGGTGTCATGGATGTTCTGATCGGAGCTATATGCAGTTAAAAGTCTGTTTTTGTGCCTGTGCATGTGAGAAAGAGAGGGAGACAGAAAAAGAGACAGGGGTGAGTCACAGGGTGCAAAATGATACGATCAGCATCCGTGTTAACCAGGGTAAAAAAAAAAAAAATGGTCAAGAAATGTTTGTGTAAATGTACATCCTTGTATGGCAGACATGATCTGGAATATCAGAGTTTAAGTACATTTCAGAAATGATCACAGTGGTTGAAATAAACCTCCACAGAACCAGAAAATCATAGCTGATCTGCTGTGACCAAATTTGATCAAAACGCTATAAATGACAAATAACTATTGGTCACAGTTAGCTACTGAGACCTTACCATTTGGTTGAAAAACCTGGACTAAATTTGTATTTCTCAAAAAGATTTAGCTGCATTTACATGCTGAGTTTTTTTTCTGAGGCTGAAATGTATTTGGTGACCTTGGTGAATTGCCATTCATGGAAGCTGTATGGGTTGCTTTTCAGGTCAAGCTAGCCACAGGCGTAGCATTGCTTTCTTGGTAAGCTAATAAATTAATAAAATGTAATTGCTGTTAATGCTTCTTTTTTTGCAATTACGCTAGATACAAGGATTATTATAAGAACAACTACTGACACTGTATTTCTGAAAATAAATGTGTTTTTGTTACTTCAATACAGTCTGACTTTTCCTGAGGCCAGGAGCGATTTAGTGATTGTTAGCTAATCTCCATTTTAGCACAGTAGCCTAAACATTCAACTGCAGTGTTTGCTACTGGGGTAAGACGGAGGGTAAGGTAAGACGGCTGCCCTCCAACATTTTAATGTACCAAAGTAAAATGTAATTGCTCTTTATATTTTGACCAGGTTTGTTTTTTTGTTAATCTGCTAACAAATGCTCAGAAAGTGTAGCTCTTAAATTCTGCCATCACAGGCATTAAGATTCTTTCTGCCCATTAAAACTAAAAATCCATCCTGAACGAAATTAAAGTGAAATTTAACTTTTGCTGAGATTATTTTCACAGTCGTCTCTGCTCTCTGACTGTTGCCTGTAAATGCTTGTTGGTTACCAGTGCAGATGTTTTACACTCCTGTTCCCACGGCAGTGAGAGAAACATTGCAGAGTGCGAGGGAGGGGAAAAAGAAAAGATACTGTCATTCCTATTTCCTCTGCTCTTTTCCCTCCATGTGTCCTTGTCTGTTTATACACAAACTAATAAACTGTTCATCCTCTGATGTGTCTGTCTGTTCAGAGAGCAAAGAGCAGAACAGATCATAACAGATCAAATAAAATAACAGTCCGACCGTCTTTCTCATATACCCCCTCCCTTTTATCCTTGTGATTCATTCTGTATTCTTCCCCTTAACCTATCATCTTCTAATCTTTTATTCTCACCTCCTCTCCCTTTCTGACTCTGCCTCCTCCTTCATCTTTTTTTCTTTATCTCTGCTACCGTTCCCGTAATCACTCCCTCCTTTTGGCTTTTATCTCCACTTCCTCAATATCCTTTTTACTGCCCCCCCCCCCTTCCTCCCTCCACCTCCCTCCCCTCCTTCCTGCCTTTCCTTCTTTCTTCCTTCCTCGCCCCCCAACCCCCTGTCCTTTTGCTTTTTCTTCACTGAGATCATCCTTCTTTTCTTCCCCCATCTCCATTTTGCTTCTTCTTTACCAAACCCTGTTCTCAACTTCTCCTACTCTCTCCCTCTACCTCCCCCCAAATCTGTCCACCTCCAGGTTTGCAGCCGGTCTTTTGGAGCAGGGAGGACGTGGCCCAGTGGCTGCGATGGGCTGAGAAGGAGTTCGCCCTGCGGCCAATCACCAGCGGCTCTTTCCAGATGAATGGCAAAGCCCTGCTGCTGCTCACCAAGGAGGACTTCCGCTACCGATCCCCCCACTCTGGTACTCCTCTTCTCTCTGTCCTCTTTATGAATTTTTTAGTGGTATTAGTGTTATATTCCATGATGGGAAAAATGGAGACATCAGTGAAACGTTTTAGAAATGAGTCACTTTCATTGATTGCATTAGATGTTTTTTTTTTTTTTTTTTTTTTTAGTCCAACTGGAGCAGGACCCAGACTGGAAAACAAAATTTACCAAGTAGAAAGAAAGAACAGTTGTAGATCATGGAAACACTCTGACTGGCTGCACAAAAAAATTTCATGGAAAAAGAGGTAGAACTAAACATAGCAGGTCCTTTTCTCAGTAGAAAAAAAAGTGACACCTGCCGTCCCAAAATGACTGATGGGACTAAATAAAATTGAAAATGGATACAGCAAAACTGCACCCTTTAAAAATCAATAAAGTCAGCTGGAGCAGAGGAGGGAAGGCAGCAGTATCAGGCGACAGTGGAGGGAGGCAGCTGTTACAGCGAGGCTGCTGGGGGAGGAAGTAGGAGACGGTTGATCAGGAAGTACAAGCCAACCTCAACTGTCGCCCCTGGCAACACCAGCGACCAGGCTCATGAGAATAAAGCCTAAAAAGTCAACAGTTTTTCCTTTGAGGAGTTTGGAATTTCTATTTTTAAAAAATAAAACAGGATTTTATGTCAGATTGTGTCTAAGTTTTGGTGCGGTGTCCTGGAAATTGTACACTACACAGAGGGGAAGTCAGTGTTGTGTGGTGTGGCTCAGGGTGATAGTCATAAGAGTGGGATGTAGTGAGTGATCAGCATTGCGAAATACAAAGATAAGATGTTGGAGAAATCTGCCGTAGACCGGGAAACTGTTGCAATGTAATGTCAGGTCATTTTAGGTTCAGAAGTGTCCTGGAAATGTGGATGTGGAGGATTATAAATGACTTCAGATAAATACATAAATAAATAAATAAATAAAAGAATAAATCAATTAAAGCTGAAACAGACAGAAAAATAATAAAACGAATAGGTAAAGATGTTGAGAATTAACATGTAAATAGATTCATTTATTTTTACATTTCTGCAAATCTACTTTTTTCGTTTCTTTACTTCCACATTTGTTCATTTGTGTATTTCTGTATTCCTCTGTCTGTATGTTAATGATGTAGGTGGTAACTAACTAAGCTCAGTCCAGGATCATTTCCACTCTAATGCAACTAATGTCAGCTTGTTGCATGATGTTTACATTTTGCACTGTCACTGTAAAACACTTTTACACAGTCAGTTGTAAAAGTTTGTACCATTTACCTCATTAACATGCAGACACAGAAGTACAGAAGCAAATACATTTCATGGTGCAGAATTTCAGAAATGTTTTTTTTGTGATTAATTACCTACATCTACCTACCTACTACTTCTCCTACTACTATCTTTTATTTATTTAATTAGTCTTTTAGCGTTAAAAAAAATATTTCTAGATTTATTCATTAGGATATAAGTCATTTTAGCCCTCTGTAGATTTGGACAGAAACTCTGAGAGCCCAGTCTGCTCTTTCACATTATATTACATGTTATGAGTCATAATCTGCAGTTAGAGAGAGATATGGCCCAGCTGACAGCTGTTGTCAAGCTCGTATCAGGATGTTTCCATTTCAGATCTATACAAAATTTTCATATCCTGTCAAGAAAGTGAAGTCTGGGAAAAAAAAAGTCTGGAAAGTGTGACTCAACATTACAGGCTTTATTAGTTGTTGCTGTTGTTGTTTTTTATGTGACGATGGAGTGACCTTTTCGTAAAACGGTTTCATGTATAAGCCTGTCTTTAGATGTTTTATGACATTTGTTGCCCTAACACTGAATTATGGGATGTCAAAGGCCGACAGTGGCCGATTGCATTTCAGTATCAGTAGTTGCTTTGGTTTCTTTGTGTTGTAACATTAGTGAAAACATCATTTTAGGGAACGGAGCAAATTCTTTTGGGCTTGTGATATGTCTTGTTTCCTCCTTTGGGCAATTATAAAGGTGTAGTTCCCATCAGTCCCTGCCATGTGCCATATTTTCCTTTGCTTTGTAGTAATACTTTGAAATGATAGACCATGTTTTCTTTTCTTCCCCTGGAATGTCTGTCTTCACCTTACTTCCAATTATCTGCTGTACAGGTTTTAAAGCTACATTATAGCTACACGTTCTGACTTGAATATGCTTAATGGGAAAACTTAAAGCTGAAGAAAATATTTTATGTAGGAGTTTTTCCTAGTAATTGTGATTCATAGTTATAAACATTATTTTGTGGTTTTTAGACAAAAAGTGCAGATCTAAGTTTAAATTAGCATTTTAAAGCGAAAATCAAAGCAAACTTTCATGCACCAGGAAGCAGGAATTTTCCCCACACTGCAACTCAATGCCACAGGACCAGAAAGTGAGAACTGAAAGGGGTGTGTGTGTGTGCTTGTTTGTGTGCGCATGTTCATCATCACTTCCTTTATGAGAATTATTTCCTTGTTATGGTAAGCCTTTAAGAAAGAATGAGATAATGTGTGATGGCACTTAAAATCACATCTACTGTGCCTGTGGTTACTTGTTAACTGTGTAAAGGTTTTGTCATACCAGGAGCTGTTGTTGTTGTCAGTGCTGAGGCAAAACAAACAGGTGTGAATCATTCGGTGAACTTCCTGTTCAAGTTTCTTTGTCTGGTGTCACCACTATTGTATAACCACTTAAAGTAGAATAGCAGGGCCATATAGAGCTACAGGCCATTTACTTATGTCAACAGATGGTTCATGTTACCTGCTGAACAGTCTCCGATACTTAGGTTGTACGTCTTGGGTGTAAGGTCTTTAAATTCTTCGAACTCACATTCATATTTTAAAAATCAACGCTTTTCATTGATGTTCTCCTGCAGGGAAATTGCCCTTCCCCTAACAAAAGAAGTATGCAGTATTTCCATGGAAACACAGGTTTAAATGCAGACTCTTTGAGTTTAGTGTGATGAATTATGTTGCTCTGTGGAAACAAAATGCTTCTTCAATAAGAATGAACTCACTGAGTTACAGTCCAGTGGGAGGGAAACCTGCACGTTTGGCAATCTCTATACTCACTAGGTTGTCAGGGTTGAATATCCAGGAAATGTTTTTCTAGTAACAGGCAAGTCTTTATTTGCCCTTCCACCCTGTCCTGAAACCGCCTGATGTGGTATTTGCCTCCTCGTTGACTCTTCCATTATTGCTCAAGCTCCCTGCTGCCTGGAAAGCAAAGAGAAGAAGAAGGGGAACCTGAATCTCTAGATGACGCCAACACTAATTTCCCGTTTTATGCAGACATAAAATGCTACATGGGTGACGTATAGTAACCTCTGACCTTTGCATTGCTGCAGGGGACGTCCTGTATGAGCTGCTGCAGCACATCTTGAAGCAGAGGAAGCCCCATGTGTTTTACCCGTCTGCCTACTTCCCTGGGAACTCCTTTCACTCGCTGCCTGAAAGTGCAGTTCAGCACCTGAAGCTCGAAGGTCAGTCTAATAAATGGTACTTTCTTCTTCAACGCATAAAGTTCATACTCTGGAATTAGTCACAGTTTCATTAGGCCTTCACTTGATCCAGTGCTGTTGCCGAAATAATTTCAATTCCACACATGAATGACTTAAAAACCTCATGACTGACTCCACACCCACACATATTTCAGCTGTATTTAGCTGCTGTGTCAGTGAGGTAGAAGGAGCAATATAAAATCAAGAGAATGTTTTGGCTCATAAATCAATTGACATGCTGTTAGTACATATAACTGTATCTGATTCTATAACAGCAGATACACTTTTTAATTGTGTAGTTATCAATTTAGTGAAGTCATTTTGTTTGAGATAGAAAATAAAGATTAAACGTACACGTGAATAAGGTGAATAAAACATGGGGGATATGAAACTCTAACTTGGTCACAAACCTCCTTCACCTCTTGGCACCTGTGTTTGTTGCACTCAAGGAAGTAATAGTAAAAACTTACAGTAAAATTCCTGAGACTGTTTTTTTGGCTCTGATCTGATGAAATGTGTCATGGAAACAGTCAGACGAGTTGACAGCAAAACCTGCTCCACAAGGAAATGCTGCTTTATTTAAACAAGCTGCAGCACAGGACACCACAAACTGCTCCACTGGCTCACTGCAACGAGACATGATTGGTTCTCTCATATTTATTACTTCAGTCTACCTTACTTTGAGGCCACATTGTTTTTTCATGAAGGAATCAGAGCACAAACTGCAAAACTTTTACCAAAACTCATCAGAACATAATGTAGTCAGAATGCTCAGCCTAACTATAGGACATAAGTGACACCTAGTGGTCTTTTCTGTGTGAAGCCAGTATAACAAGGAGACAGGGACTTACACTTAGAGGCGCCTTTTAACGTAGAGACAGTGGGGACAAATGACAGCACAAGGAAAATGGCTGAATGAGCTACAATATTTCACTTCATTTAAATGCTCTGCTGCTCAGATTGTGAGGATTGTTGAATGTTGTTTCAGTTTGGACAGTTAAATGTATAGACACGTTTCACACAACATCAGAGACATGTAGAAAGTCTCTCTTATTAGATAGGTTGAAGCCATAGTTTGTCAAAGTCTTGTACTGCTGTCTTCTATGTTCTATGTTGACAGTCTCACCTTGATAGCCAATATGTATTTACTGGTGGCACACCTGTTTGGCAAACACAAGAAATGGTTTACACCCAAAAGCTTTCTTAACAGCACTAGAAAGGTAGCTTCAGGTGATGTAGGGAATTTTGTTTGTCTTTTGTTTTCTGACAGTCCACAATCCCCAGATACGACAAAATATAAGAAAACACGTTGACTTAAAAAACTAATTTAAAACTTGTGGCTCCATTTTAATGTAAACATTAAATTAGCTGTAGATATTTATGACACATTGTGTCCTCTTATCCTCAGAAACGGTACGACGGGGACCACGTGGTCCAGAGCCACTCCCCCAGCATCCACCAACCATTGAGCTGCGGCATCGCTCCCGCTCCCCTCACCATCCAGCCCCACGACGATCCCCTCTGGAGCCAAACCATCCTCGCCCCGCCAATGAGGACTCCCTCCAAACCTTTTCCCAGCTGCCCGACAGCAACCACCACCTGCCCGAGGAAATGTACCCTTTGTCAGTGTCCCCTGCTGCACCGAACGGGCGCTGCACGACGCCCCGAGAACCCCCCTGCCCGGGCAGCCCTGGGGGCCAGGAGGCGGGCCCTCCTCGCGTCATCCAACTCATGCCCAGCGCCATCATGAACCCTCTGCTCCTCAGCCCAAGCAGAAGCAGCGGGGGTGCCGGCATGGACTTCAGGCACAGTCGCGGTGGACCCCCGTCTCAGGCAACGCTTGAGAATGGGCGCGAAAGTAAAGTGCATGGCCACCATCATCCGATACCACTGGCACAGCAACAGCAGTCGCAGCAACAGCACCTACTGCAGCAGGAGGAGGCACTCTACAGGAACCATGTCATCATGCCAGTGTCTCCTCCGGAGGAGCAGCAAATGCCCATTGGACGGATAGCAGGTAAATTTAGTCCTGGCGACGTTGAAGGCTAAAGCTGCATGAGATGACATCTTTATTTAAAAACACATTTGTTTCTTTAGCCACTGTGAGCAGATTAGAGACCAGAGACAGCAGGATATTAGTTACTTATCTTGTCTCTTTTGTATCAAAGCAGCACACGTGCAGCTTTGAAGGACAGAAACCTGACGGTAGAATTTATTCATAAAAACATCATCTCACGCAAACTGACTCATTGTTTCCCCGTTGTGTCCCCGCAGACTGCAGGCTGCTGTGGGACTACGTCTACCAGCTCCTGTCAGACAGCAGGTACGAGAACTACATCCGCTGGGAAGATCCAGACAACAAAGTCTTCCGCATCATGGACCCCAACGGTCTGGCCAGGCTCTGGGGCAATCACAAAGTAAACACAGACACACACAGACTGTGGTCTCCAGGTGTTCAGTCATTGATCATTTAGACCTGTCTGCAGGTGGCTCTGAGAGCAGGAACATCCCACCCATGAAGCCATTTCTATAACAGTTTAAAGTACAAAACACTTTAAAGCTGCACTAATGAAAATATTTAAGTCAACAACGACTGAAAACAGGATACATAATGTGTCTGTGTCTAGGAGTGAAGAACTCAGAGAATCTTCACCTGCTGATAAATCCAGCACCAAACAGGAGGCGGACACAGTTAGCAATTAGCTGGTGAACGTAGTGGATCATTTAGCTGCTAAATAAAAGTGAACGCAGGATTAAACTTATATTTTCGAGGTGGACACAAACACGACTTCAAATTAATACTAATGTTGCTCTGTGTCTGTTGGATACTTAGACTCGCAACTGTTTCCTAACATGTCAACTTAGAAGGTGATCACATGTCACTGTTGTGTTTGCAGTTTGTCTGTGCTGCCACCAAGTGGCCAAAACATCAGTTAATGCAGATTGAATGTTTCCAGGGACAAGGCTTTAAAGCTGCACTGATCAAAATTGTTTATATCAACAATTGAACAAATTACTGTTGTTATTATTATTATTATTTAATATTTCAAAATGCAATGTTACTACATCCAAAGGCATTATAACGTACCATCAATGAGAAAAAAATATGGTACCTTTTCAAAGCCAAGACTAAAAAAAACATAAAATATAAAAATATAGTCCCTCACCCTTGTTTTCATTTAGAGTGACTATTCTATTTTTTTATTTTCAGGAGATAGCTATGAAAAAAGAGACCTAACATAACTATTCACATCCAGAGAGGGAGACGGAAAACAAAAACAAAATCTAATACAAATGCTCGTAGAGTTATGGATGATCCTTCAGTTCGTTATCGGAACAAAGTCAGGTCTCAGTGGTTTTGCCATGTTGCACCCATTTCCCCCTGTGCTGTATGAAGATGTCCCTCTTTAAGTTTAAAGACAAAGTAAGCTCTTCCATCATGTAAGTCTCCACTGTCACATCTATCCAGTTATTTATGGTAGGTCCAACATGCATCATCCATCTTTTGGTCCCAGCCTTATTCTCTGCTGCCAGTAATACACACTCTAAGTATTTGTTACCTTTTGTTTTTGGGGGAGACAGTCTAAATATATGGCTTTGAAATCTAATGGTATATAATCAAACTACGTATTTGCAGCTAATTTCTTTCCATACAGGAGACTTTCTACTTTTGAAATACGCAGATATTTTGCCATCATTTGTTTTATTGTCAGCTCTCCTTCTTTCTCACATCTGTCCTTTTTATATATTTTACAGAGTAATCTTTGAAATTGTGGAGATGACCCCTCTTTTAAAGTCCGATTTTATATTTATATGCATTTAGAAATCGTTGGATAAAGGCTTTACTAGCTTCTCTGGTATTTTTCTTTTTGATTTTTTTTGCTTGTAGTAAGCTCTCAATGGGCTATATCTATGAAAATCTTGCATTTCTAATGAGCAAAGTCTCTATTAAAGTTTAGATTCACTTAATTTCATCTTTCCGTGCAGTGCCACATGAGGATGTTGCACCTTTTTTAATCCAGATTTTAAATCTATCATCTCGTTTATTTGGCGTAAAATCCCAATCATATTCACACAAACTCAGAATTTTAATGCCTTCTTCCAATTGATGTTCTATTATTACTGCTCTCTGCACCATATTATTATTATTATTGTTATTATTATTATTATTATTATTATTAATGACAGTGTTGTCCTTTTGCCTCCTACAGAACAGGACAAATATGACGTACGAGAAGATGTCGCGAGCACTGAGACACTACTACAAACTGAACATTATCAGGAAAGAGCCTGGACAAAGACTTCTGTTCAGGTATGTCAACTTAAATCAGCTCTGAGACATGTTGCTCATGATTTATATGTTTTTAATCTTGTCTTCCTTTGGTATACTGAGCAAACATAATCCAAACAGGATTCTCAATGAATGACCAAACATCATTTCCTCTTCACCAGATTCATGAAAACTCCTGACGAGATAATGAACGGACAGACTGACCGGCTGGAGCACCTGGAGTCTGACACAGATGAACAAATCTACATCAAAGAGGAATGCTGAGGAACTCTGGGAGACAACAAAAAGGCCACAAACTTCTTACTACTACAGCCGCTGATGCCTTTCAGATGCAGCTTGAACAATCGATGTTGAATCTGGAGCGCATGGACGTTCGCTTGTATCAGTCCTACACAGAGAGACATGAAATCCGATCTCTCATATGATTGCCTTAGGATGATCATTTCCTGAGGTATACACAAAACAAAACATATAAGAACAGACTCAGTTGTTTTGATTTTCCTGATGGACAGAGCTGAAACGACTTTCGAAGTGCTCCCTCTTATTTCCCAATAAACTGCAAAAGCCAATCACTTTGTGCTTATGTCACTTTCATGATTTTTTTTCCCCCCGTCTCCTCACATGCATTATACTACGGAATTTTGTAAAAAGAAAATTTTGTGTGCGCGTGTGTGACAGGAATGTTTTCACCATGGAATAAACATTTTTGATCAAACTCAGTCCTCTTCGTGTGGATACACCTACAGTTCAACACATACGTAAATGTTGTCCTGCATTTACTGTCTCTCTGTTTGCTGAAATAACATACAATAGCCACATGATGGCACTAGTGCACAACTGTTATGAGAGAGGCCCGTTGCGTGAAGGTTTCCCCCGCAGTTCAACAGTTCATCAAACAGGCTCCACAGCTTCCAGATCACAGGGTCATTTATAGGAAGAAACGTGGTCACAGGGTCACAGGTCAGGGTTTCCAGAGCTAGTGGAGGATTAAAGGAGGCGTCACATGTCTGTGAATGTGTGGGGAATGATTGTGCTTTATTAATTAATCCAGCTTATCTCTGACTACTCATCATTCATGTGTCCTCCTTCACAGCAGCAGCTACAATCCATTACAGTACTTTGCGTTAAACTCCCAATATTAACATTAATGTTTTTGTCAAAATCAGAGTAATTCAGAATAATTCAGACTTGTTTTGTGACTTATTATCCTACAAATGTCCAAATGAGCCTTGTAGTATAATGAGGATATCAGATCATTAGTCTGTACTTGCTCTGCCTTTTCATATCAAAGCATCACACTGAGGCTTATTTAGATGTGAGAACAAGTGTCACACACTGTGACACTCAGATCTAACGGATCCAATGTAAATATGAAACGAGTCCATGACTGTAATCAGATTACTGTAACGCAGTGAGGGAGAGGTAGCGGCGGTGCGCCGTGCGCTCCATATGAGTCTCCATAAAAGTTAGTGCGCACAGAGCTGAGCTGTCAGACTGGGAAGAGACGCGGCGGAGCAGAGACTGGAGGCTGAAGTGACTGATGAGGACCGATCCCACACTTAAGAATTTCACATATTAATTGTGCGTGTGTGGCCGGGTCCTCTGGGTGACTGTCACCCACAAAAGGCGCAATAACAGGACGCATTTAACAATTATTATTATTATTATTATTATTATTATTATTATTATTATTATTATTATTATTATCCGCCTGAGTCTTACGGGCTTCTGTTGGGTTCTGGACTACCGGAGTAAAGAGACGGAGCGGGTTTGGATGCAGCGGAGTCTCGACCGTGAGGCGGATGAGATGCCCACGCTGCCGCGTTAGAAGAAGAATAATCGAGTCTGATTCTGAAAAGGCTGTTTGATTTTATCCGGGGAAAAAAAAAGAGAAGCTGCAGTTTTTTTTTTCTTTGCCAGTCCAGGACAGCAAATGTCTCCACATCACAGACTCACCACTGGATTGTAGCAGCGGCCCCACCGATGGTTTAAAAAGGGCGTTAAGGTGCGGGAAGGGAGTGGGACAATTACAGGTAAGAGCCATTCAAGCGACCCCGGCGGTCATTTTCTCTGCCCTCTTTCTGGGGCTGTGAGCAGCGAGGAGCAGGAAGGCACTCAGCCTCGGCCAGGGTTTTATCTGTGCTTCAGCAAAGCATCAATATCTAATCAAGACAATTAAGACAAAAACGAGTGCAGGCCTTTAAAAAAAAACCAAAACAAAACCTGTCACTCCTCAGTCTGTCCCAGAGAGAAGAGCTGGAATATCCATTTATCACTAACCATGACTCTAATATGTTAATAAATAAATGAACTTTTTTCCCTCTAACAGTCAGTCAGGTAGTCTGATTTGTATTTGCAGCTGTTTCTTGCAGTGTGGTTTCCTCACATGCTCATACACCAATATTTAGAAAACCAGTTAGTCTTTTTTTTTTTTTTAACTGATTGACTACATAAAAACAAAATGATGATAAAATCAGTTGTTTTTTTTTTTTTTACAGTTGTGTTATAGAACTTCTGTTTTATGGGGTCAGGATTAATAAAGTTCACATGGACTATTCTGGACCCAAGTCTTTATGCTTCACTGGTATTCTGTATTAGTCTCAAGGTCTCTGACTTTCCTACAAACCCAACAATGACCTGAGCGAATACTGAGCTGTCTGCAGAAATACATGTTATGTGCTGCTGTCATTGGTAGGTGTGGCAGGATGACAAGCAGCTGACACTCTGTAGGTACACCCACCACACTGCTGTCAGAAGTCAACTAATTTCAATAGGGATTTTAGATAGAGATGAACGTCAGCTCACCTGAAGCAAATAATCGTGGGAGTCCTCTGATGATGTAATACAGTGACACAGGGGCAGGAGCTTCAGACGGGCTGATCCGGACTCTTCCTCCTCCACCTGCCAGTAACACACAGGGCTTTAATTTGCCAAGTGAGATGGAAACAAAAGGAATTGGACACGCTGACAGTTTACAAGACTGGCACACAATACAGGGATGATACAGTGGGTGGAGGACAACATGAATAGACAGTAGACAGAGATAAACTACACACCAAAAAATGTGTACAGTGCAGCAGCACTGATGCCTCAAACAGTAACTCGTTTTCTACATTTTCAAAAGGTGGAGCTGCTTTGATGGTAAAAATAAGCAGTTTGAGATTCATTTCGAGGAACAGCACATTTTCTTGGTGAATGGCAAACTCAAATGGTCGAGAAGAAGCTGTGTGACATGCAAATGAAAGCTGTAAATGCCAGTGGCCTCCAGCGAAGGCCACGTACTCCTAGCTGCACGGCCAGAGTGAAGCTTCAAAACCAGCGGACTAATACAAAATATGACATTACCAGGGTTATTTTTTCAAACTTAAAAAAAAAAAATCTCTCTGAAGTGCCACAGAAGATATTGTGCAAGAGTTTTCAAAGGCTGACAAATACTCCTCATGACGAGTAAACTGACCTTCGTGTGTAAAACCGGTGAAGTGTCCCTTGAAGACGCAGCTTCATTAGCTTCCTTGTTTCTTCCTGTTCTCCCTGACCTTTACTTTAACATCACATAACCAGAAAAAACAGGCATCCACACACTGACCTTTAACCAGTTAGAACATTTCCCCTTAAAAAAACAGATCAGCATTAAACAAATGAAACAATCGAACTTTTTCAGACCATAAGAAAAAATAAAGACGTGTTGATTCCTAATCCAGTCAGTGCTTATACACATAAACGTGCACTATTTGCTCATCTCATCCCAAAATGTAATTAAGGTACTTTTAATTTGTAGAGAGTGGAGTTTTCGAGCTACTTATACTTAATTTGAGCATTTCCATTTTATGCTACTTATTACTTTTACGTTACATAAAAAAAAAACATATGATGAACTTTTAAAATACATTACTATGGCTTGAACTATGACCCCATGAAAAAAATCTGTGTCTGATTGTGGCCCCTTGTTTCAGATATCTATGAGTTGTTAGTAGTTCTACTGATTAGACATTTTGTGGGAAACTTCTCAAACTGTGTCACTTAAATATTTTTTCAAGGCCTAAAGAGGAGCAATTGTTCCATTAAATTTATACATATGTGTTTATCGGATTTTGTTTCTTCTTCTTTATTTCTTCATTAGTCATCTCACGACCCCCAACATTAATCTTGCGAGCCTCTGGAGGTGCCCGACCTCTATGTTGGTAACCAGCGGACCACAACAGCAAACTGTAAAATTGTTCAAACCAGTTACAGGCGCATGTTTTTCTGCGTGAGGTGTATTTTTAATAGTGTAACTTCACTTTGCTGCTAACACTTGTGCATTTTGACATAAGTAAGATTTTAAATCTGGGACTTTTAACATGTAATGGAGAATTTGTATGCTCTCTGCACAGAGCTCAGGGATGCAGCAAATCACACAATGGCGTCATCTGGCAATTCCTAGCAACTTTCTAGCAGCCAATAGCTCCTTCCCTCAGAAAAGAACTGGCAGCTCTGGCAGTCCCCAATTAGCTAGAAGCATTAGCAGCATCTCCTCCACCATGAACGATCAGGCTTAACGCTCTGGGCAGCCTGGCTCAGGTCAGACCGGTCCCCCTCCAGCTGGGCGACCTGGTGCCGACTGTCTGGCCAGCGCCCGACGGATCAGCCAGTGTCATCTTTTTTGGCGGGTCACATGACCTCGTCCTTGCGCTGCCTTGCCATTGATCCAAAGTGATGACACTGAGGCTTCATGGTCTGCTGCTCCTTGCCAAAGTCCTGCCTCTGAACAGCTGTGACATGCAGCACACCAGCAGTGGGGGGTCTTTGAATTAGTCTGTCCTGTTGGTGCCCAGATTTTTTTTTAATTCAACTTCTTTTTTTGTTGTAATTATGATTATTGCTATTATTATTTTCAAAAAATGTTACATTTAAGATCTACATTAACAAGTGAGTGTTTTAGAAAGTGGAGGAAAATCACAGTAAAACAATACAGGAAAGCACAATAACAGAGGCAAGTGAAAGGGCTCCACTGGTTATAGGGTTGAACAGTAGGTCAGTGAGTTGTTGTGACTCCAGAAATGATTTTTTTTTAAACAGACTTTTGCTTTCTGTGCACATGGTTTGACAGCCTACATTTCTAGTTGGGTACTGCCGTCCCAGAATCCTCCTCTGCCATGGTTTTCATAGTATCGTGCTGTCCTCCTCCTCATTCAACAGTCCTCCTCCAGTTAACTATGATCCTATTTCATGCAGAGGCAGAAAAAGGGAGAGAGACAGAAGAAGAGAGAGAGAAACTGAAGAAGTCAGTGAGAAAAAAACATAGATCCGCTGGTCTGTGTCCAGGTTTTTCCCCATGTGGCCATTTTATCTCTTCAGCAGCGTCTTAGTGTTGCTCTGTGTGTGGCCCAGTGGCTTATAAACATGTGCTTGTCACGCAGGATGGCTCCAGCCTCCCTAGACCTCCAAACAAACACACCAACACATATTTTGGACAGCAGAAACATCTTTCTATGCTCACTTTCCCCTCCCCTCTTGGCTCTCCCACCCATCCCCTTCCCTGAGTTTCATTTCGATGGCTGATGGTGTGTGCAGAGCTGTGGGCCTACAGTACTTTCATGATGTGAGCCAAACCCATCTGGGACTCAATATCCTGTTTACCAGCTCTCAGCACTCTGAAAACCACAACAATACTGAGCTGAGGCAGAAGTTCAGAACTCATTACAGTTTGTTCAGGTCACGGCCAAGGTCAAAGTCTTGTCCTTCTCTGTTACTCCGCCGTGTTGCCTAAAAAAAACCCCACTCTGTTATTTCTTTTTTCTGTTTTTCCAATCTGTACATTTTTTCATGCCATGCTTTGTGAGCAAATCTCCCGGCAAACACATCTGAAGATATTCTGGTGGGTCACGACATGACAGACTGTGCTCAAGAAAAACTGAACTATGTGATGCTGCTTGTACACTGATTTGCAACGTTATTAGAAAAAGAAAGCGATGAGAAGTGGCAGATTTGTCTTAAATGCAGTTCACTGACACAGTTATCTTACATTTAGCGCATCTCTTGTGTTGCAAACCTCTACTAGAGTTTGTGAATTTCAATATTTCCCTGAACGTTTCTCATTGCTAAGCTCATAATGGTGATGATCTGTTTGCTAGACTGGAATCAAATTATCCAGAAGCTAATCTGACAGGACAAAGTAGAAAAGAATGAAAAAGGCAAGGTTAAGTTAGAGCTGAATGTAAAAATACAGTGAGAAGAGTTTTCTAGGTTTAACTGTTCATTAGTTACTATGAACAAAAACATAGAAAACACAGAAAACATGAAATACCAATGTCTTGTCCTTTAACTTAGTGAGTGGTAAATTGTCACTACTCATCAATTTGCAGCAGCACCAACAAGTGCATTGCTCCTTAATTATAATATACAGCACACCTCCATCAATAGCGTTGTGGAAATTTAAGGGAAAGCCTGTGTACGTGTTACATTTATTGCTCCTTTAAGAGAATTTTTGAGGGCACCATATAACACATCATTTTTTCCATTTAGAATTGAGACACTTCGTCGACTTCCAGCTACTGTACAACACTTAGAGCTAAAGGCCCCCCAATATGGCCACCAGAGACTAGAGTCAATGTCTCTGTGGTGATTAGTTTTATTGTGATAATAAAGCAAGTTTTTTCCTATGAATTTCAGTCCTGGAATCGAGTATGTTGGGATTGTGTTGAAAATGCCTGGCTGTTAGAAATCAAAGGTAGAAATGGGCTTTGATGTAGAGAAATGCTGCTTCACAGGGAATTCGTTTCATTCGTCCATTCATTTAGACATGGACGTTTAATGTGAATATGTGTTATTCTATCTCTGCACAGCTATTTAAATCCACATACATACATATGTCTTAGTGAACCAAGAAACGTATCCTTTCTATATGTCCACCCATCTTTATTTATGATGATACTTAATTATTAATTTTGCTGTATGTTGGTTATGTGGAAAACATACAGAGTGTCTTGTGTGTGCTTCCCTCTGGAAGAGTTTCATCCCCTCCACACACTCACACTGAGCTGTGCGCCTCGTTTGGCTCACACTGCGCCCCCGGGCTATTTAACCCGGGGGCTGTAACCTAAAGACCTGATACTGGCAGCCTGTGGCTTTCAATCTGACTGCTATCCCCCACTTATCTGGCAAATAAGCTGTTTTAATTGCTTACACACAGAGCCCTATCAGGTCATGTAGTGAGCATAGAGATAAGGGTTACACAGAGTCAGGCATTAGTAACAGGATGAGAGGACCGCAGAAAAACAGAGCTGCGGGGTCCCAAGAGGAGGAAGAGTCAGGAAATAGCTACGGCCATCCTATTAATTTCAAACTCACAGAGCCGTTTCTCCAGCTTACTGTAGGGCTCAGGAGACAGCTGTTGTTCACTGGAATCAAAGCGAATCTGAATTATCTCTTTAAGACGATAGTGCAGTGTGCTGACATTATCACTGGGCAGACTGGGAGTAACAGATTGGTAAAATCACGCAGGTTATGGTGCAGTATAACCTTGACAATTACAGCTTTTTGTGCATTTTGAAGATAAAAAGAAAATAGGAATGTGGAGCGTTTGCTGTTAATTCAGAATCTTAATTAGTCCAGAAGCCAGGACAACACCGACAAACACCGACAACTTACAGATGCCGACAGGACACACAATACAGCAAGGACACAAATGGTAATGCTTAAGATTTTTAAACGAACTTCAAGTTAGATCACATGGGTCATCTAGAAATGAATGTGCAAGGATTTTCATTTTTTATCATTTCAAAACTTTATTTTGGCATTTTAGTGTTTTTAAGTCAACATCCAGTCATTTCACAGGCTGCAGCGACCTTCATTTCCAAAGAGATTTGGACTGTTGAAGTTTCGCTGTGTATTGTTTTGACCCATGTGCCCCGCATGAAGAGCTAGTCAACACAGTGGCTGGGTAAATGTCAGCTACACTAGGCTTCTAATGAGACCAGAGACTAAGGAGAGGGCTGACACCATCATAGGCTCTGTGCTGAGAGGCTCATTTACATTCTACCAGGCGACAGCTGGAGATGCGAGGGGAGAGAGGGGGAGATAGAAGCAGAGAGGAAGGGAGAGAAACCAAGAGGCAGCATTAAAAAGGGTGTTAGTTTTAAGTCTGCAAACACGTCTCACAAACCAAAATGATGTCACCGGTCGAATTAAACCACAGTGGGCGGAAACACTGATTTATTTTGTTAAAACTGCACTAATCAATATTTTTGAATTAACAATGGAAAAAAATACTGTACTGTGAAAGATGTCACTTGTAGTGACAGGTCTACAGAGAATCATCAACTGACTCGGCATTTCCCCTAAATTCTACATAGCATTTTATCATCTTTCAGCTCATTGTTTTGGTTTTACCACAGTGACCTTAATGTTTTGGCTCAGTCTCATGGCTCTCATCAGCGTGTTCCTTTAAATATCTCTTTCACTATTTTTTTTTTTTTATCTGTTAGTTGTTCAGAACAGCTGCAAATGATGCTCCTCTTTTGTTCAGCCATTAGCGAAACTAACAAGGTCAGCTGTACGTATGTACACAATAGCAGCAGAGGAGCAAAGAGTGCATGTACTGAAAATGTGTGTTCATGTGCCACGATCTAACATCACCCTCTTACAGGAAGATAACAAAGAAGTGTTGCTTGTTGCCTCGAGTTCTGCTACTAAATACAACAAATCTTTCAAAGTCAAGCAGCCATATTAGCCTACAGCTGAGTGGTCTAGTTTGTTATCTTGGTGACATTTCAACAGTATGAACACTATGATCATCGAGAAGTAATAAATCACTGTATTTTTACATATGTTATACTGACCAGGATTTATCCTTCTCTTTCAGTCTTCTGCTTTACAATCAGAACAGTCGAAGATTAGTGGAAAATTAAAACTGCCTCATGCCAAACATGTTCTGCTGTAAACCTTTAGTGTTAAATCAAATGTCACATGGAATGTCTTGTCTTGTCTAAAGGGGCTCCTGTAGTCTTGTACCAGCTGTCTTTCTTACAATCTGAAAGAATGAAAAAATCAAAATTCCTGATGGAGAATAAGCAGCAGTGGAGGCGGCGATGAATAAACTCTACATCATGTCCTTGCGTCTATTGGTCCCTCTCCACTCTGGCTGAACGTCAGGCTATTATAGACTTGTGGGAAAGAGAAAAACTGAGAAATGCAGTCACATTGGCTGGCGAGTACAGTAATATACCAGGAATGAGTAACAGCAAGCCTTGAGGCTCTGGAATCTGTTGATTTGTTGATGTGCAAGCCAGGTGTTCCAGGTGGCACTTGAGATGGTTGCCAGTCTGTTTTAGTTGCTGGACGGATTCTTTTTCAAGTGGATGGTATCAGAAATATGACAAAACAAGGAGATGGATTTTTATTAGTCTTTGAAAGAAATGGTTCAACCCAGAAACACACTGAACTTTCCAACTCAACTGCAGACCACCAGATCCAGTGCCTAATATCATGGTTTCATGCACGGTAATATGATAATTTACATGCAGGTTTAGACACCAAACTACTAAACTAATTTCTACGAGTCTCTGAATTGAACAAAAACACCCAATTCAGAGGCAGCATGGCATCTGGGCAATGTGGTTTTATTTTGACAACCAGTCAAACTAACATGACAGACATGACTCATGTCATTTTCTATTTGTTTTCCAATGATTATACAAAAGGTATCATTGTGTAATAAGCATACATTGATGCTGAAGTTTCCACATGGTAAGTTTAATCTAAATATATACAGTGTACACTGTGGATAGAGAATTTCATACCATCTTTTTACAAATTAAATTTCTTAAACATCAGCATCCAGCACCAGAAGTCTGCCTTCCTAACATTTTTTACACTATGATCTTCTGACATCAGTTCAGTCCAGTTTTGATATTGTTACGAACGTATTATTTATCTTGTACAGCAGATGTCTTCTCTTCACGAGCTGTGTTGAAATCCAAGTCCAAAAATAAATTATATACTGCTCTGATGTAGGATGTCACATTTGTCAGTTATAGATGAAAGCTATGCCACACAATGTAACTAGTCAGTACTGGATCTGACTATTAGAGAAGGATGACCAAGTAAGCTTCTCAGCTGTCTTCTTCATCTTAGCAGCCCGTGCTCATTGGCGGAGCATTGGTTTTCTCCTGATAGCTCGTACACTGTGGTGAACTGAATGTTTCCTTTTTAGTCACTCTGAAGGACATAGCACAAATCAAGTTTTCAAATAGTCAAATTTAATGAGTCTAAAGCAGTATAGGAACCAATTACATAGTCAAGCCACAGGTACTGACAGCTAATTACAAAACCTGGAGTGAGGAAACACTTGCAATGAGAAGTCTATCTTCCTCAGACAGCACGCCAGACTGTTGAGAGCCATCACATTTAGGCAATGCTGTGTGTGAAAATCCACTATTATAAGTCTAAATTTACATTTTATTTTACATAGCCCATCATCACAAATCTGCTTCAAGGGACTTAACAATGTGTACAGCATTACAACAACCCCATGATCTGCACGCAGATCATGAATTGCAACAGAGGAGACTATATTATCCGAACCAGCTGAGCCGGTATAGATTCACCACATTAGCCCAAACACAACTCGCTGTAAGCTACTCTGCCTACAAATTCAAAATTAGACTAGTTTGACATTTCCAAGGTTGTAATGGTGCAGTTTTATTTAGTACTGCTTTGCTAAGTAGCAGTTATTGACAACGATGAAAGGACCTTACATGCAGTCCTGGGCTTTTTGTAGTTTGACCCATATATAGTAAAGTCAGGGTCTCTCTGCCTACTGGATTGATTTTTATCATTATTAATTAATCTGCTTTGTGTGAGTCCCTCTGCTAAGAAGAATACCAAAGAAGTAGTACAGTACTACGTCTTTGATTCAAGACAAGGCTTTAGAGAATTTGTATTACACTAAACACTTGATAATATTTTACTTTACAGTAAGATCGGGTTTAGGTTATGGAAACCTTTGATATGAGGACAGAAGAAAAGACTAAAAGCTTTAATAAAATGGAAATGTTCTCTTAACATCCACCTTCATGAAAGCACTCAGCACACTCCAGCAATTTGCAGATGAGGTGTTAGTTTTCTTTGCCCGGCTTTATTCAAAGGTGTAAGATCTGATAAATACTAAGGAGCGCTTGCTTGACATAGCACTGTCTGTATTTGTAATGAGACTGAGGGAACAATAATTTGGCAAACTAAGCACAAATGTTTGACTTTGCTTGATTCTGGTGTGAATTTGAAGAGATGTGCATCATTGGTAAATGCACCATTTAAAATATACATTAACATGTGTTACATTAACATCTGCTCTGACATAATTAGTTCTGGGATGTAAGTGAAACTCTTATTAAACCTCGCTGAAGTTGCCTGAGGATGTCATTTCAGAGAATGTTCAGACCATCGTAATTTTTTTCTGTTCACTGATCTGGCTACGTGCTGTTGTTGGCCAGTCAGTTATGTGCCAACACCCTTTTGGGATTTACCTCACAAGAATCGAGATGTGGGAGAAAATAAGAGCTCAATTCTTGTTCAAACAATTGTTGACAGAGTATGATATAAACTCATCCAGTGTCTTGACATCTGACGAGCCTTTAAACCAGACATTCTGGTTTGTATTTTCTCACTGGCAACAACACACCAACGCACTTAGTGAGAAGGGTAATCGCAACATCCTGCTCTCCGAGTGGAATCCTTTCTCACCTCTCTTTCCATCTATATTGTCTCCGTCATCTTGAAACTATTTAATAAAGGCAAAGCTTATGAGCAAAAATGATACTGTATGTGTCATCGATTTGGTGTTTAAAATTCTGCAAATATGTGAAAATGAAAGGACATAAGGACATAAATCTCACACCTGGCAACACACCGCTGGCTCTCTGAAGCTGATAAACAACCCTGTTATCCTCTACAAACATTTTGGGTAATAAGGCAGAAAAAGACCTGCTTTAAAGCTGTCATCACCAGCTAGCACACAACTGATGTACATCTACTTCACAAAAAGATGGACTATGTCTTACCATATGTGTGCATCTCCAAGCAGCTGATCTAGGGTGTCGAACCTGATGCTTTCAAGGCTTACGACACGCTGAGCACAGTCATTTACCTGTCCAAACAGCACGTCAACAGCTCGCAGAGTGACAGGCCCTTTAATGTCAGCATTTCAAGAGATTTCAGTCGTCGCTTTACCAAAATGTGTAGAGTCATGTGGCTGTGGAGGTTTTTAAGGGGAACTTCTGAGTGATAGTAATGAGCTCTAGGAGACAGCAGGACTGTGGTTGTAGTTAGCATGGCGCCCAATTATCTGCCGGCAGCTGTCGAAGTCGGTCGTGGCTGTACGAAGTGGCGCTTTCAGACGCCGTGCATGCAGTCCCACCCCTCTACTTTCTACTGTATGTCCTCTACTCTCTCTTAATGAGGGGGGGGTTGCTATGACACATGCACACTGAATTGTATATTTTAAAGAAGCTCTTTGAAAGGAATACACTTATTTCTGAATTCATGTTTTTTTATAAGGATTTTTATTTGTTAATGGTTTTCCAAAGAGGTTTTTCCTAACACTTTTAGACCAAATGATAGAGTGCGACTAACTAAAGGATTACTGAGATCAGCCCAGTCAGTGTACCGCACTTGAACTGGAAAGTTCTGCAGGTTGCATTCACATGCGCGGAACATCAAATGGACATGACAGAGGAAAAGCAGATAACCAGATTCCAGTCGGTTCTCTGATTTCTTGAACACCATGTACAGAACACGAGAAACCTAGTTTCCAGAGCCAGTGGGATTAGAGAAACCTTATTTCCACTGCTAGATTTTTCCTGGAGAAAATACATTTCTTGGCTTTGTATGCATGCAGCCGGGTTTCTAACCAGGTCTTTACATGTAAACATGTACATGACAAAGACCTCAGGCAGGAAAGTATCAAGCTGAGTGTCAAGATGAAAGCAGTGATCTGCATGTGGTGCAGACCACCTTCCGTAACCTAAACCAGATTGTTTTAGTTGCTCAGACTTAACCACATGAGCTGTTTTTGAAATGCACTGACAAAAAAAAACACTAAATCAAGTAGATATGAGAACCTATTGGCCAAAGTACAAATCTGAAATAAATCATTTTTATGACACGGTTAAAGAAATTCATCCTCTGACTCTGAACAGCTTAGTGTCAAATTTGTAACTTGTAATTTTTAACTTTGTAATTTGTACATTTGAATTTAGTTTTTCTGATAAATCAGCCTGACGCAGACACACACTCAGCCCTCTGGTGTCCCATTATTTGTTGATAGATGATGTAATAACGGTGAAATATAATAAATTGTATCTTTACTTGGCTTGAAAATGCAATAAAGCCTGGTGAGGCAATCAATTCTCAGGTAACATAACATCATGGGATTACATTATGTGCTATAATATGCTCATGTCAGACATAACATAATGTTAAATGATGACCCACTAATAGTATTACCAATAATAAGGCACAATAATGTTATGAGCCCAATTATTAAACCTCTGCTTTCCACACAACTTGACACATTTGATGCAATATTATGCATTATGCATCTTCAGTGTAACCGTAATAAAAATGTGCCACAACACTGAATCAATTAGCACCATTAACACAGTTTGACATTTTAATAGTTCAGTAAAAATAATTTTTAGTCAAAGAGAAGTTGTGCTGCTTTGGGGAAACTCCTTGAAACTAGAAAACCGAACAATCACAGAGTGAGTGCAAAAAAACTTTCTCAAAACTACTTACAGATTAACACGTTTGGGTGAATTTGCAGACTCCTGCTGTTCTGCACACCACACCTTCTGCAGCCATGTCATTTCCAGCACGATATGCATTCAAATAGCATATATATTTTCCTAATCTGAGATCTCAATTGTACCCTGAATTCCCTGCAACGGTGATGGATTCTTTAAATGAAGAATTTCATATTTTAGCATTCATTGTCATATATTACATTTTCTCCGACAAAAGAAGGACCAGGGCCACCATGTACTTAATCACTTAAATCCACATGCAATCTGGCTCAGCCATCTTAGCCAGGGCCGCGGATCCATTAGTCCCTTCTCATTTCAGGGGGTAGAGCTGCCAAGCCATTAGTTCTGCTATGCTCTGCTAGATTTCCATATCCTTTCATTTCAGCGTTTTCTGCAGGAAAATGGGAAAAGTTGCGGATTAATTTTAACTAATCCTCCATTTTTCTATTGCCTTTAATTACTTGTTCCGGCCTCTGACACTCTGAATGGTCATCAGCAATAAGTTGACTTAGCATGGGTCCCGTCTTATTGTTAGAGAAAACTGGTGTCTGGTGTCTGTGTTTAAGGGTATATCTTGAGGCTTTAGCCGGGCATTAACACACCCCTCACACACACACACACACTCATACACACGCACATGCTTTGATATCTTTCTATTGTGCTGGATGCTTTTGTCTCATGATTGAGCCATGCTAACACCACTAGAGTCATCTCTTGTCCCCTTTTGATGGAATTCCACTCCTTCAGTGAACCTATTTTCTCTTTCCATGGACCTTTAGTTCAGTGTAGCTGTCATCGCTCATTATAAACAGACTCAGTTCACACTATGATTAGACTAAACAGTCCACCAATCTCAGCTGGGTGGAAGTTTCCCCGCACAGCTCCACTTCCGTAACTTCAGCTTTATCCTTCTTCGCTTGTGCTCTGTCTGCCCTGAGAAGATTGAACATGACTGGGGAAAAATGGCCTCCGAGAGATGCTGCGAACCTCCACCCCCACATGCTTCCAACTCCCCCCAGCAGTCACACAGCATACAAGTCAGTGTGACCGCTGAGGCAGAGCAGCCTTTTCATACCGCTAACGTTCAAAGCAGGCCCAAACGACCCGATGAAAGCAATCTAATACCACAAATTAGCCTGTCGCTTAGCCTGGATTATAAGCCTCACGAGGGCTGTGGCTAAAATAACTCCAGCCTCGTTGTTCCGTGATGTAAAACAGCGAGGACTGTAACAACAACAACAACAAAAAAGCGGCGCAATTTAATTTTAAAGCTTGTGTGCTCTTTTCAATTGCTTTGTGTAATTAAATAGATTATTTTTTTTCCTCCTCCCTGTCCTCAGCCTTGTGCGTTGACCACTCTGTCCCAGCAGACCCTGCTGACCTTCGGGGAGAGGAGCAGCCCTAATCAGAGCCAGAGCAGGGCTACCTCCACCGCTCCCCCCAATGCTTTGGTTCTAATACATGAGAGACAGCGGCATGAGGGAGTGTGTGGATCGGTTATGATAAACTGGCAGGGCTGTCCTGTCTTTCCAAATTTCCGTCTCTCCAGTTTCTTCCTGCCTGTCTTCTTCCCCTCACATACCTTTGTCTTACTACGATTACAAAGCATTTTACGGGCTGGATTCATAACACCTCATCTAACAGAGTTAACCCCACCAGCCCAGAAAGCAGTGTTTCATTGCCCTTTCAACCAGAGAGGGCAATGAAACACTGCTTTGGTCCGAATGATGGTCCGTGATGTCACAGTGCACTGACACACCCTGGAGTACACCTCTACATCACTGCAGCAAAGTTTAGGAGGTCAATAAAAAATTTACTTTGATTTTCACCTCATGTTAAGTTGCTTCTTAGGGAAAACCATGTTAGACGTCATTAGTCTGTGTTAAAGGATGGTATGATAACACTGGACTTTCTACGATAAATGCTCAGGTGTGGAAAGCAAAATTGCAACAATAAAAGCAGATAAGGCAAGAACCAAGTAACTATCAGACTGTAACAGTACGGCAAAATAATCTAAATCACTTTATTTGGAGGTAAAGCCTAAAATGAACTGACCCAATGTCAACAAGTCTTCATAGCACATGAAAACGTTCATAACAACAACAACCAGTCAAAGCAGAACAAAGCAGAACCAGGGTGTTTATAACACTAACACCCAAAAAAGTTTGGGATTTGTTTAAAACCTCATCGATCATCTGAATAGTGGAATGGTGGCCAAAACTACAAAAACTGAAAAAAGAAAAAAAAAGAATTAAATAACTGACACTCGAAAAATTTCCCCACTTGAACTAACATCTTTCAGTTTATACAGTTAAACTGGCGTTAGCTTCTTTTAGGACTTCTACTTCAACTGGCCCTTCCAGCTCAACTTATCACCCACATTTCAAATGACACTTAAATTGACACCTCAGCTTCATTCAGTGTTTGCATATAAGACTGAACCTTCACATCTTTCAACCCTTCCATTTTTGAATATCTTGCATATCTTATTCATCTTTAGTTGCAGTGCTACATTTCCTTCCGCCTGCCTCATCCATCTTATTTACAGATTTCCTACGTTTACCACAATGCTTTTCAGAAGAAGAAGTGTTGTGAAGTTGTTGCAATCGGCTGCAGGTTTTACACAAAGGTGGGTAAAAAAAGAGACAGTGATAGTGAGAGATTTCCCCACTGACCCTGATTCAGAACTCAACCTGTCTTGTTGCTGCACTGCATTTGGTTTTTTTTTCTGCTGCTGTACCTGGCTGTATAAATTGGCCTCTCTGCCTGTTCCACAATGGATTTCTTCCTGCATGAACACTGAGTGGCTGAATGAAATAGCAACTGTAGAAAGATGCCCTTGGTCTTTACAGCTGATGTTTTAGATTCTTTTTGCCTCCTTTGTGGTGGCTGAAAATAGGATGTTGTTTAGTCTGTGTTTACAAAACAAAAAAAAAAAAACAAACATACTGCTCTCTCTCCCACATAGATGTTCTCATGTATGTTGACAGCAGCAGCAGTGGGGGAGTTGATGAAGAGCCTTTGTTAAGGTCTCACTCTGATTCAGTGGGTGAAGCCACTTTGTCATGGTCACCACATGAAAAGTCCTGCACAAATACATCCTGTGTCGTACATTTAGTCCACATCTCCTCGGCTCTTTGACATCAAATCCAAGTACATGGAATCCAGTGATGATAATTGGCTAACAGATACACCAGAGCTTGGGAGCTAATTAAAGAGTATCATAATCGCCTGTCAACTTCTCTCCTGTCGTCGGTGCGGCATTGAGAAGTTTCATTAGACACCTAAAAAAAGATTTTCCCCGTGCTCCGACACCTCGCTCCTCACCTTTTCTTCTCATCAAAGTGTGCTGTGCAAATTGGCTGCAACTAATCCGAGGAGGGAATTTTTGGGTTTCCGATCACACAGACTGAAGGAAGTGCACCGAGGCTGAGCGTGCTGAGCCTGTCATCAAAGAAAGCATTTATAGCCACAAGTGAGATGGAGTCGGAAAGGGGGAAAAAAATTAAGATAAAGAGTTATTGCCCTTAAACATGGTCAGACTTAAACTTGATTGAGAAGTCATGATCTCTCCTTTTCATGTCACCTTCACCTAACGTCTGAATTTAGACATAAATTCTATTTGCTCGCATCTTCTCGTTTTATTAGCCTACTTAGCTTTAGAAAGAGCGAGGCGCAACAGACTTGGCAGTTACACCGAGTGCGCACATATCACAGTGTTTTGATTGACACTCTCCTCCTCTGCGGCTCTGTTGCTAAGTGTTTATATACTTTCCATTTTCCTTCGGCTCCATGTTGAACCTGAGCACAAACGCTGCTGCGTATCTCCTCTCTGTAAAAACACAGCTAGGATTTAAAGCCAATTATATCAGCTGAGACTGTTGACTAGAAAGCCCTCTTTCTCTTTTACATATAATCTACTGTAATATTATTTCACAGAGCCAAGGAAACTTGCCAAAGCTCCTTTAGGTGCTTTAACTTGTCAGGGATGAAAGGCAAGAAGGGGCAGAGGGAGAGAAAATATCCAGAGAACATTATGCTTTCACACACACATGCACACGACTCAGGCAGCGGCTGTTTGTTTAATAATGATGATAAATGGCAGGCTACCTCAAAGTGTAATGAATTTCTCTTCTCCTATGTGATTTCTTAAAGAGTTTTTTGTTTCCCGTCTTTTTTAAAGAGGAGCTGGTCCCGTTGTGAATTTGAAATGAATACCAGTCGTGTTACAGTAGCAGTGATCAGTCTCTGCACTCAAGATTTAGCTGTAATTTGATTGTGTTTGGGGTGTTTACGTTTACAGGAACGACATAACCCACTGTCTAAAGCTGCTTCTAAACAGAAATAATTTCATCAGGTTCTTATTTGTTCCTGCAAAAGTACAATTTCTCTAAAGAAAGCGAGAGAACTATGTAATGAGCCAAGTCAGGGAAACTGTATTAGATTCATTAAAGGCCCTCAGACTCTAGTTTTTCTCACTATGAGCATTGGGGTTCTACATGAACACACAACGGTCTGCAGAAGTTACAACAGTTAAACAGTGTTAAACTCCTTTTTCTGCTCTTAAACTTTGATTCTCGCTTATTTAGCCTCAAATATTATATTTAATGTTAATAAGAAATACTTAAGATTTAAAACTGGGTTTTAGGGGCCTTGCGTGTGTAAAACAACACTGCTGTAAACTATACCAAAAACACAATTAACTGTCACACAGCAACATTATGACATTTTGACAAGACATGAAACTCTTTTAGATGTGGTGTTGTGTTTAAGTGCAGGGTTAAAATGGGGGAATTTTGTGCAGAGAATTTCAGGCTTGGTTTATTGAGCACTAAATGAAAAATGTATGTAAATGTATTCACTAAATGCCTGTTCTATACTACCATCATTACATATTTACACAGTAAAACCTCTCAAAATAAAATAAAGTGATATAAATAAATAATATATATATCAACTAAAATAAAATCCCATTTTTTAACCTTGAGACCCAGGACCATATTACAGTCTGTCCAGTTCCACTATTTTATTGAGTTGAGACCTCAGTGCCCTACTGTTCCTCAAACTGTTTTTAATAATTCTTTGGTGTCAAAGTTTTCAGAGGTAGTAACTTTGATGATTAGGATTATACATTTGGTACAATAATACAATAAATTAAACCTAACATAAAGTAAAGCAGTGTACTGTGAGCCCTGTACAAAAGGTATAGCAGAAAAATTGCGGGTGCCACTGTGATCCAAATGCCTTGGGTTTGAATCTGACAGAAAAGCTGTCTTACATGCCATCTACCTTGCTATTTCTTGTCTCTCTTGCTACTATCAATCTATCTAATAATTTTAAAATCCAACTTGCACCACATATAGCTTGAAAAACACAGCCTTCCTCTCTCTCTGATGCAGAAGGCAATTTCTCCACTGTTATCAAACCAGGACAAAAGAAAACGGCATTTAATATTCTGATATGTGTAAAATCAAAAAGCCTGTGATTCGACTCTGGCTTATCATATAACTCACAGCAGAGCCAAGGGACAGCAAAAAAGTCAAACTCAGGTTCCCATGTCCTGCTCTCCCTCGGAACAATTCTAACAACTGCCACAGATACTATGAAGTATAGTCATCTATTTCTTTTCTTTGTTTGAGGTGTGAGGCGGCAGAAAGACAATAAGTACTGCAGCAAATTGAATTTAATCAAATCAAACAACACATGAAACTGCGAGCGAATAAAACTGTGACCCACAAAACTGAAATGAAATCAGACCAAGAACCTCCTGCTGACTCCCACACACCTGACTGGCTGTCAGGGATGAATATAATTTTTCATACATCATTTATTTATTATCCTCCATGTTGTTCTGCAGTCACTGAGCTGACACACTCATCCACACTGACAGAGGGATTCAGCATCTTGCAAAAGGACGCCAGGCTGTCACAAGGATCAAACCCATGTCCTTCCAGTTACAAGACGGTCCCCTGACATCACATTGTGACATTAATATATATTTTTAAAAGAGCTGACAAAAATGCCGCTTGGTGATTTAACCTACTTTGGACCTTGATACAGTTTGACTTCATTTCCACCATGTCCTTCATAAAACGGTTTGGGTTTTTTGTTTCAGTTTTGTTGGGGAGCAAAACAAGGGTGTATACAGTTTAACGCTGAAAGGTCCTTTAAAATCTTTTTTGTTTGTACAAAAGCAGAAGTGTCGGAACAGTGGTTTTACAGAGTATGTTACCTCTGGAAGCAGCCAGTTAGTTTAGGTTTTCACAAGGACACAGAAAACAGGAGAACCAGCTCTCCGTGATCTATGCAAAGGTAATATAAGGCAGATAACCTTCCATAGAATCGAGTCATTTTAACATGTTAATCTTTGTAAGAATTAAATGTAGTGATACATATGTTTACAGGTGCTGGTAGGTGGATTTTGCAAGCTGGCTGTTCTCCATCTTAAATGTGGTGAAGTGTAAAACGGCGTAAAACTTAAACATTAAAGTCAAGTAAAAGTTCCTCAAAAAAAGGAGCCAAGTACAGTTCAAGAAAAAGTACTTAGTTACATTGCACCACTGATAATGTCTAAAAAATTGATTGATTGATTATTAGCTGAATTTATCAGTCTAACTCGTCTTTCTGTTCACTAATGTGCTAATTTTGACTAAAATGTTTAGATTGTGCTCATTGATAATTCATAAGAGCAATTACAGGGAGACACACAGGTACACTGTGATCTGTATGACTGCTCCTAAATGCTGATGGTGCCAGGCAATATTTGAAGGTGGGGGTGTGGGTGGGACTGAAATAGCACACTGGATCATGAGACGTTGATGCATAGACACTTTGATCAAAGGAAAACTAGGGTTGAGACCATTTGGCTGTTGCGGTTTTGATGAGCGTGGCCTCTCAGATAGCATCTCGTCGTGTCGTTACGGAAGGTCGTTTTGGTGGTTAACTCTCTGAAAGGGCACTCAGCATCAGTGTCAGGTAACAGCGCTGATATTTGCTCTGCCTAAGCTTCTTCTGTGGAGAAATTTGAAATCAAGGCCTTCCTCACTTGATCTGCATTCACGCTGCAGCTGGAGGCGTCCCAGACAGTTTTCTCTCTCACATGTGACTCAGACATTTCATTTAGAGTCAGTGTGAGCAGTAAAAAAGCTGCAGTTTTGATCGGAACCGGATGGAATCAGATGATTTGCATTCGCTGAAATTCAAAGCGAGTCTCACAAAGTCATAATTTCTGAAGCATGGCAGCTTTGCAGAGAAACACTGGCATGAAGAACAACTTTAAAAAAATTAAAGGCTTGATAGGTGATTGGAGTAGATGCTAAAAACATTTTTGAAAAAGGCTGAAAAATGAAGATAAAAAGACTTATTTATTTTTCTATTGAATGTAGATATTTCACAGAGCTGTCAGGACTTTGGTTTATGATATAGATTAAATCCCAGAACTGATACGAACAGTCATGCAGATATAATCAGATCTGAGCAGCAAATCAGAAGTGAGCATGAAGGCCTGAGGAGTAAACCGAGCCACTTACAGTGTCGTATGGCAGAATTTGGATTGTGATTCACACGGCGCACTCCTCCTGCAGGCTGCTGTATAATGATTTGATTAGCAAGTCGTCAGGACAATGTACTAAAGCAAGAATCCTTTAATGGTCTTACGTGGGTTCATACATCAACTTCAACACAGCGCTGACAGCTGTCTAGTCTTGTTTATGAAGTGAACTGAGCAGGATTTGTAGCAGATGCTTCACAGAGCGTGTGACAAAGAGTGGGCAAACTCCCTTGTTTGGCATGACTGGGCTGAGAGCTTCCCTCCTCAGCTGTCAGAAGGGAACATCTGTGTTTTGGCGAACGAGCGATGTTTGTTCTGCGACGGAGCAATCGGCTCCCTGCAGCCGTCCGAGGTGACAGTCTCTGTCACGGTCCAAGTAAAGAGTGAGATAGAGATGGAGGGGAAGGGGAAGGGGGAGTAATCCCTGTATCGAATCCAGCTGCAGAAACAGAGGGGGAAAGTCCGGCCTCTCTGGTTGAGTAACACTCCCGACGCCCGCCCTGCAATCTCTGTGATACTGTGGATTACACACTTGCCTCGTGCATTTCAAGGGTGCATCTTCCTACTATTGAGGGAGACTGAAAATTGAATCTTACACTTTTAAAATGATTAGTGGCATGAAAGTAAAGCACATTATAGTTTACTATTAAAGCTGCTTACAGGAAAGATATTTATGGAAAAATACGATAGTCTTATGAGCCTTTAAGTGTCTGAAACATGGAAGAACTTTCAATTCCCACAAGATGGGATACTTAGAGTCCCCCTCCACTTCAAAACATGTTTTGTTTATTGTTAATTCACTTGGACGTTTGAGCCTCACTGTGCAGTTTGATAGTAGAAGTAGAAGTGACTTTGTGACACAAGCTGAGGAGACGTCCTTCTCCTCAGCTGGAGAGTCCAGAAGTTAAACTTTGGAAACGAATCCATTTTTGATGAGGTAGATGTATTTTTATGTCTTAAAATATGTCTTCTGTTTTGGTACTTAGCAAACACAAGACGTTATTCCATAGAGAAGTCTACTGAACTGAATCACATTTTAGCCCATTTTATTTTCCTATGATCAGACATCTAAAACCAAAACAGCTGCATTTTACATAAAAGATTCTGCTTCACAAGGATCATAAAGTCTACTATAGTGTTCGGTTACATCTCTTTCTGCAAGAATGTTGACTATTTAGTAAAGCCTTTACTTGTTAATCATTGTCTCTTCGAAAAATACATTATTTTATACTATTATATAGACGTGTTTGCAGCGAACAATTGCCTTAAAAACTTTCCTTCAGCCTGCAGAGGGCAGGTGAGGAATGAATTCCCCAGTTTTCTTCCTCCTTTGCAAACAATGTTTACTATTAATAGGCCAAGGTCGATAGAGTCCTCTACTCGCTAATGAAAAGTATTGTGGCTTTATGTAAGCCCATCAAAGTAGGAAATAAGTGACACAAATGGGACAACAATGAGAAAAGAGGTCAGAATCTGGATCTACAGTCCCTGATTTTACTGAAGAGTTCAGTGTTGCCCTTCTTCAAAATCAAATACACTTTCATATTCAGCCTTCCTTTTACATCTTAACACTACTCTAAAGCACGACTGTATGAGATTACACCAGCTTTTCCACACACACACACACACACACACACACACACACACACACACACACACACACACACACACACACACACACACA
>JBBMJY010000015.1:12190966-12235179 GCA_037833715.1 Toxotes lorentzi | reverse complement strand
ACACACACACACACACACACACACACACACACACACACACACACACACACACACACACACACACACACACACCCAGATGTTACAAAAGCTGAAAATGTTTGATATGTTGAAATTGTCCTTGTTTGAAATTGGATTTGTGCTGAAAAATCTCATTAAGCACTGAAATGTGTTGTTTTCTGTGCTGTCTGTCTCGGCTCCAGTCAAACAAAAATACAGTAGTAAGTTTAAATCTTTGTTAAGCTCTCACCTGCCTGTGCATACAAACACAGGCTTTGTAGACACATCAGGAATCTGCCACCAGCAAAGTGCATCTCTGTCATGGAAAATCGGTGTAGAAATGGCTGCTGGTTAATCATGTTTGACAACCAGGTTGGTCATGGTATGTGTGTATCGTACAAGAGTACAATGAGGTAAAATTTTATTTTAGAGAGCAGGTGACTATATCAAAGTCAACTGTCATTACTCTCCTTCTTCTCTCTCTCTCATAATCTGAACTAACTGTTAGCTAATTACACGTTAAGACAAATGGCCTAATGTTAACCTTCACAACTAATTACTAACAAACTAATTAATTCATGGTTTTGAGTTCAATTGAAAAACTGGTGCTTAAAATTCTTATTTTTTGGGTTTGATGTTGATGGACACATTAATCCATGCATTAAATACAGAAGTGTAATAGAGGAGCTACTCATTAGTTGGAGGGGGAAAAGTAAACATAATTCACTTCACACACATTTTACCTGATATTTGAAATTGGTGCTGGTGCCTATTAGCATATATCTACACTGTGAGTACAAACAGACACAGCACATCAGTTTTCCTTTTGACTAAATGCCAAAATAGGACACTGTTTTCATTAGTAGGCTACATAGTGCACTTAAGTGTGGAATTGAGACAAGAGGCTGGTCTCTGGACATGTCAGGTAGCATGCTAATGAGCTGTTAAGAGAGCAGAGCCTCTAATATGGCTGCCAGGAGTAAAAAAAAGAAATATATAACCTGACACTTTTTTCATCTACTGTTCAGTCTCTGTGTCAGTACAGGAGAATAAAAAAAAATATTGGGCAAAGAGTCAAGCTCAGGGGTTGTTCGCCGTGTCTCTAGGCAACAGTATACCAAATGTTATTATTTCTCCATCGACAGCAATAAAGTGGTAGTAGACTCTGGGCAGCACTGCAGTTTGTCCTGTCAAAACTTTTCCATTCAATTTGTTTTTTTTTCTTAAAAAACCTTCAGTGAAAACAGAAACTGCTTAATAATGTTCATTTGATTTATACTGAAACTAAAAGCAAATGGATGCATTTGCATCACTAACAGGAAATCATATAAGGAAATCTAACTTGCTTTGTTCATAATTTATGTTGCGTTATCAGAGGGGTGTACTGAGGTGTGTGTGGCGAAGTGGCAAATAGATCAGAGATAAGGCTGACAGCACGTTTGCAGTATGTTAATGTTACTCTTCCTTCTGATTTAATTGAGGTGGGAATTTGCTGAAAGATGTTTTCATCTGTGTGTGTGTGTGTTTGTGTGTGTGTGTTTGTGTGTGTGTGTGTGTAGAAGTCTTTCAGAAACTACGGTTCCTCAGTTAGTGTGTCTCTCACCAAGGTCAATCCTGGAGTGGAGTCTTTTTAAAGCGGGCTCATTGGTCTGCTGCCATTCAATTTGTTTCGCGGAGAGGAAGGGAGTGGGAGGGCTGGACGAAACGACTGAGACGATCAGAGTTTTGGTCAGAGATGGGGATTTCTTGCTTCATTCAGTTTTAAACAAATTCACTTTGTACTCTTGAAAGGAAATCTGATGATCTACACCGCAGGCTTATACGCCACACAACAGAGCCAACTCATAACAAAGGGATAAAAAGTCCAATCTCCGGATAAATTTGGCCAGACAAATCCAGGAGAACTACTGAGGTGGCACCAGTGAAAAGAATATGCATTATTCCTCAATAAAGGTGTTCATTTGCATTTGAAAGTGTCCTCAAGTGGAAAAGCATAATATACTGTAGATAGGAAAACGTTCTGTCTCTGCTGGCAGGAGGAGAAATAAAGCACTGCAGATAATCAGAGGATAATTACACATTTCAATTAAGCCTCCGTTTTTTTTTTTTTAGGGTTTGTTTTTTTTATCTGCTTTTCCTCCAAAATTCAATGTGCAGTTCATGTTTCATGCTTATTGCAATCATCTGCATAAATTTGTTTTTTCACTGCAGAGCCTCTTCTGTGACAAAAGCCATACATTATAAATGAAGTATTGTCAGACTAAAGTGCACAATTAAAACTTTGAACTTCGGTAGACAGTTTCTTACTCAGAGTTTCCCCCCAAAACACCCAGTGGAGACTCTGTTATAACCTGCACTGTAAAGTCCTTGGTGGCAGTAAAAGCACCACTGCATATATAAAATGAATCAAACCTGTAATAATATTTAAGCACCTCTGCAAAGTAATTATTATCAAGAGAATTATCTTTACTGTTCTTTATTGTTCAGGCCTAATGAAATTCCCAGGAATATTCAAGGAAAATCCATGACAGAGCAGTTCATACTCATTTCTGGAAATACACTTGTTTGCTTTTGTTTTTTTTTTTTGATAGGCATGATCAGAAGATTGATGATAATCTCATGTCTGTGTACTGAGAACAGTCTTAAAGCTGTTGTACACACATGTACATTGTTTGAATAACCCATACATCAATACAATGTGATTTTAGGGGGAGTTATGTGTCGCAGCTATGCATTCAAGCCTTTAGCTCATGCATTTATGTACAGTGAAAGTGTTTAGGTGGAGCTATTGCATCTGACTGGAGTAATTAATTAAATTAAATCAATACAAATACAGTGGTACACTGAACATCACTGATATATTACTGTGGTATAAAATCATTTATTTCTAATGTCGTGTTAGCAGATAATTACCTAATTACACATCCAGCACATACAGAGCAACACTAGCATTCATCTGGTGTGCTGTTTCTCCAGCATTCACTCTCCTTTGAGCTTTGGGCTTCACCAGCCCTGGAGGGACCCTGTGCATCACGCTTTTGATAGTCACTTGATCCAGTGTTAAAATAAAAATATGAGTAAGTGCCTGTTTAACAGGATTAGATTTTCTGGTTATGTTCCTGTAGGTGGTCCACATTGGTTTCTGCTTACCATGACATAAGATTCCCCGACCTTCAACAAGCACAGAAGTGACTGATGAGAAAACTGATGTGAATCATACAGTTCTTATCTGCTGCATCTCTTCACAGAGAAACCTCTATGAAGAGAACACACACTGAATCACCGTGTGGTGTTATATCAGCAATAAGAAAGCAGCAAAACAGATGTTTATGTGTAAGAAAATATGGTGGACTTCAACAGCAGGTAATTTGAGTTCATGCAGCAGTATTTTTGCATTTCTCCAAAGTTGCTGAAGAGCCCCAAGTCAAGGTCAAGATGCAAAATGGCCTCAAACTGTAACAGATCTTCAGCGTGTCGCTCTGCCAAGCGCACCGCCGCACCAGTGAGATGTTGTTTAGAGAATTGCACCCTTATACCGCACACAACAAATGATGCTCTAGCGCTCTGCCCTGCACTCTGTCACCACTGACCCTTTTTTCACACACACATCATTACTATCAATTGCACCGCAACATCAACTGGACGCCCTTTCAGGCCAGCCGCCAATTCTCCGACTAACCAGTGGCAATAAATCTGTCGCCGTGAAGGTGAAGATTGGCACCCACCGCTCTAATACAAGCACCGAGCTGTACAATCTGAGGCCCATTTCAGTAAATACATAAACCTCATCGTTACATTTCAAAGACTTAACAGGTTTAATAATGTTACTGCAGATACTGTCACATCATCAGACTGGAAACAGGGAAACATTTCGCCTGGCTCTGTCCAGTGGTAACAAAATTCAGTAAAACAGTCCCTTATTGGCCCGCTTAGTGTTAAATTATCATTTACTTTATTCATTTATTAATGCTGATTCACAATTGTAAAATCTGTATTTTACTATCTGGTCAAGATTGAGCTAATTTTAACTTTTTAATATAACAAACAAGGTGTTGCCGGACGTTACGTGTCCAAACTATTTTGTGGCCAGACCAGCAACCTCAAGGAGTCTTGCCGTCATTGCGAGGTTGCCAGGAAACAAGCAGAGTGTATTTCCCTAAATGTCAAGCTTTTCCTTAAGCTCAGTAGCAAATGAAATGCATCATCAAATATGAACTTTTAGGTCAACTCTCTATAAATACAGACATTTATAAACCTTCACAAGTGATTTCTTGCTTGAGAGATGAAAGCCAGCCCAGCAGAAATCAGCGTATGTCCTTCGCCTCACCGCTCATGATTCCAGTGATTTCAGAAAAGCCAAAAGACATCAAGACCAAGCAACTGATTCAGTTTGAGAAAGTGTTTCCCTCTTGTTTATGTTGTCATCCCCGTGTGTCACGATGATAGACATCTTATTTATAATTTCACAGGGCGCGCTGAACATCTGAGACACATCACTAGAATCTAATTCTTGTGTCACACTGGGAGGTATGAAAAAAAAATCACTACAAAAGGTCATGTTCGCTTTGCCAAAATAAACTTAATTACACAAATAATCTGAGAACCCCAGCGAGGTTTAGCCAATCTATATGTCAATGAGGCAAGCAGATAAGATGTGGGAGGCGGTAAATAAGGCGTAAACGCAGCTTGTAACTTTGTACGCTCACGCCATACGATACCACGCTTCTTCCAGTAATTACCGTACCGCTCCTGCATCCCCGACTGAAATCTGATCGTGGTCTGTCAGTGATAATACACTGTGCCAGATGGTTTATGCAGCGCGGCCTCAGCTCCACCACACTTCATTAGGAAGAGGGAGTGCAGAGGAAAAGATACTGCGGAGGGAAGGATTAGCCACTATGGCCTGCTCGCTCTCTTCCACTCTGTTGTAGAGCCCAGAGAGACTTACAGAGGCCTGTTGGGGCAGCAGAGGGTCTTCACCTTCTGTTCATGTTCCTGCTCTAAGAACCTTCTGTTGGAGGAGAGAGGGGAGGTGGTGCAGGGGGGAGAAAGAGAGGATTTGGAGACAGTGATCTAGGGCATATTCACAGCTGTAGTTTGTTTTGAAAAGCAAGAAGAAGGGTAAGAGCCAGTATCTCTGTGTGATAAGAGCAAATATGCATGCAGAGAAGCTAAGTTAAAGTGAGAGCCAGTGGAAAAAATTTAAATAAACCGATATCTGGAGTTAAAATCCTAAATTTAGCCTTTGTATAATGCTGTAAGTTTGAAAGATTAAAACAAGCGTTCATTGGACTGCTCATGGTAACAGTCCGCTTTGTTTTCTCAGGATGAGTGAGCGATACACGCAGATCGGAAATAAAGGGGCTCTACTTATAATGGTGCTTGTGATCAGCGTCTGGGAGATGACCGTCCCAACAGAAGGAGCTACAGGTGAGTACATCAAAGCAAAAGTAACCTCTGGTTTTATTTTGCTATGACTCCTCAGGTGAAATAAAAACTGCTGCTGGATATCAGATGCAAACATCTGCACATTACTTCAGTGTTTCTTAATGGAGCCAATGAACACTCCAGTGAGAGACACTAAGACCAGGTTAAAGCTGTCGCCTCTCGTTTCTGTCTTTGTGCAATTTGAGCTGGTCATTGATTGGGGAATCAGAAGCTAAATACGTTCATGATGAAGTTTCCAAAGCTGTTTTTGTAACTTGTTACTTGAGGAGCAGTATTAGCATACTGTCTCACACACTACGCTGCTCATACGATCTTATTGCTCACTTACAGTGCAGTGTTTGAGGCTCAGTTTGTGTCATAATCGGAAGTCACAAACATTGTGACTGAAGAGAAGGTATGTAGGGGTCTGCTGCCAAGATTTATGGCAAAACAAGTTACTTATTTATATAAAATCATGTGTTTTTTGCAGCTTTTGTTTTACTTTTCATGACGTGAAAGGATATATTCTGTATATTTTTATTGTTGTCAACAAATCCCTTGAAAACATCAAAATAAAAATTAATTGATCCTACTAATAAGTACTGCCTGAGCATCCAAAGCCTGATATTAAAATCAAAAACACATCAGTGAGACAAACTGTTACACTGGGTGACACGTTCCTTTATTAACTTGAACACACAGTCACACTGTAGTTGATTTTGAGTTGTCACATACACAGCCCTGCTGCTGTAAACACAAGTTAGTGCACCAAAGGTGTATAAATCCCCTGCTAACTATAGTTCCCAGAAATGCACAAACTTACTATACCATAGAAAAAAAAGTCAGATCACAGATCACCCTGATGAGGGGCTATTTCCTTAGACTTGACAAAGTTCCTCCACAGTCAGAGAAGATGGTTTTCACAGGATGAGTCCTACTCTCTATCACTAGCAAACTGACACTCGTGAGTAAAACGGGAGTCCCTCTTTAAGACATGGTAAATATAGGGAACTTAGAGCTTTGAGTGGCAGTGATTTTCCACTGCGAACTGCCATTCATGAAACAAGGAAGGAACATTAAAAGTTCAGATGCATCATTTCATTCTGCAGAAGATTCAAAAAGTGATACCACTGCTCTAATGTTTTAATAAAGAAGAACAAATCCAGGGGAAGATACTTGGTCTCCTGGCTTTTCACCAGTCCTAGTCCCCTTATGTGCTCAGTGGTCTGAAGAGGGTCAAAATAAGGTCAAAGCTCGCCTTCACACCTAGACATGAAGAACTTTTCTCTGTCAGCAGGCCTGTTGAGTTTCCATTCATCTGTTCATTCAGCTCTGTGGGAACCAACCGAACTTGTGGAGGCTTGTTTGATTTGCTCATAGCGTGAAGGCTCGGCCCTCCATCCAGGACAGAGTGACCTGCAGGACAAACACACGGAGGAGTGCTTCCACAGTGGCTGCCACTTTTCATGTGAGGCGCTTGGAAAGGAATTTCTCACTACGCCGCATCACAAATAAAATGTCACAGTGGTAAATGGGGAAGTAATTGGATTGAAACAGCTATTTTGGAGGTGTGAGTCAAACTCGTCTCCCCTAGCCTCATTAAAAGTGTTGTCGAGTCGTCACTAGAAAACCCAGGGAGATCAATTATGGCAACTCAGCAACATTACAAGTACAGGCCAACCCAAGTTTCATCACTGGGAGTCCCACTGACAATACACAGCCTCAGGTAATTGGTGGTGTACAGGCAGAGCTGCTGCCGGACAGGCTGTCCATTTGTGAGCCTGATAGAAATCGCGCATACCTCCCTTTCTCTTTGTCGACCAATTAGGTGGGAGTGCGGTGCTTTGATGTACGTGGCTTTGATTGGCAGCGATCCCCACTCAAGACTCTCATCATTTCAGCAGGAAGTGAATCAGAATAATCTTGCTTGCATTGGATTTCGCTGTGATAGCCGCCGCAACCCCCTAATTTCCCCTGGGTGTTATTTCTATTGCTGTAAACCTGTTATCATTCAAGGGATGAAATGAGCCCAGAACACATCCAAAACAGAGAAAATGTATTTCTTCCCACAGAACAAAAAAAGATGACGAAGAAGAAAACTAAGCTTACCCTCTGAGAATCAGGGCAAATTTCAGCATGGAGGCAAATTGATTTACTAACGCACATATGAGCTTTGACCACTTTAAAAAACCAGTTTGTGTCAGCAAACACCATCAAACATGCTTCTCCACTGCCCGACAGTTATGTAAATTCGATTTATTTTGCTGTCTGATTTATGACAAAAGAAAGGTTTGTCTTTGTGCTCTCCTGTCAGACAGTGATGCTGCCACAGAGGAATCTGTCCTTCACTACGGTGCATGTATAAAACACAAACTTAATAAGTGTCCGTGGTCATTCTGTTCACCTTTGTGCTGGTCCCTTATTGACCAGGGAGGGGGCTGAACAGATAGAGTCAGACAGGATTCAATCCCAGGCCACTTTCACTCACAAGTTGTGAGCACAGCTGATTTATTTTGTTTAGCATCTATTGTAATCATTCTTTAAAGGTACCTCATTTCCCGTGTTTGTACACGCCCCCTTCCAAATTCAACTTGTTCCAACTTTCCTTGCTTTGTCAGCTCTCTGAACAACAACAACAACAGCAACAGTGTTTCTGGTGTAAGTCACTCATCATATAATCATCTTTCCTCCAGTTTGCGTCTAGTGTTCGAGTATTCATTTGCTTCAGTATATAAGGGCTAGACCCTTAAAATATACAAGGCTATAGGGCATGCTAACAGTATTTTCTGGTACTGAGATGAAATAAAGCAATGTATGCCTTATTATAGTATTTCTTTTATACATTACATTACATATATATTATATATGTTCATTGTTCAAGTACCACAAAATACATTATTAATCAGTTAAATAAAAATCAACTTATTGACTGAAACAACGTTCCATAATCAGAAAAGTAAAAGGGACACACATCTCTACCTGGCTGTTATAAAGCAACACGTCTGTGCACACAGTGCCTTTATATTTCACGGTTACCCAAGTGGGTGTGCGGAGTTTAAAATCTGACCTTCAAATTGTGTTAGCGATTTAGTTAGTGATCCCCGTAGACACATTACAGCCTTGAATTTCAGCGTCCACAATGGGAAACCACTTAGCAAGAATCAAAGCGCACAGGTTGCTACGGGGGAACTTGAACCGGAGTGGAATGAAATATATTTGATGGCACATACTCTGTATTTTTAGACATGTAACACTCAGGTGGTGCAGGTGTAGTTTCAGTTTGCACTTTGTCTTTAGAGGTGCTTTCCTTCCAGTTGTAAATGCTGCAGTGACGTATGACCTTGATGTCTGACTTACAGTACATCCTGTGTTATATGCATTGAAGATTGTTGCTTGCTCTGCACCTCAGACTTTCTTCACTTTGTAATAAAAATGACTTATATGTTGCATAAAAACCATCTTGCCAAGAAGGGAAAACTCTGCGCTCACCCTTGAGAGAGCCGTAACTAACAGTCAGAGACAGCACAGGATCCCAGTGTTAAGCATAACAATCAGTCTCAGTTGCAATGAGTTTGGCTCCTTGAATCTGATTTGTAATTGTGGGTGAAGGATTGCGCTTTGAGTAAAGCAGTTCTTCATCTGTCACTCTCTCATCTCAAAGTGCTGCTTACAACGTAACAAATAGTTTGTGGGGAAAATCAGTTCATCACTATTAACATAACAGTTCTACACCTCATTATGTAGGTTTGTACAGAGGGAATTACTCTCATCGTCAAAGATAATTTCTCTGTATGAGAGGCGGTAGTTTTGGCTGCGCACAATGCCGTGTATGAAGTAAAGCAATGATTACATTATCATTCACAACAGCCTCATGAATGATACAAAGTATGCATCATTTGCAGTTTCCTCTCTGTCTCCAGAGACCCGACGCATTAAGCTTCTCAAGCAGAATAATTTCAGCGCTGCACAGACAGGGAAGGCCCATCACTTCTCACTGAAAGCAACTCTGGTTCAAAGGACTCACTAAAAGGAACAAATGCCTGGTAAAAACAGAACACGGTCTGCTGGCATCGAGTGCTGAGAGTTCCTGTTGAAGTTAACTCTCAGGATCTGATCAAAATTTGAATCCAAGCTGCTTTTGGGGTTCACCAGAACTTAAACCACATGCTGTGGCTTTACAAAGAGTACCGTGCTGGACTATTCCCCTGCCAGGGCCAGTAACTTTATGAATTCTGTGCTGGTTGCTTGGCAACCTTGCAGCAAGGCACCATTTTTATATTTCGGTTTTTGTACATTAAACAAAAGAGGTGTAATGTGATAATTAGTGAGCTTTAGAGGTGATGGTAGGTGGAGTTTGTCACCTTTGGACAGAGCCAGGATGTTTGTCCCTGTTTTGAGGGACAGAAATAAAAAAAAAAAAATTTTTTTTGGCAAAATCAGTTAGTTTTACTAGAGTAAAATCATGGCCCTTTAGCTGTGTTGTACAAACCACTGTTATTCCTTCACTGCCATCTTCTCCATATCAGCAAATGTCTAGCTCCTATAAGGACATGCAGATAATGCTTGATTATGCTTTTCCAGCAGGCCTCATGAAGCCAAAGTAAATTTAGGATCTAGAAAACTTTTTTCAAGTGAATGGGCACCCTCTCTAAGTCTGGCACCCAGTTCATGGTTTGGCCCTCATGAGTAAATTCTGGTTCCCTGGTCCTGGTAGAGCGGTCAGGTTTGACTGACTCATAGCTGCAGGACTGGACTCTGTATCACCCACACAGTGTTTCTCCATGAGGCTGGTGGTGGTAGTATCTGTTCCAGCTCGTATTTAGGTATGTAAATACTTGGATCTGAGTTTCCACACACGTCAACACAACAGATCAAACAATTCTATATTTTGGGTTCATCTCAAAGTGGCACAACTCAAACTGACATGTTACATCGAGTGAGTGCAACCTAAGATAAGCTGGAAATTTTTGAGCATGAACCTTATAAGAAAGAAGCAGTAGACAACTATGTGGATCATAGCCATAGTGCGATGGCAATATTCCTGCTATTCAAGTGACTACATTTTGATTATGTAACACACAGAAGTGATAGAAAATAAATGACAGAAAAGAAGGCTAAAGACAGAAGTGAAAGGCTTTAATTAATCTCCAAGATAAGACCGCTCTAAAGAAGGAAGATTAGAGGTAGAGGAGGATGATTTATGAAAGAGGTGAGGGCGGCAAGTCCAAAATGTCTCTCAAAATGACCACAACATTATCAAGGTGATTAGTCATTAAAAAAAACAACAACTTATGGATGAAGTTAAATGAGCTTTCAGAAGGTTTAAAGGTTTTTTAGATTATTTTGGCTGAGGTGGATGACAGCCCTTCTGACCGTCCTACAAGCTGTTCAGAAACTTGGGGGCAAAGACAGACACACTCGAAATCACTCTGCTCACTGCTCATTAAGCTTGTTTTGAGCTCGAATTGACTCAAGGCGACTTAGAGGAGCGCATCAACATTTTCATCAACTCAAATCTTCTCTCATCTGCACTATAGTCAGTAAATACGAGGACAGTGCTCAGAGCGCCTTTTGTGAGAAAATTAGCCTGAAATCATAAAAGTGGAGGGGACAAAGACTGGATTAAAAAATACTGCATTTATAGTAATTTATGCATTGTTGAATTATTACTATAACTATTTAATTTTTGCTCTGTCTTAAACTGGCCTTTACATGTTCAATAAGATCATGGGAGATATGAGAGCTTCCATGTTCATCTGATTTTTGCAGCTTGTATGACACACTCTAACATGTTCTTTTTTTTTTCCTTAACCACATCAAATCAGTCAAAGTAAACACTCACTCAGTGCTCAGTGAACACAAAAACATGAGCCCTATTTTTATGCTGCAGCACAGCATTATGCCCTGATTAGCCACGAAACGGTTAGTTTACATTTTCGGTTACATTTCTTTTGTGGGAAAGATGATTGATGTTTGACTCACTGGATGTGGGTTTTTGAAAACTCACACATCTGATGCAAAGAGTGCGTCTTATTTTTCAAACACAATCTGTTGATGAATGTCATCCACACATCAGACCTCTCCACTTTGAGAAGAGGTTTAGTGGTGTTGCAGCACACCTGTGTCGAGGGGATCCGGCAGGATAGTGTCAACCTCAGCACGTGTGATTACCAGTCTGAAGTCTGATAATTAAAGCAAAGACATAACCAGTAGTTTTTCTTTTGTTTCTTTGTCATTTTCTGGTCCCACTTTATTGTTTTCTTTTTTTCTTACATAACCTTTTACCTGCAGGCTAAGCTATTTAAAATGCCAGAGGGTTTCGGTTTGTAACTGGAGTTAGGCTGCATTAAATTCTCTTAATCCTAATTCCTTCTTTTCCTATTTTGCTCTAAAACTATACACTCAAGTGAACTACAACAGAACTGTAGTAAATGATCCATTAGGACCATGGGCCATGTGTTTCATTGATCTACTACACACATTTTTGTTTCCTTCCATTAAAATAAATTTGACAGTGTGAAAAAGTTCAACAAATTATACACACTACACCCACCCGGTCCTGTACTTTTAACAAAGTGCTGTTATCCCCCCAAAACACAACACATTCACTCCACTAGTTTCAAAATTACAATGCAAGAAACCCACTTTATTTGAACTGCAAAGAAACAAAGTCGTGCTACCCCCAGATTTTACTTTACTATTTAAAGTAGAATAAATAAGAATTTAAACCTTTATGCTACATCAAAATGACTTCTCAGGAAGGACTGAAGTGCTGTTTGGAGCTGCACCACAAAGAAAGAAGGCAAATATGATCTGGAAAATCAGGTTACTGATCATACACAAAGAAACACTGACACAGGCCTGAAGAAACTTATAGATTTTTTATATAAATCTAAACACACTTTTGCTACTGTTTGCACCATCTACAATAACTTAGAAGCTAAACTGTATTTTGTTGTACTGGCTCTTGCTGTATGCAGTGTCAATGAAGCTGAATCTAATCTAATCTAAAAAACTGCCTGAAGCTTAGTGCATCACTGCTAATAAAATAAATAAAATAATGTAAAGTCCAGACTGTAAGTATTTGGTCGGTTATACATTATTTGCTCTTGAAATAAAATAACGGATACTGCATAGTGCCATGGCTCAGCTTCAGTTTTAGTAGGTTTACATCAGTATAAAAAGAACTGCTCACACATGGCACTGAGTTGATTGACAGTTGCCATTTAGACTGAGGTGGATTTGTCTGTCAATATGAGGAGTAAGGAGGTGACCATGCAAGTGAAGGAGATAATGAGGTTTAAAAAAAAAAAAAAGCGGAAATCTTTCAGAGAGATGTCAAAGGTTGATTTGGCAAAATCAGCTGCTGGTACATTTTAAAGAAACAAGTGTTTACAAGAAAACTAGAAAATGCCAAATGACCCGAGAGACAGAAAATCATTTGGAAGGTGAAGAAAAAAACCTTTTATGATAACACAGCAAGTCAAGAGTGCTCTGCAGTATGTAGGTGTACATGTTTCCTTGTCATCATGAAAAGATTTCATGACCATAACTGCACAGGATTCACCACAAGATGAAAACCCCCGAAAGAACAGAAAGGTCACAAAAACATTCAGAGGACTGATCAAACTAAAAATCAACCTCTATTAAAACGATCAAAAGAGGAAAGTGTGAGGAAAAAGAGAACAGCCGAACACACCACCTCATCTGTCCAGCACGCTGGTGGTTGTGTCAGGGCTTGGACATGTCTGGCTGCCAATGGAACTGGTATTTACTGACGATTTCACTGCTGATGAAGCATCAGGATGAATGCAGAGGTAAACAGCAGCATTCTGTGATCACATTCAGTCAAATGCATCAAAACTCACTTGACAACATTTCATCATTCAGCAGGACAACGATCCTAAACAAACAACCAAAGAGCTTTTCATGTAAATAAGATGTTAAATTTGTGATGTGTACTTGTAATACAGTATTTTTTACAATGTGGTATTGTTACTTTGAGGTAGTCTAAGAAGTACTCCTCCTTATCTTTTAAGATAAGAAGGAGTACTCCCTCCATCACTGCTGAGTGCAGTATGTTTAAGAGTTGAAGGATTATGTGACAAGCATTTGTGAGAAAAAAAGGATGGTGTTTGGTTTAAAGAATTAAAACTGAGTTTGGTTTTGGTCCTGGTTACATATGGTCCTGTCACATATTCAGGTATGCAGAGACTTTTTCACTTTTTTTGTGGAGCCTGGTCATATAAAATGCAACTTGAAACTTGGCCATCGGAGTTAAAAGTACAGTAAATATGTCAAACACTTTTTAGGTAAGTGATCTGCATGTGTGATTACTTACATATATTTTTGTCATTTTGCCTTTTTGATAGTGGCAGAAACATGTGGACAGAGAGCCTGTCCAGACCCTCTGAGGCACAGTGGCGGAGCAGCATGCTTAAAACTGGACTGTGGGTTTGCAGGATACACTGATTCCGGAGTGAAAATGCTTCTCTCTGTATCTGCTGGCAGGGGAAGCTGAGTACGCATCCAAGTAGAACTCCGAATCCAGTCAGAAACACCACAGTGTCTCAGTGTGAAGCACGTCCTTCACAGAGACACTGGCAGCTCTTCTCTTACAAACATCTAAAGCAGCTCAGCTTGCTGCGTTTCTCTTTCATATCTGTTCTTGTTTGGGCTGGGCATGAGCAAGCATCCCGCTACTTTTGGGCGACTACCTGCATTATTTTTGATGTATGAGGAAGGAAGGGGGAGGTGGCGGCACTGGGAGGAGGCGGCGGATTGTTAGAGCAGACACACTATCAAAAGTTGAGAGCATAATCAAGACGGAGCTTCCCTTCCCCATCTCTCTGTCTTTTTGCTTTGTATATTTGACTTTTTATCCTTTTCTGCTGTTTACTCATACACACAAGCTGACAGTTTATGAGGAACACCTAGTTAAAACTAATGCAGTCTAACACAATACGGATGTTATAATGTTCAGTTAAAGTGTTAAAGTTGTTTTACAGACGTGTTGATTCAAGTTATTGGTGACTTCGGAGGCTGCAGTTTGTGGTGCCGTTGAGCTTGGTTGTGTTATGAAGACAGGTGTTTCTATTATTTTGTCCACCCCATCTATATGACAGAGGGCAGGCTAAATAACAGAACCACCTCTGCTGATTGTCAAGTTTACTATAATTCTGTTACAGCAGAGCAGCCCAGTCCATCACTGTTAGTCTCAGTTGCTGGTTGTTGCAGCAGCTGGAAACTGTTGTCGTCCACTAATGTAACACACTGAAATAAAAGTGTAATTAGCTGAGTTTAGCTGAGCTGCTACAGTGCGGACAGTTAGCACCAGTTTCATGCAGTCATTTCAGATTTACTGTTCAGCTCAGCGGCAGTGACTGTCTCTGCAGAAGGACACCTCATGAAAATGTCACATGCAATTAAAAGAGATTGGAGCAGCTCAGGCTCTAAATAATTCAGACAATGGAGCGTGATCTGGAAATTGGTTCCAAATACTGCAGTGCTGCACTTTTTTTTTTTTTTTTTTTTTTGCTGCTTGTTGTGGGAAATCGCAAACGATATCAGTTCCAGTCATTACCATCTTGTTATTGAGTTATTATTTATTTAAAGGCACCTTTTTCAAATACAGTGATTAGGATAAAATAATGTTCTTAATGATGTTTATAATGCCAAATCCTGACTGATTACCTCAACTACCCCTCCAGGGAGGAGTCAGTGCACGGCACTGTGGGATTAGGTACCAGTGTTTTTTTTTTCAAGCTTTACTCACAGGGTTTGAGAGGTTTTAAAGGAAGGAGCAAACACTACACACTTTTAAAGGGGCACCCCGCCGATCTCACACCTGTGTGACTAAACAGAGTGTGAAACCGTTGTGTAACAGCTTCTGTGGCTCTTGAGGAGCTTTGTCAAGTCTGAGAAAATAAACCCAGATTATGTCATCAGAGTTATCCTGGCCCAGGCTCGGAGACTACAGAGGTGGAGACTCGGAGGTGTTGAGGTTGGGTATGGACTGCACCAGTCGGAGTCGAACAAACAAAACAGGCTGGTTACTGTATGGGAAATATAGGATCCAGTATTTTTGGAGCTTGACTCATACTAGAGACTAAAAGTGAAGTTATCTCAGCCTGTGCTGCTTCTAATTTGACCATTAAAAAAAAGTCTCTTGTGAGTGCCCCAAATTTCTAGAAGTGTAAAATTAAATAGTAGGAATACCTCTTTAATTTCTAACCATGAAAATGGTCAGACTTAAAGACAATGAGGACCAGCATTCAACCTAAATACATTTTTTAAGCCACTCAAACAAAATGATACTATAAAAAATGTACAGATAAAGACAGGAAAATTGAACCCTGTGGTAAAAGGACCCTTTTAAAGAAATTGGTAGCCTGCTTCCTCTGGTAATTTTTTCATTATTGAGACAGATGAGAGGGATACAGAGGAGGCAGGAGAGAACCCAAGAGAGAGATTCTTATGGGACTCAATTCAAGGCCAGTGGAGTGGGTGTGTAGATAGGGGTAATAACTATTGCACCACTGCTGATTATTCCATGTTTTTCCTGTCATTTCTCCAGCAGCGCACCATGTCCGAACAGGCACCTGCGAGGTGGTGGCGTTGCATCGCTGCTGCAACAAGAACAAAATCGAGGAGCGGTCACAAACTGTGAAGTGCTCCTGCTTTCCTGGGCAAGTGGCCGGCACCACCAGAGCTGCCCCGTCGTGTGTAGATGGTACGCTCCAGCAGCTGAATATTTCATGGGCTGTCTTCTCCTTCTTTCTTTCTTTTTTTTTTTTTTTTTTTTTTGTTGGCCGAGACTCCTTTCAACAAATCATGAGGATTAGTTTTGCTGAGATCATCTGGAGACAACATATTTAAAAAAAGCACAGTTTGTTGTCTTATCAGATTAGAACTGCACGGGAAAAAATACGTTTTTACATGCTGGGTTGCACATTAACAAATCCTTATGAGGAAAAAAGTGATAACGTGGATGGAAAAGAGAAGCACATTTAATACAAAACTCTATAAATAATACTATTATAAACATCTACTAAATGCTATCATACCACACAATTAAGTGTAATTTCCACAGGGGATGTGTTCCCTTTACTTTTTAACTTTCAACATGTTAAAATGCTCATGTGGGTCACCTTCACTTATTACTGTGCTCACAGTAATAAGTGCTTTACAAGCAGTAGCAAGTTATTTGACTCATTTTACCCCAGACTTTGCCTTCAGTTAACCTAAAGTACACGCTGCCCTGTCTACTTGGTGGAGGTTGTCGGAGCTGTAGGCAGCCTGCGAGGAAGCCTGCAGTCACTGCTCAGGGCTGAAAAACTCTCCAACCCTTCTGCATTTTTGGGTTAAAAAAGATCATCTAGCTGTTTTTATTTACATATGGGTTAGTGTTTGAAAATCAAGCCTGTAGTTTTCTCTCATTTTTCCCTTTAAAGGTTCGAGCAGCCAGTATCAGCTGTAGTGGATAGTAAAAGTAGGTGAGGTATCTTTTTTAGTACAGGACTCATACTATGGGAGTAACAGTACAAGTAATAAAAGTATTATTATTAGTAGAGGCAGGGTTAATACTTCCATCTTGTCTGATTTAATGACTATGAGCTGTACTTGCTAAATGCACTCAGTGAATACTGTCTGCTGAGTCCTTAGTCCTTACAAAGAGACTCCTGAATTTTTTTTTTAATCACCTATGAATACACGTGACGCTGCAGACTGTAAAGTCAGTGACCCACAGGGTCTCTTAGCATGCTAATGGGTCAAACCCCCGATCTGGCTGAAGTGACTGCTTCACTTTGGTCTGCAAAGCGCAGGTTTCTGGCAAAACTCTGGACCCAATCATGTTTGACCTATTCCTTGACATTTCAGTATTGACATTTTCTGCAAATTAGAGCTGTGAGCCACTGGCCGCAGTTTAAAGCTCCACGGGTGATCGCAGAAAAAAATGATCAGCACTTAACCTTTTAATTATTCTTTCTTCTACAACCAGGGATTTATCTTGAGCTCAACTCTATGTGAGACAATCTACTCTTTATATGAAGATAAACGGACCTCCAGACATCTGAGAGAACTTGAATAGATCTGAATGTGTAATTCTGAAGAACTAGCCAGAAAATACCTGCCATTTTTCCTGAAAGTGTCTTTAATAATTTGGTGACTTTTTACTCATATGCACGTTCTAGTTGGTGCTGATGAGCCAAAACACTGGTATAAACGAGCAGATTGTATGACACAACTACATGATGATGATGAGGGTAAAACACACAGAGCAGTGCTTTGCAGCCTAGCAAAATGCCATCAGTATGTCAAGTAACGCGCCCACTGACAGCTAAACTGGAATTGACGTGTACAAAAGCAGGAGTGCTCCTTAAATGGCTAAATTACAAGTGACAGTGTGCTATTCTTTTTGAGTTAGCTAATGTCACACTCCCTCCAGAGCTATATGCTTTGGCCACACTCCAAAGACACTCAGCCTCAACATTCATACTGTAATCTTCAATGCTGGCACATGAATATAATTAAGGTTTTAAGGGTTTTGTTTTTCGAAAGATGTTAAAAGACGTTTGACTTAAAGGTGAAACATGCAAAAACATGTTTGATCGTTCATGAACATGAGCTGAAGGTCAGTTTTTACAGATACAACAAACTAGATAAAATAAATGAAAGTCTAAATCTATTTTTATTTTTTTGCTCCCAGATGTTTTCAGTCCTCATGTCTTTAAAGCATCATTAACTGTTACGTGAAATGTATCCCGAGCACTTTGTGTCTGTTTGTATTATCAATACTCCCATTTCATTTCACTAGAAACCTTTGTGGCTTTTTAATAGCTGCTGTTACACAACCACCATCTGCTCGCAGTTGACCTGACGCACTTTTTTACACCACACTGCCGCTATAACCGTGGCTGTGTGATACAAATTGATTCCCTCATGTCATAAAGTTTCCATTCTGTGCAATTCACTCTAGTGAGGCTCCGATGGTGTGTGTGGATTATAATAACCGTCCTCTTCATTAGGAAGAACACTAATGCCGGTGTAGGGGGATGTGGAACGCAGATAATGACCTCTGTAATATGACAAATTTAAATGATGTCTTGTACAATGGAGCAGCAGAAGCTTAATGCTCTCTTTTATGGAGGCGACTGAGAGGGGAGTTCTCACTGCAGCCAGAGGTTTTCCCCTCACATGACAGGCCTCAAATTTTTCCAGTTCCCATCTTGAACACATCGATAAGTGTGACAAGACTCTCAACAACATGCGTGTTTGAATTCTCAAAATAGATTTAGTGAGTGTTGTCAGTCACCGCCCTGAGACAGCTGTCAAAAAGTGACACGGCTTGATGAGACACGCCTATGATGATTCGATTGGGGTTTGAGGCGACACCTCATTTCAGGCTCATAACATCGTGGAAATGTGCTTACTACTTAAACACAAATTAAGACCTAAAATAAAAAAGATAAAATAAAATAAGGTCATCTAAAATACATTTCTGCAGAAGTTAGTGTCCCTGCTGCTGCTGCTTTTTTCTTTCCAAGAACTGGTTACATTAACTAACTTAACTTAATTGCAGAGATGTAATGTTTCTGAAATGTGAGATGCTGCTAGTTAGTGCAACAGGTCAGGTCTCAGGTGTTGATATTATTTCACCGATCAGCATCTTCAGTGTGTGATTTCATAAATGTCTGCAGGTCTTTGAATAAGACTTTTTATTACAACAATATTCATTCCTTCGCCTGTCACATTATTGTAATAGCTTTCTTGATTATTTGATGAAGTTAGCACAGGGATGACGGCCTACAGGCAACGTGAAAAGAGATATTTCTGACGTTTTTTGACCTCCATGTCTGTTTGCCAGCCTCGATAGTGGAGCAGAAGTGGTGGTGTCAGATGCATCCGTGCCTTGACGGGGAGGAGTGCAAAGTTCTTCCTGATCTGAAGGGCTGGAGCTGTGCTACAGGGAACAAGATCAAAACCACTAAGGTAAGTTTAAGAAACAAACCTGTCGCTTTACTGGGATTCTAATCAAACCTGTTGAATCTGACCTTACACGCTACAACTCCTCAAAGTCAAGAGGCCTTGGTTTTTGTTACAGTGGTCTGCTCTGCCTTCACCTAAAAACAGCTAATGTTTGCAGCCGGTGCTCGGACCCCCGGGGGGCCTGTAATCAATGGGCTGCCATGTCTCCTTAGCACTTTCAGGCCACTTTGAGCACACAAACTGGCCAATTACTCACTCCAATTACCTGCTTTTAACGTTGTAACTTGATGCCCATATCCTTCACTGTGTTATGACGACCCATGGACTTCAGTTCTGCCTCTCTCCATGTACTTAATTATTTAAACTGCCCGCACCACACCTGCCTGGAGCCGGGAGCTTGGAGCCTGGGGCTATTGATTCAGGGACTTGTCGGGACCTTAAAATGGGATATATAGAATTTTTTCTTTTTTCTTTTAGTGGTTCAGGCCTCTTAGACAAGCCTGAATGTCTGGCAATGTCTGGAAATAGATTTTATAATTATCAGGTCTTTGGTAAGACCTTACAGTATGAAAGCTAAACATGTCTTTTCTTTTGTTGTCTCTCGTAACATGGTTGACTGGACAGATTTCGGCGGACAGAGACCAGCTTTGGTAACGTCAGATGCTTCACACAGGAGTCAGGTAATGTGTTTTTCCCTTTTTGTTTTGCTTTGTTTTTAAATATTTGTGGGTTTTATTTGTCTTTATTCATTGTGGACCAAACTTCCAATTAAAAAACACAGAAATTCCCAACAGGGATCATTACTGTGTCTCATTAATCATTCATTGTACAAATAGAATATTTGCATATCATTTACTGCGTAGTGCTACTTCCCATTTTCATTACACTGGATATGTCAAATGGTATTATTAACCACATTTCCCAGTAGTGTAACTACACCAGAGATAGAGGGAAAAACGAATAGAGGTGTATGATCCAAAAAGACAACAACAACTTGTTCAAAGCATCAGCATTACCCAGCGGATTTATCTCACACACCTTTGAACTCAGCCAGAGAAACAAGTTTCTTAAGTTTCAAATCTTTCTGCAGGCTGCCTGAAGCAGCAGGGGGGGTGGGTGGGTGGTGGGGTGAGGGGGGCTGGAGGCTGGTGGTGGGGGTCACGCTTTCTTCCTCACCTCTGCTGAGCTTTTGGGAAAACTGCACAACATAAACCTGGAATCTCCAGCTATACTGACCTGTGTCACTCTGTATTACAAATGCATTCATACAGAACTGGAAACACCCTCAGAATTCACAATGTAAACAATGCAGTGACGGGCTACTACAAAGCCCAGGATGCAGTGGGGAACACAGTTTTTCAGTTTGGAGCGGATCTCAGAGTTATAAACAGAGTCTGGCATGCAAAGATGCTGAGCTGCTGCATTACATTTTGTACATGTGCATCCCCCAAATGGCAGTGAGAGCTAACCATTTAAATGGTGTCTTTTGGACTTGTAAACACAGAGATCCTAGAAGGTGACGGAAATAAACTGCACACAGTGCGTGATGCTTTATACCACAGGGATGAGAGTAAATAAAGATTTAATGTTAGCAAGGGCTGCTTTTTGTGTACAGAGCACTGTTGTTTACGACGCTGTTTGTACTTCTGTTTTAATTTTAGATTTTTCTCTCCCAGCTCATCCTGCACATTCCAGACCCACAATTCACTCTGAGCAGACCATTACAGCGTCTTAGTTTGAGAAGAAAAAAACATTTCTCAGGAAGATTTTTGTTTTTGCTCTTTAAGTTGTACTCTTTAAGTCACTAACCACTGCTGTTTTATTGAAATTTTCTACACACACTAGCTTAATGTAATCCACCAAGAACAAACTAAGGTTGCAATATACACAGGTGTCTCATTCTCACTGATATAGATTGTATAAACAAAACCTATTTTTCAAGAATTCATTTCAGATGCTAGTGCTCGTGTTCAATAACTCTATCAAAACTGGTCTTTAGGTTCCCATCAAGTCTAATCTGCAGAAGCTCTGAAACGATGATTATAGTGAGATTTTGCAGCACTTGCTAAACAGCAGCCACAAGTGGCAGCTACAGGATAAAGACACTGAACTTCCCCTCAACGTCCGGATGCTCCTGAGCCAGCTGCTTGTTTAACTTTTGTGATATAACTATTGAGATGTTTATCATGATATGTTGAAACATAATGTACAAATACAAATGAACAGAAGACTCATGAAGTCCACAAACTGACACAAAATAATCAAAGCTGGCTAACGTTAACCTCTGATAGGATAAAAATTACTACTACTCTTAAACAATTAAAAGAATCAGAAAAAGAGACAAAAGCGCTGATACAAGATCTGCTGACACAGGACCGGAATGAGTCTGTTTAACCCACCTGCCTGTTTAGTCAGCCTGCGTCATGCCACAGGGTTTTCTGGGTAGTGAATCCTTTAAACTTTCAAATCTCAAAAAACCTGAAAGGTTTTCTTGTGTGTGAGTATTCAGTGACAGCAGCCATGATGCCTCTCAGAGTACCGTTTGCCCTGTGGGCGGGTTAGAAGCAGATGCAGGTTTTCATGTCATAATAACAGGTATGCCTGACAAATTAATACTTAATATTCTCTCCTCCTACTATCCTACCTCCTCCTTCATGCTAATCCGCTAAATTCCTATGCTGCCATTAAAATGTATGCAGAGCCACATCTCTCCGACGAAATTCCCTCAAGAGCAGTCATTATAAGTTTTGATTTGTGGCAATAATTCCCCATTAGCTCTGGCAGTAAAACTTAATTTGGGCACAGGTGAACCGGCAGTGTCCCTGCTTCCCTCTTTTTGCTGATTTTACAGGCAGATTCTCACGTAACAGTCTTGCCCAGTGCAGATTTAAAATGGCCATTCTGTGAAAATCCCAGTCTTGGTAGTTACAACACAAAACATATTGCTGAGAAGGACACTGCAGTGTGCCAATTACACGGCTGAATTACACAAACACAAGCCCATGCACCTGCTGTGTTAAATCTTTCAGCCAACCTTACTTCAGGCACTAAATGGAAATGAATCCTTTGCCAGTTAAATTAGCACTTGTCAGCCACCAATTAAACGAATGCAACACCCACTGAGGACTTGGTTTTCCTGTCGGTATTTTTAGCATTGTTTCAGACAGTTACTCAAATACTATTAATGATACCTCTCCCCCCTCCCTGAAGTGAGACGCAGTGTATATCCATCTCTGAAGACATATTCTCCTCTGACAAGAAACCGCTTTGCTCTTTGTTGTTTCATCATGGAATTATTCTCAAATTAGTACCACATTAATCACAGTGACAGCTTGGAATGTAAATGGCTCTGTAAAGGGAAGAATTTATTGCAGCCCGTTCAGCCACCAGCAAAGTGCTGCAACGGTCGAAATTTATGGAAATTCTTCACCCTGTGTTTGATATGATTACGCAGGTTTTCTTGTCAAGCGATGGCCTGATGGGTTTTGGATTGTTTTGCTTTACCGCCTAATTGAGGATGATTTATATGACACTGTGCGATGCCACGCTGCTGCTCTGCCCTGTTCAGTGTCAAATGACCCATTTGTGAATTAATCTAACTGGGTTGTCAGAGCTGTCTGTTTCCTATCAAAAGTTCAGCATTGATAATGGGGCCTTACAAGTTCTGCGGCGGCTTCACTCAGTCCGTCAAACCCACATGGAGGCTGACAGATGGATGGAATCGATATTGGACGTTCTTATGAACGTTGTTATGTTATGTATGGAAAAGAGTCTTTTCCAGTACATGTACTTTTGGAAGAGTAGAGGAGCTGTCAGTCAGCGACCGAGCTTCATGACAGGCAATTTAATCTCAAGGAGAATGGAGGTCTTCAGAGTGTCTGACAGCATCGAACTAGGAGCAGGAAAACCTCAGTGTGGAGCACAAACCCCAACCTGCAGCATCCTTTATCCCGAACACTGTCCAACATTCTAACTCACGCTGATATATAACTCATATGTCTAACTCATGAATCTGAAAGACGGTTTCAGCTCGTTAAGATGACGTGGAATTCGCTGAATCGCTGATTTTAAAATTCCGTTTTCTCCTGCTAGCATCATAAACTAAAAGACAAATTTTCATGAAAGCTGCTGTGAGTATTCACAGTACCCAGAGGATGAACCTTAAAGCTGCTATAATCAATATCTTTAAAATAACAATGGACAGAATTAACACATTAACACAAGCAAAAAAAAAATCTGACAAACTCACTGTGTGCTTGTATGCTTGAACATACTGTAGTTGTTTTCCCTCAGAAGGTGGTAGAGAGCAAAAACAGAGCTAAAAGGAGAGTGAATGTTGGACTAACATTGGTCAGATAACCAGAAACACAACTTCTAATGAATGTTGTGTAAATCTGTAAACTGTTTGCCACATCGTTCACCGTGTTAACTTTATAAGATCGCGTCAGTGTTTTAAGGATTTAAACCTTTAGTCATATGAGTTCCTCACAGTGAACTGAGAGAATGAGAAGAGGTCTCAGTGTTGAATAATGTATCTGATTTTGTTTTGCCAACATCTTTGACATGTCAGCCAGTGTGGACGGATGTCTCAAGTTTTCTTTCTTGGATTTTCTGTTGATCATGTTTTATTAATGTTTTATTAGTTTTATTAATGTGGGTCACGCTCTTTTCTCTTTCTGCTCTTCCATGGCATCTATCTGTTGTTTGTTATACCACTCAGATAGACATTATGTAAAATACAGTATTCTCACAATACTGAGAATGTGAAGATGTGGTGTATTATTTGAACATACTCTACTATATTCAGTGTTTCTGGTGGTTTCTTAAAACACAGGTGGTTTCTGCACATGCTGCCGTATCATTGGTGGCTTTGATTTTATTTTAACACAGTTTTCTTCTCTCACAGGTGAAGCAACGGTTCTGGTCTTTCTGTTGTTTGGCTCATCAGAGGAGAAGAGAGTAATGCAGAGGACCTTTCTGTAAATAGAGACTTCCGTTCTTCTGGACTGCAATTAATCTTAGGAAAAACTTTGGAATGCTTCTTCTTGAACTCTATGGACATCAAAAAGAGGAGTAGATCCTATTAAAAGTACTGATCATTCAACACGTTTTTTTGAAGGACTCCATATGATTAGCCTTACCGGACAACAGGATTTATTCTCTGACATTGTACTGCTTGTAGTGGAATACAATGGTGAACTTTGCCTATATGTTTATTTGTAGAGTATTATGTTCTTTACGGGGGATTTTGCATCACAAGTTGACCAGGGTGAACAGCAAGTCAGTATGTTGTAAGCATCGCAAATATTCATACAAATTGTGATTTAGTTTTATCGGTCAGTTGTGACTTTCATCTCTGACAAAGTGTAGTTTCAAAGGATCAAATATAGATGAGAACACGAGGCCGGGCAGCAGATATTCAGGGTGGTTTTCAAAGGAATACACAACCGCATTCATCAATATAATCATTCATATTTGAAGGACTGCTGAAGAACACCAGTGCTGCAAAAGGTATAAACTGATCAAACCTACCAGCTGTTAACAGACAGAAAGTTGGATCCAGTCGTGGTTTATTTTTCCTCTGAAAATCACTCTGCCATTTCCTGCCTCTTTTGCCAGATTTTGGTTTTGTATCACAGCTCTGGAGATCAGATTGTAGCCGACAGCAGTGTAAATTAAAACATACAGCATCTGGTCACCGGCTGGGTGATAACAACAACCTTCCCAAACCTCTTTTCAAATAGTTACTCAAGTATGATTTGCTGATCACCTTTCAGTAGGTATCGCTAACACTTCCTTTGTCTGTGTAAGTGATGACATCAGTAATAAACTATGGTTGTGTAACTAAAACCTTGTGTCTTTTAAGCATCTGTATCCAAATAATGACATTGTCCCAAATATGCCATAACAGGCTGATGTATGTTGGAGCAGCAGCTGCTGGAATATCAGCAGGGCTGGTTACAGTTGTGCAAACAATTAGGTTACAGGCTAAACTCACTCATGCCACAATAAGCACAATAAGCACATAAAAGTGCATTTGTAAAATATCAGTCCTTATTTATCTAACAGAAAAAAATGTACATGACGTGGTCCTCACATCTTTAAACAGACAAATACAGAGTAAGGTTTGGAGATTTGATAGTATTTAGAAAAACACAAGCTCAGTTAACATTAAAATCTCATAAAATCCTTTAGGAATAGTCATAAAAGAATCTGTACTGAGTTATTAGGCACACCTCCTGGATCTTAATCTAATCTAATAAGGCAGCCCTGCAATAAATGTGACTTGTATAAAGCTTATTGCAGTATATTTAGGTTCTGCTGATCCTGTGTCAGAGAGCTGACAGACCAGTCCTGTCAACACCAGCACTGGTATGTACTGAAAGGTTTTTCTAAAATGATGATGGATAAAATGTTGGAAACACATTTCACTGTTAATCCAACACCAGCCACGAAATACGAAATGACCAAAGACCTGACACAGCGTCATCAAAGCCTGGATATGAAAGCCTTGATAAAATATTGCAAAGCTGTTGCGTTGGATTAGATGCAGCTATGACGTGACACATCTGACAGTGTATCCGGTCTTATAGCATCCATGGACAAGTTCAATTATATATATATAAAAAATATATATATATACGTCTGAACGTCTGTTTATGAACAGGAATCTCATTGTGCAGAATTTAACAATCCATCCACCCAACTTCCAGACCCAGACAGCTGAACGAAATGTTTTAAGTCTTCTGATGACTCAATGTGAGTTCAGTCTAGTTAGATCTACCGCTGTGTTGTCATTTCAAACTCCCCAGTAACATCAAGGGTCCTTTACAAACTCTTCCGCTCAGAGGGGATGCTGAAGTTATCAAATCAACAACCAAAGCTGGTTTTCAGCTTTTCCCAAAAAAAAAAAAAGCCTGTCTTGACTCCTGTTATCACAGTGGGTGAAATCGCACGGTGAAGCATTTTGATGTAAATCAGCAGGTAAAATAGTCAGTTTGTTCTGAAATGCACAGCCACAGATTTATCCCTGCTTTGTAGTTTCTTGTTAAATTGTTTCGAATGATGCTTTTTTCCCCCCTCACCCTGCCTTCCACAACAACAGTAACCATCTGTTATTATCACCATTCTGAGTCCAATCTCTTTTTTTTTTCATTTGAAAAATGAAACCGTCCTGTGGATGATGACTTTATGTTTCGTTTGTCCTCTGAGGGGGAATTGGTGCTTAGTCGCCCTGAGAGCGTTCCAAAATCACAACACACTCACTGATATTTGGCAACAATTTTCTGGCTAGACAGAAGATACCAGCAGGATCAGAACGTGAAAGGTGTCTCACGTTGTAACATCTGTGCTGCAGGAATGATTTTACTGTTTCCTTTTCCGTTTTCTAGCCTGGCATATATGATGTTGTAACCTTAGATACTGCAAAGTTATTATTTCTTTCCACTTATAATATTTTCATACTGTTTTTGATATGTAACATTCATGCTGCACTCTCTCGTAGCCCCTTTGCCTTTTTGAGTTGAGAGTCTGATGTTATGATGGATGATTAGAGAAGATTATTTAGAGAAACTGTAGCCTGCTGACACATTGGGTGTACTTTAAGTCCTGCACCTACACAGAACTGTCAAAATCCTCCCTCAAATGAAAACCTGGTTCATCATCAGACTATCTCACCTATGAATTTTCAAAGATTACACCTAATTCTGCAGTCTGGATCAAGGGTTCTTAAATGTTTTTAGCTGAGGACCCCGGTGAGAAATTAGCTTTCATTGCTCTGGGAAACAAGCTTATTAAAAAAAATTTCATATCCGCGTCATAAAGGGACCAACCAGCAACAAGCCTGTAAGTCAATTTGAATCTCGACCTACAGTTGAAGAAGAGGTGAAGCCAGATCACAGTTGTGGATTTTCTATGTGTTTTTTTTTTTTTTTTTTTTTGCAATGCCGACATTCCTTAATTTTTAAATGCTTCTCTTTTGGGAAATTACATGAAAAAAAAATGTTTCCACAACAGAGCTGATCAAGGGTTTTTTTCAGCTACAGATGCTTGACAGACAGAGAAATGAAAGAACTAGAAAAATGGATATTGCTTGTTTCTTTGGTTCTTTTAAATGGACCTCGGTTTTCATTTTGGAACACACCCCCTGCGTTCGCTGTAAACACTGCTGCTCGTCTCCTCCTGTCAAACACAGTTACGCTGAATGACTGTGTTTCCCAGTCTGCTATACTTCTCCAAACACGGAGTCTGTGACATGTGTTGCACCGAGAACAGAAGACAAGTGCCGCCTAAAGCGCCTCTCTCATGTTCTATGAGGAGTGAACGCTTCCCTCAAACATCAAGCTGCACTCATCTTTTACCAAAGGCATCCTTTGGCAAAACGACAAACATTCTCTGCGAATCAAAAGACTGTGACAACGCTGGCCTTGGCGTGTCAAAACACATTTCCACGGTCAATGCCAGCCTCCCAGGTTGGTATCCACGTCACTTCCAAGGAGCCAGAGGAGTGTCCGGTGGGTGGGGGGAGTGGAAAACAGAAAACCTCACTTTCAAAGCTTTGATTTCTTTCAAGAGATTTAAATGAATTAAAGGCAGGCAAGTCTCTCCCTCTCTCTCTGCTGCAGTCATTACAAGAGCACATCAAAGGAATCTCCTCCTCACACCATATGCTGTATAGTTTCATAATCTAATGAGGGTTTTGTAATTACACAGTCCACCAGGGGAACAGAGCTCATCGATTCTCTGGGAAAAGAAATTTCATTACACCGACCCACTGTAAACCACTGATTCTATCAACAGCTTTGTACTTTAATTTCACTCAATCACTTCACATAACAAAAGGACATGTCCGAATTACATGCTGGAGAGAGAATTACACATGTGAATGTAAATCAGTCTGATATGGAGTCTTTCAAAACTTTCCAGGAAGGAAAAGTGAGAATGTCACTTGCCAAGGAGCCAACATACAAGAGATTCTTCATCTGTTCATGTAATTTGTTTCCTCGGTGAAACGCAGCAGTCTGTATGACATTTCAATATATGTATGCAATACAACTAATGAATGCTGCTTTTTTTATGGATGCGCCTCACATCCAGCAATAGGATATCCTCTGATGCATTCATCAAGCCATCAAATGACAAATGAGACACTCGCAGTAGTGGAGTTGTTTATATATTTCTGCCAGTATAGTAAAGGCTGTAGCTGTTAGAAGTGTTGGTTCACAGTTGCCTTCTCTCTGCTGTGTGTTAAGATCCTTTCAGTACAAAGTTTCAGCCTGGGATCCCCAGGCTGAAACTTTGTACAGCTGCTTCTGTCATGACCAGAATGAAAGCAAACAGCAGCTTATAGAACTTTGTTACATTTTTTAATTTTATTCTATCTATCAATATTACAAGGTCATGGAGATGTTAACTTTTTTTAGCATTCACCACAAATCTGAAAACCACTGCTGCTGCTGAAGACAAGGCTGATGAGACCTGTGACAGCAAACCAAAATAGTAAAGTTGTGCGCCACAAAATCAAAACCAAAACAATGAGCTGAAAGAAACTAAAACGCTCTAAACTAAAAGGCTTCTCAAATTACACATAGTTACTTGACCCAGGGGAATTATACCAATAGTTATACAACCCATAAAAACACTGATTAACTACCTTTAATTGCTACATTAATTATTATTTTACCTGTATTTAAGAAACCTACCTGCTATTCAGAATTGCCAGATTGTTTCTATGAAAACTGCAGATAAAACTCAACCCAAGAAATAATTGGCGTCGCGTCTTCAGTTCATGTAATCCAATCTGCCTTAAACACAGGTGAGGGTGTTAGAAAAGTACAGGGGACAAATGAGTCATTAAGGGAAAATTACTCACACGCCCACAAGTTCAGACTTTTTCATTATATCATAGATTGCCTCATTCCTGTTACACTCGTGCAAATGAATTTGATATAGATGTCTGCTTTCATTTTATACTTTTAATATGAAACAAATGGCTATATTAAATTACAACTTTGGCAATTAATTCTTAATATAACACATCATCCATCTTGCAAATTAACACACCCAAATTAGTTCACTCACTCTGTACATTGTAATTACTTCTGACAGGTGCAGTGGATTTATGTGGACTCGAACAGGATTTTCAGCAGTTGAGTTTTTCTTAGATCAGACTAACAATTGTTTCAGCTTTCTTTAACTTGATTTACAATTTGCTTATTTATTTCTAGCTTGTTTCCATTTTTAGTGTCAATACACTTTCCGTTTCTGCATTTTCCCAGGATTCACCTGTCAAACTACCGTGACTGTGTGGGTGATGCAATGATCGCTTTCTTAAATTTTCCAGCGATTAAGTTTGAATTCTTGTAAATATATGATTAAAAAAAGAAAACATTACAGGGTACAGAACAGGAAATACAAAAACCTAAATCAACACTTTGGATGAATTTCTAATCCATTGTGTAGCAGCAAGTACAGTCTTACTGCAGCTGTGAAAAGCTGGATTGGAAAATAAAATGTTCAGAATAAGTATGAGGCATTACTCTGTTTAATCAACAAGAGCTGTAGTTTCACCCGAGCAATGTAATTGGCTGAAGACGTGTTCGTCATACTGATGATTGCCACGCACACAAGAAAACTTTTCATTCAGAACACATGCATTGGTAACTGCTGCATAAATGTTGAAACACCCCGGAGGACACCTCTTACTGTTATTATAGGTGCTACAGTGATGCATCGCTGTTGTACCCATTAATGTCATTAAGACTGCCCCCGGGAGTGTTGTTGTTATATTTAGTTATCGGAAATTCGATGAGGAATAGATCCCAGAGCACGTACGCTGGACCCGAGATGACGTTATGAACGGCATCCGGTCCTTCTCACGCCAATAAAACTGAGACGTCTCTAATTAGCACCGAGATGGATCAGCGTTCCCCTGGGCTCTGAGAAACATCCCTCGCAGCGCAGTGTTGGATTACATGTGGATAAGATAAAGGAAGCATAAGAGATTCGCCACTGATATAACACTTTACTTGCTGTGCCTCTTCAAAGACAGAACATCCCCACCCTGCTCATCACCAACAACCTCTGATCTCTAAAACCCCTGGGACTGGCATTGAACGGTTAAAGATTACACCATGAGGCATACGGCTCTTATTGGCTATGATAATATTTTACTCATTAATATAACGGCTTAGCTCTGGAGATTCACTGTCATCACTAAAACAATGGGTCCAACAGGGTAAAGAATATGGTGCAACAATCACACAACAAATCCTCCATTAAGCCAGAATATTTAAAAAAAAAAAAAAAAAAAAAAAAAAAAAAAAACCACTTCTCTGGAGGTGAAGCAGAAGTGATCGCACCCTAAAAAGCAACAATGCCTTAAGAGTGCAGCAACTGCTCTCATGTAAGTGCATGGCTATTTTCCACTTTTCTCTTCCATAGCCATGGCAACAACGAGAACCATACTGTGAAAAACAATGGAGTAACTAATTGTGCTTGTATTTGAATAACTAGAATTATAGTACGACTTATGACTGGGGTATGAACAAATCATTGAAAAAAAAACAAATCATCATGGAGCAACCTCACTTTCACATCACTTGGCCCAGTAACTACTGTTTACTATATTCTACTCACATTCTATACATATTCTAAACATACTGCTAACCGTCCCCTTTCTTTTATGGCTATAAATACATATGTATGACTGCTGTTATGGTCATTTGAATCATTTAGAGCACAATCAACGGTCATGAAAGCAAAAACTAGGAAGCCGCAGCACCATTAATGTTAATTTTACAGCACAATGATTAATATCAGCCTCACTTTTCTTGAAAAAAAAAAAAAAATTGTCAAGGCTTTGCTTTGAGAGAAGTGAGCAGCTTCGCATTTATGCTCCAGCGAGGTTTAGCAACCAAATTAAAGAGGCACAGATACAATGAACACCGAGGCATCTGGTGCTGCATTATGTCTGTAAAAATCATTTTTCCTCAAAGCTGTCTCTTCATTGTCTGCCCGCTGACACAAATTTCTGATTCTATTGTTAAGCTAAAAATTGGTTAAAAAATTGGTAGAAGCAAGAGCAAATTAGATGCTGCTGAGCGTCACATCTACTATAACAAAGCTGATAAATGGATGGCATTGATGATTTGAGTGAGCCATCAGTGTCATCAGACTTACCTTTGGGCAGAATCGAAAGGCACACAGCCGCAGGACAAAGCACTGTCTCTGATAGTCATTTGCTTTGCCATTGTGTCATTGCTGCTACAATTTTAGTATCTGGGCAGCCTGGGATGAATTTTGCTATCATAAAACCAGGCTCGCGACAACAATAGCGTGAGGAGATTGACAATAACCAAATAACATCAATGAGAAAACACTGGCTTTTCATGAAAGCAAGCCATTTCAATAACTGTCAGATTTCTGGTGGCACATCAGAAACGAGTGAATGTGTCTTTTGTCAGTTTCGTCAGCATCTTTGTTTCCTGACATGTCTTTATCTGACTGATCCAAACATGTTGTCTAAGTGTGCCTCTGGATTCATCAAGGCCCGGCTGAGATATTTCCACCGAGTGTGACTGGCTGCTACATCTGCCAGGATACAGAATCATAATAGAGTTTCTCCCTCTATTCCCTCATGGTGAGTTTTTTTTAAGTCATTCAATTATGAAGAATAAAATATGGAATCCTCTGTGTACAATCCATTTTATTCCTTACAATTTTCACGCTATGTGGAATTTTCCAGTCGCAAGTTAATTAATCAGGTAGAAGCAGTGGGGTTACTGCTTCTCAGGACTAAATGACCCATATTTAGCACAAAGAAAAACTTCGCTCTGAGGCATCTGAAGAAGAAAAAGCAGCACCTTAAGGCTGGCCTCTTAGTGTTCAGCAGCAATGGTCCCCGTTTCATCTCGGGGCCGCTTTTAACGAGATAAACCCTCTACTGACAGTGACCTGAGATGAAAGTAGGAGACAGAAAGCCGACGAGAGTTCAGGGAAAGTTCTTCAACACCCTACCTACCCACCCAATCACCCTGCCTAAACCTCTCTCAAACCCAGTCCTGGTGCTGCTGAGAGATGGGAGGGAAGTGGGTAGGGCAACAGAGTGCAGCGGTGGAATAGAAAAGTTCCTTTGCTTCTATTACAACTTTGTGGTTGATCCCACAAGGAGGCCTCACTAGGTGCTATAGATGCCGGGATTGACGGCTCTAATCTCGCCGTCTCGCTCGAACTTGGCCTCTTCTTTTGTTCTTTAAGCCCTGGATTCTTTTGTTTCTACAACTCTATTTGGACGCAGGGCTGGTTTCTGCTGAGGGGAGGGGAGAGGACGCTGCTGCAGGAGCCACAGGAGTGTATCAGAGGTTGGTACCACAGCTGAGGCAGCAGAGCTTCATCGACCTCTAAAGGGACAAAGTAGTGTATGTCAACCTGCTGAAGAATTCAAGATCATAAGATTGAGTTATTAAACATTTAAATTATTCTAGGTAACTCAGGTAATTCAGCAGCTCTCAGCTTAGCTGTTTTTCATTTTAGCCATCTAATTGGAGTATTTTGCACCTGGGATGAAAGCTGAATGCACTTAACTACCTGCAGTGACAGAATAGAGAAGCAGCGGTACTCTGGGACTGAGTGCATTATTAACATCTGGCTGGTTAACACAGGGACATTTTGTTAACAGAGGGGGCTGTGAACATGTGTTCAAGAGGTGATTCTAAAGATAATAAAGATTCGCCTTCAGTGTAAAGTCTGAACTGCATTGTGTTTTCTTCCTCCAGTCCTTCTTTATTTCATGGCTGTTTGTGTCAAGTGCCAAGAGCAGGTACAACACAATAAGGTAGAAATGGAAAAGGTTCCTGCAAGCATTCATATCATAGACAACTCATACAGCTGTATGATAGCAGAGAAAAAGTGCAATGTGCAGTGGTGATGTAAGGCACTTCCATAGTATAAATGTGGAAAGGTCACTTGTATTATGGAGTCTCCCTGTCATGAATGTTGACATAAACACTGTTTCTTTGCCAGAAACTGGTAATTACAGTAACATTTCCTGAAAATGATATAAACCTAGAGCGAAAAAGAAAAAAAAAGGCTTTTTCCTGCTTCGCTTTTAACAAAATCGCATCAAGGTTTTCTACAGTGAGGTGGGAGGACATGAATGAGAAAATCCAAAATAACTGTCCTGTTTCCATTATAAAGAAGCATCTGGTGTGATTTTAGCCATTGTGATATTGTAATTTTCATTTGATAGTCTAGAAAGCCTTCTTTTTGACTTGTCTCAAAGACTTTAGACTGGACTCGGACTTGACGTCTAAAGATTTGTGGCTTTAATAAATGTCCAGGGCCCTGAAACATCTTTACTAATGTAATTGCTTCAGCTGTTTATTTACTGGATTATCACCCTGAGCTAATTGGCTGACTCACGGGCTAGTTAGCTAGTCTGCTAACTCTTCCACATTAGAAGAGTCATAAAGAATATAAACCTCGCCGTTTACGCTATAATTGGACCACAGTCTCATCTTTCCCATGACTTTCGCTTTAACAAAAAAGAACCGAACTCGACGCAATTAATATGAAAAGCTGCACTGATGTCAGCGTGAATATGCTCTCCAGTGAGACCATGTTTGCTGTTAGTTATACTGTGTAACACAGCAGCACCTCATTAACAGTGTTTGAGGAGATAGATTACAGGGTTGCTGATGAACATGTCCCCTGAATGACAGTAAATCCTGACACCCTTTTACAAACTCTTTGTTCGCTGTCTGTTCATGAATGTGTGAAGCTGTGGGATTTATTAGGGGCACAGCTCTCCAGCACTGATCCCTCTCTCGAGCAGGGAGCCTGTTTGTTTTGCACAAAGAAACTTTGGCGAGCAGCGGTGCTCAAGTGGACACCAGGCTGCTGCTGTGTTACATTAATACCACTCATTGCTGCGGCACGCTGGCTCTCTCATCGAGAGCGCTGCATGGTAAGCAACTGTAAGCATCAGCCAAATGACAGGATATCCCCTCATCCTCACAAATACTAACACACACAGCAGCAGCTCAGCTGAAGACAGGAAGCCAAACTCAGCCAGTGGAAATGCCCCTCACGGTTTAGCATCTCCATATTACCAGAGCCAGGCTTGCCAGGATGTGTCACATGACCCAACCTGTGAAATTTAAAGAATTCTCTACCCTTCTTTGTATTTTGGAACGAAATTACTAAGTTAGCTACAAATGTCAGCAACACTTCACATTACTGGTTTTCTTAATAGCATATTTTTGCATTTTAATATCGAGTCACTGTGCTTTTGTTTGGATGATTACACTTGTCTTGCGAGTAAGATCATCTAAAGCCAAAACAATTTTGTATGATGCTCCAATTTACTTGAGGTGACACAAAAATGTAGTAATTAATATGTATGTAATAAAGAAGTAATGAGTAGTTATTGGTTATGTGCCATTTTTAACAGATTCAGAGTTAATCAGAGACGGTTCTTGAGAAGTGGTCAATATGCAGATTCACAAATGTCTTCAGAATAATCATTAGTCACAGGCTCATTATCATATCCAAGAGCCTATTCATCTATGGATTCGAGGATTTTCAAGAGCTATTTGTTATGTATTCATCAATTTGCACTTAGTTCCTGATTTGTTCCGACTTGGTCACTGGTAACTCCCGTGTCCATTTTGTGCTACCAGTGCTACCAGTAAGCCAGACCTTTATCCAGTAATCACCAGTTCAGACTGAGCGCAGGTCCTAATGACTGTCGCAGGGGTATTAAAACTTCCTGGACCTTTCCTCACGAATAAAAAGAATGGACTGCTCTACTGGCTTGCAGGCTGAATCTGGATGATACTGTCTGAAGGAGCAGATGCCACGGTAAATTGAGAGCCTCTCTCATCTCTGTGAAAACCAGGAGGCATGCTCAGTCTTCCCTTCCTCAGCACTTTGCAGGGAGGAAGGAACCGAGGTTGCTGTTGGCTGGAGATGACTGTCGGGTCTCAACCACGAGTGTCGGTGCAGCGGTGCTGTCTGTGTGATCTATGTGATTGCGCCAGGCAACAGGAACTGTCTGGCCAAAGTCACAGATGGTGTTTGGAGCCGTTGGCGCTCTGCAGTCACTGAGGCTCAATGAGGTCTCAGCTCCAACACTGTCTTTATTGTGATTAAAAGTAGAAGCAGACATCAGTAGTCTAACATACAACATTATACAAATACTGTTAAATGTGGTCTTTGCTGTTGTAATTTATTTTAAATAATGACTTTCCACTGGGTTATTTTGTTTTTATGCTGTGTTTGTAGACAGGTAAGATCATTCTTTCTTACTTTAACCTGGATGCTTAAAACCGCACTGATCAATATTTACATTTTATCAGTGGATCAATGACTGTGTAATGTGATGGGTGTTATTCTTGGTAACAAATCCTCAGAGAATCATCACCAGGCAATAATAACCACTTGGCTGTGGTTATGGAATGACAGGAAATGACTGCTGTCCTTTTTTTCTATGATCCAGATGTCCAGGGAGAAAATCTAAATTAAAATGGAGTATTTTGAAGATTTATTTAAACAGTTTAGTGAATTTTCTCTCTTGCTTCTATTATTTCTAACTGTATTATTACTCATTTTATTTACATGTCTGGAAAATATAATGACAGTCAGTCAGAGGAGCCCCCTTCGGTTTTTCTGCCTTTAGAGCCTTTGTGACTCAGAATCTCTCCTAGTGTGTGTTCAGAAGGATGCTGTGTGAATGCCTGCTCCTAAAACAGACGAAAAGGGCGAACGCAAATCAAAAGCTTGTGATTTCCTGAATGTTCAGGAGACGCCAAGACTTCCCTGTCCTCTCGCAGTTGTCATGCTCTCCATGTCCCCCAGGGGTTTTTCTTGTCTCTTTATCATACATGCTGCTACCGCTAGGAACAGGGAGTCAAAAAGGTTCAATAGGGACGGTGACACCTCACGAAAACCAATTATACATGCGCTCCGAAGCCCTAATTTCTGTGCTGGATATTATTTGATATTCCATGATGAATTACCACAAGCAAATGAGAAGGGGGGAGGGGGGAGGGAGGGAGAGAGCAAGAGACTGAAAGAGAAAATCCTGGAGGAATTCTTTGCCTTAACTCCCTCAGGGCGTTCAGTGTGTTGGTGGAGTACTGTACGTTTCTCTGGCAAGCGTATCTCCTCTCCTCCACCCACGCAAGTCTCTCAAACCGAATGAAGTCCCAGCGGAGGAGTTCCTTCATCCAGCCAGAGTGTGCGTGCTCTTGTGTAGCACACCTCCTCTTAATTAAACAATGGCAAGTACTGAAAATGTTGTTTGACAGACACTGTGGAAATTAACTTTGTCTGCGGAAAGGAAAATATAAAAAAGTTGACGCTAATCTCTCAGGATGTAAGTTCATTAAGCAGGGAAACTTGGACTGAGCTCACTGGGCTTCACATGTTGCTTCTCCTTGGTTCAGTGTGTCAGACTGACTATATGTTAACTGAGCACTGGGCATCATCTCATCATGGCCTCTTCGTTTCAGGTTTCATGCAGGTCAGGAACCTTTTGTCTATGCGTACCTCATCTTATTATCAAGCGGAAATACATCATTGTTCAAACAATGCATACACTGCTCTCTAGAGAAAACAAGCATCCAAACCAATTATTGCAATAATTCATCTGATCAGAATAATTGGCCTGGAATAAAATGTCAGGTTTAGCTGCATGTTTCTTTGGTGCAACACTGACTGAGTACATTAACATGCACACATACTGTACGCCCTGATCACTGGAAGTAATCTGCTTTAGGCACTGTTTTGTTTACAGCATATGAACACTGCACTGTTCAAAGTGATGCGATTCTTCTAATGAGCCAGATTTGATAGAAATGATGGGGGGGGGGACAAAAGAACCAAAGCGCTTTGATTTGTAAACTGAACACCCAGATTCCTTTGTCTAATTATGACACACACACCTTGGAAAAGCCACAAAAATCCAATACCAACAATTCACTTAACAAGGATAATCACACATTGATTAATCAGGATTTCATTGACATGGGTACCATACTGGTACTGATGTTTATCACACACTCTTTTTCATACTCCTCCATAATTTCTGCTGGATTTAAATCTATGACTAGGCTTTGATGAAGACATGCTTCATCCTGAAATAGTTGCTGTGCCTTATTATTACTTATGATTACCATTCACTCCTGATCTCATGTTTCCATGCGACAAGGTGAATCAGTGGTACCTGTCCAGAGTTATATCTCTTCACATCAGCAGCAGAGGAAGGAGGACAGAGGAGTGGATGAATGATGCCACAGGCCTGTTAGCCAATAGAATGTACTCTAAAAGGCTCCCAACGCTGCTAAACAGTGGGTTTCAATAGCTTTAGGTTATAAGTAATTAGTCCAAGAGTAAGGAAAGTTATTACAAATGTTTTTATAGCCAGAATATGTTTAAGATCTATACACACACACACACACACACACACACACACACACACACACACACACACACACACACACACACACACACACGTAGTGTTACCTGTGTTTTCATTTGGTTTGCTACAGTTAGTTCTCTTTTTAGCATTTTAACCTGTACACTAATGTTTTCTTTTAATTCACTTATTAGTGAATGAGAATATATTCAATGAGATTTCTTCTGCTTTCCCATTAATTGTATTGCAGGTAGAATACTGCTGCTGTAAATCTTGTTGGCTTGTAGAAAAGTCCTTGTGAGAGAGGTTTCAGTTCAAACACTGTTTAAACTCAGAGAGTTTGGCTGGTAGGAGGTGGGAGGTGGGAGTGCTTCGCAGATTCTGGCCGACATCTTTGCAAATGTGATTTATGCTCACGGCGCGGTGAGGAGCTCAAATCTTTAATTACCGTGCAAATTACTGGCCACTGTAATTCATCAGTACACAACCAGCAGAACCTCGTTTCCACACTAATTTAATGAATAATTGCCTTCTTGGGAAACCTGCCTCTTCTAGTATAATGGCAAAGGCCGCAGAGGATACGGCCACTAATGTGGAGCCGAGTTCACACGTTCGACCTGAGAGCTCCTCCCGCTACCTGTTTTTAATGAAACCCAGGACGGCGCCGTGAGGATGAGCTGGCTTTAATTGCATTGACGTTCACATCTTTATGCTGCAGGGAATTCCGCTATTGTAAAACAGGTTGTCTGGAATCTCTGGTGCTTTTATTTTCTGATGCACACAGTAGAGGATGAAGGAGGCTCATTGAATTTCTGCCCTAATTTGTTCCCAGCTTGAGCGAGTCCACTGACAAGAAACTCCCATCAGTATTTCTAAGACGGAGCACAGCACATGAATTGGGCTTGAAAAAGGCTGAATTCTACTCTGTGCTTCAAATTTATCACAATACCACTGCGTCAAACTTATTTCTACAGCCACAGAAATCAATGTCTGTCAGATATTGCATTGGAATCTTTTAGATCTGCACAAGATTTTGATTTTAAAAGTGTTTTCTTCCTCTAAAATTGTTTATCACAATGTCTCGATCTTGTGTGTAAAGATTTCTTTTTCTTACAGTCAGAGCTCTAACTGAGATCTTAATCCTACTGTACAGAAATGCTCTGTTTAAGTGAAAGTGCAATTACTGATTACAACATCACGGTCTATTTCTTTGCCCACAGAGAGACCCAAAAACATAAATCCAATCCCTTCTCTATTTATTCAGCCCCTCATGCTAACTCCACTTCCTTCAATAGAAAGAGAGGAACCCTAAGGAGCACTGGTACAGCGTGCTGACCTTCACTCGCTCCAAAAACACAAGATCCTGGATCCGTGGATTCGTATCCAATCAATTACTCGGTGGCTTAATTGATTTGCAGTAATCACTGGGCATGCATCCACCAGGGCGGACTATTTGATGTTTTAATAAATGGTTTTATAGCAGAACTGGATGACCGGATCGATTCAGCCTCTGCAACCTTGATTATAGCATGAGTGGGGAGAAAAATAGCAGTGTAGCAGTGGGATGAGCCACAACAATGCAATTGGTTGGGCTTACCTTTATTGTTTACACTGGAGTGTTGTACAGCAGCGTGGTAAGATCAAAGCCGACCACATTACTCAATTTCCTCTTACAGGAAGAAAACTGAGACCAGACGCTTACTGTAGATCTTATAACACTGCAGAATATGCAGTAAAATGTAAAAATAAATATGAATCTGAATCAGACCTTTAAGAGTCACCTACAATCGACGTTTACCATGATGGCTACACAACACACACTTAAACTGTGGTCAAATGCAGAGAAATTCCCCAACACTGGAAAAGCTGAGTCATTGTCACTGATCGTTGCTTTTTAAGCTTTAAAGCAATTTCTGAAGATACTCCAAATCTATAGTAGCACCGATCACATTCACTCACAAATGTTTGAATGTGGACATCACAGAATGTGCATTTATAATACAATTATTCTGAAACTTTACCAGTTAGATAGTTAAGTATTGGAAGAGGTGTCACCAAACCTTACTCCAGTCATCAGTCTGCATCTGAAGCATCCATTAAACTAATGATCCTGTAGAACTTTAGACCAATGCTTTTACTTTCTACAGTCACTTTCTACAGTGTAACTCACCATACAATACTATCACGATCATTCAAAGACAATCACCCACAATGCATCACAATATCTGTGTAACTGAAGGAGAAGAAATAGTCCTAAAAAAGGCACAAAGCAGGATTTATTCACTGCACTGTGGTGTCAGTTTCACAGAATTTGACACCTGAGATCAAACAATGTACATCAAAGTGCATAGAGTCTTAGCTTAATGCCTCTTTACACACACACACCCACACACACACTAACTGCAATGTATGTCTAACCTGTGCCATCATTCCGATGTAAAACAGCCGTACACTGATACACTGGCAAGAGGCCGAACTTCCAGAGAGCAGAACAGTTCTGGGGTTAAAATGTTTAAAGGAAGGAGACAACCGTGCCTGACTACAAACATATCACTCTGTGTAAATTACGTTTAGAGCACAGCAAGCAAAAAAATAAATCAATTAATGCAAAAATACATTCTTCCATTAAAAAAAATACATGTAAACCTTGGAATATTTCAGTGTTTAACAACTTGCTTTATATAAACCTGGCCACAGTACAACTCAACCTTAAATATAAATGTTCTTCTTCAGGAACAGCAACTGATCAGCACTGATCAGCGGTGAGTGATTCCTCTGAATCTCTGAATCTCACCAGCAGTCGAAAAGATTCTTTCTGCAGACACTTCAGTCCAAGGCATGCTCATGAACGTCTGCCCGAGGAGGTCAGCGAGTGCAGATTTCTTCTTCTTTGGTGTGTGTGTGTGCAGCAGGAGGATCGCTCCCATTCTCACTGTGCTGCTGAACGGTGTGGAGCCATTCAGCAGCGCTCTGCTCAGTGCTCCCTTCCTCGTCAGTGGTGCTCTCCTGAGAATTGTTCTCCATTTCCAAGTCTGCATCCTCCTCTCAGAAACTGAACAGTGGCACACCTTTGACATTATTATTTTAAAATATATGTTCACATCAAGTGAGCCATTTCTATCCATTTAAAATGTTCATACATGGATGTTTGCAGGTGGATTTGAGATATATGGAAGATTGCATCTCTAGCAGGAGTCTGATAATTTAAAAACACATCAACACAGAACTGAAACGAACAGTTCAGATGACCTACTGCAGGATGTGATTACCTTCAGAGCACCAGCAACTGATGCCTCTTTGGTGTAGGTTTCCTGTATAAGTTGTGGCAACAGGAAGAGCAGAGAATTAAACCTGAGGTCTAAGGATGATGAGAAGTACAGGTGATTTTCCTTCTGTGTAGTTATATCTGTTTGATGGATGGTGCTGTTTTATCTCTCCGATGAGAGGGGATTCCTCAGTGGTGCCGATCCTGTCACTCAAAAGTTGGGCGTGAAGCAGGGCAAATATTGTTGGGCTCTTCTCCTCATACATGATGCTTGTTGCCACATGCATTGGACATTTGAGATGTGTGTCTCAGTCAGGGTGCAGTCACTGACACTCTCTCACTTTAATGAGAGAACAGGGCAGAATAAAACTGTCAATAAAAATATTAATGTATATTTTGTGGGCCTGAACTTTCGACTTGAGAGATGACGGTGTGTCTCTGATTTGCTTTCCCCTGATGTCCAAGCTGTCCTCCATTTGCCCCATGCGAGTTTCTTCCTCTTCATCACAAGTTGACCCTCATTCATTTCATAAACGCCACCATGAGAAGTCATGAAGCAGTGACTCAGGTAAGTCAAACTAGAGGGGAACTTGTTCCATAGAAAATAAAATCAGGCGCATCCTTTATTTGCTCTTAATTTACTCCATTTCTTTGGTTATAATTTATGCAAAAGTGCTGTCCCGACTGCTAATTAGTGAAATAAACATTTGATGACAAAAAGCTACAAAAGAGATTGTGATGCTTTAATGCAGTTAAGTTTGCATTCCCATGGGATCCTTCAGCAGAGTCCCTCTCATGTTCACAGTCTCTTTAACACTTAATAGATTAAGTGTGATCAGAGTGCAAAACGAGCAACACAAAAGCGCTACCTGTCAAATTGCACGCGTGTGTGCTGTTTATCTTTAAGGGTCAATGGATATAAATTAAATCTGACATTTTCAAAAACAATGTAAATGTGCCAGGGTTAGCTACACAACTAAACTGCAGCTAATGGAACAACATGCCACAGCTTTATTAACAAATGATTCATTTATTACTATAATTACTCTGGAAAATGCAACTATAATCAGAAGAGTAGCATGAAGTGATCTGTTTAAGGTTTGTAGAAAACAACCAAAATCACAAGTTGCTGCTACACTATAACACATACACACCCACTAACACAGAATATCAGTTTAAGTTCCCAAAGCTACCCTGTTTACACTTTATAAGAACTGTATGAAACCGGTAAGTGGTCAAAACCTACAGGGGACTTTTGGACAACACAAGGAAAGGTAAATGTAGAAATGGACAGAGGTTTAGCTCACAGTTAAAACCCCGCTTTGACGTTTTGTCATCATTATCTTCACCCGACAACATTGGAGCCATGTCAGCTACATACTGTAAGTCTCATTTACCACGGTCTAATGGGCAGGTCTAACGAGACAGTTTGTTCCCATTAAGTTTGTTACGAACGTCCCCATGAGTTTTAAATCCTAAAGTCCTTTTGGGAAAAAAAAAAAAAACTATGATAAGTAAAAAAAAAACAAAAAACTCTGAAGTTAAACTTAACACCCTCAGAGTTCATCAGAGGCTCCTTCAGCCTCTTTGTACACAGCTCCCCACTTTCACAGTCTGCCACAGTGCAGAGGGAACAGTGCCTCTGGGAGACATTTCTGAAGTTTAACATTTCCCTGGGTTTACTAGTTGAAAGGCTGCCCACCGGCCAGTTTTAACTGCCTTTGGGGACCATTAGGGCAGGTCATCCGGCACTGTGGTTCAGGCTTAGCATCTGCTCGCCTTGTTTTAGGATCAAACCATCTTATCTCAACCACCGCCTTCCAGCATGAGAGAGCGAGAGAGAGAGGAAGTGCCAAACTTCCTCTCCTGTTTATAAGACCACTATAATCTCACCTGGAATTGGATGTTTTCCCCTTCATTCCTGGTGCATATACCAGCAAAGAATATACAACTAAATTAACCAGACTTCATTTTGTTTTGTTCTGTTAAGTTTACCATGCATGTGGAACAGGATCTGTTCAATCTCATAAGCCCACACTGCAAGTTTAAAACAATGCCTCAACTATGGAAACATGTGATTACTGTCACACTGTCATCTTTCAGATTCATGAGTGCCATTGCCATTATCAGTATAACGATGTCATGAGTATTATTAAAGCTGTTCTTATCTATATTTTTTATTTACAATGGGTCTATGTGTCTAGATGTAACTGAATCAGTGCTATATGTACAGTATAGCCACGTATCCTAAGCTGAAGCCTGATGTGCACATCCATAGCTACATATCACAGCGACGCAGACTGCAACAGCTGTGACTGGTCTGCTGCGTAGCATGTCTCATCCATGTCTCTGAGCGGCTGGACAAGCACAGAAAATTCATCGTCCTTCTGTCTCTATCAGTTTAACAGTCATACACACCACCTCCATCCATGATCTGCTCAGTTTCAGACTCTGCATCGATCCTATGCAGAGGTATAAACCAACCAAGTGTCACTAATGGTGAAGAACCCAAAGAGATTTTTCACAGAAGCTTGCAGTTCCTCTCACCACTTCAGAGTGTTTCAGCTCAGTTCAGCTCATTCTTCTTATTCGTTCCCAAACTTTACTGTTTTGGTTCAACATTTCTCAGCAGAAAGCTCTGATAAACTGACTGTCCACTACCTGACCTGCACCAAACAGCAGACTGACAAAGAGAAGCATTAAAATAATTATTTCACCTCGACGTTTTAACTTTTATTTTATTTCACCTTTTTTTTTTTAAACATCATGATGGAGGGGCTCACACCTGATTTATCCTGGGTTTATGCTCCTCAATGACAGACCCACCAAAGATGCTCGGTGGAGCGGATTTGTTGTTTAGCCTAGGATCTCAACTGTTGATTAGTGCACAGCAAAATCAAATGGATGTGTCGCACATAATCGCACTGAGTGGTGTATTCTCTAGTAGTCTCCATTAGCAGCATAGACATGTAGGTGGAAACACAAGCAGCTCAAGCTGACCAATCACAGTGCTTGTGCTCTTCATGTGACATCCCTATCTCAGGCGCTTATTTAGGAAAGTTTTCCACACTTCTCTCAAGGCCTTTTATGAGATTGAGCAAAATGGGCTCAGGGGCC
>JBBMJY010000015.1:12049508-12190866 GCA_037833715.1 Toxotes lorentzi | reverse complement strand
CTCCCACCTGACCCATGAGCCATGTAAACCACAGACACACCTGACATCCCAGTGCTCCCACTACAATCCTCCCACCTGACCCATGAGCCATGTAAACCACAGACACACCTGACATCCCAGTGCTCCCACTACAATCCTCCCACCTTTAAAACTGTTTGCTTCATAGTCTAAGAATGAGTAGATCTACACAGACAGACTGGGGTATAAACAACACAAGTTTACATGATTGCTGTTCCCATAATTCATTTTCATGCTGGTTATTTTTTCTTTTCATGACCAGAAGCATAGATGTGCTTCATTCTCTCATCAAAGTTGTAAACACCCAATTTGATGTGGTGAGGGGAGGCAGGGCCCTTGTGTAATTTGCGGGGCCCTATGCAACTTGCATTCAGTTGCTTTGGAGTCCATGTGATATACGATTGGGAGTCTGTTCAGTGTTTTAATTTGAAAATTGACAGGATGCTCTGTCCTTTTCTGGTGTCTGACTTCCTGCTGTTCTCTGTATAATAATAGGTTTGTTTTATAATTTGTTTGGCCCTTATGGGTGGTCAGCAAACACATGTGTAACTCCATCTCATTAAACAGAAAGAGGCAACAGTAAGAGCACTACAGCAAACTCCAGCACATTTTCAGACAGTTACACCTCAAGTCCTCGCTTTTCCATTGGTAGTTAATATATTTTCAACTGATTAAATTATAAGCAGCAATCACTGACGTCCCTATATTTTATTTTAAGGTATTTCATGTAGCACCATACAGAAGCAAAAAAAAAAAAATAGTGCAAAGAGCTTAAACACTGAACCTGAAATCTACGCTTGCACTTGCAAAAGGTCACAGACTGAGATGTAAGAAATGATTTATAGAAATAATCAAATAAGCCAAGAGCACACAAGTAATAAAGCGAGTCAGAGCTAAATCAAGACAGGCATAAAAACAAATAAACAAAAAAAAGCTGAACTGTGAGCGGGCTAACGAGAGCTGACTGAAGGTAAAAAAGTCATTTCTACGGAGAAAGTGATGTATTGTTGCATGGCTGTGCTGGCTGCTGCGCCCGTGGCTGCAGCGGGCCCTCAGAGAGCTGCAGTCCACCGTCACCTGATTATTTTTCACCTTGTTTACGGCTGCACTCCTTCATGGCACTGCCTCCATCTCCCTCCCTGCATGGACCTGTCTCATTACGTCCATCTCAACGAGTCACTCAGCCGAGAGAGAGACGCAGAGAGAGAGAGGGAGGAGGAAAGAGGGAGGGAGGGATGCGTAGGGGACAGGTAATACAAGGACAGGTGAGAAAAGACGATTAGAAAGAAATGAATATAGTAGAGGAACACTGTCTAAATCCATCCTGACAAGAGACGAGAAAGTGTTTAGTGTGGAAATCACTCTGAGCGTGTAAATTCATCTGAAGCAGGACGGGCAGCGAAGGACAAAGTCACACCTTACATAAAGCGTGGCTCTGCCTTATACCAGGAATTACGTCTCCGAGACAAGTAAACAGTTGTTACAGGGCACGTCCATAAGCAGAGTCCTGCAGCACTTTGTGCATCTCATTAGTCTGTGCTCACACACTGTCAGTCACAGCAAAGCTATGAGCTGACACGGTACTGGGAAAATTAATGTGTCTTACGTTTCTCTTCCAGGGAAATTATCATGTTTGAGCAAATTATTTTTTCCACTGCTACTTTCTCAAGTTTGGTATGTACCACTTCAAGGAAATGACCTTAGTCTTGCAAGTTGGAGTCCAACGGGCTCTCGTCTCCTCCTGCCCACTCAGTTTTTACGTATTACCAGACTAACTGCCAGTAATCTAAATCTTAAACCAGCAGAGACTCCAGGAAGTTGCTGGTCTTAGCCAAGAATTAGTGCGGCACATAATCACCCCATAAAACGAGCCAGGCCAGCTGTTTCCCCTTTTTCTCAGTCCTTATGCTAAGCTAAGCAAACTCTGTCAGAATCCACACAGCTAATCATGGGAGTAAACAAAGTAAATCACACCATGATTTCATAAACTACCAGTTAATATAACTTAATATTGTGCAAGGATAACTGACTTTATTCCAGCTCAGTCCCACTAGATCCTCTTAGCTGTTCTGCCTCTTGTGGTAAAAAAAAGGCAGGGCACTATGCCTAGTAATGGCAAACCCCAAAAACTAAAAAGTGTGACATATTTAGAGGTAACACAACACTCACACATCCCAGCACTAAATCAATCAAAGCTAAACTCAACTCAGCTGAAAAGGCACTGGTAAAAAGTAAAACACAATCTGTAGTAATACAGCTAGTGATATAAACAATCTCCCCAACCTCGTTTTAGCACTGGAGTGGTTCAAAGGTCAGGTCAGACAGGTAAGAAGTAAGGTATAAAATACAACGTGTCATTTTACAAAGTTAACAAATCCAGATTTGTGTGGTGGAATGCACCAAAACTTATAATGGCTTATCAAACAATGCACATATCACATGGCTTACACAGGTTCTTATGTATTTTCTTAGCATGTGAGAATATATACAGAGTCAATCAAAAGGTATCAATGCATGTATCAGATACATGGCTTGCACTGCCTTAAAGATTAAAGTCTCAAAACTCATCTAATTCTCACAAGCTACTATCAGACCTAACGCACAGGCTCATTCACAGACCAACAGGTGAATAAACAACCCAGACATGAAAACCAGAGAAAACCCAAATTATTAACTCTCCTGAGCAAAACAACAGCAACAACACACCAGCTTCAGTGTACAGCCACAGAAAAACATACATACATATAAAAGCACTGTAGCATCAACATGCAAGCATCAACCACGAAAAGACATTTGGACATCAGGACCAGCTTGCAGCAACACAGATACAGATAGAGACTCACCTATCTGTATCTGTGTGTGTGTGACTCACCTTATCTGAAGCTGAGGCCCACTCTTCTTTCCCTCATGGAGGTGAACCAGTCCATGTCCATCCCTCCGCTGAATTGTTGTTTGTTTTGTTGACAGAGCTCCACTGCTGTTGTTTGATCAGCCTTACAGACGCGTGGTAGTTGATCTTAGCAGAACTTGAAAAACAAGCCAGCTCTCCCAGTTCTTTCATGAAAATGCTGCTGTTAACTCTTCTGATGTCTGTTGTGAGGACAGAGTATAATTAACGTGTTTCACAGTTCACCTCAGAGTTTGTTTTCCACAGTCCAGTCCATTCAGTTCCGCAGAAACACCACAGAGACCAGGCCTGGCTGATGGTTAAAATCAGCTGCACCTGGCTCACCGGAAGGCTGCAATGTCACGTTTGACCACACACACTGGATAAACTGTATCAGCCATTGAAACCCAGAGGGGCGCTGTTTCACTCATTTGAGACCGACATGAATGAAAACAAGGGAAACGGTGTGAAATAATATTATTTAACACTGTTGCGTTGTTGCTGTTGTGTGTTTGTGCTGTTGCTGTTGTTTGCTCAGGAAAGAAACGGTGTTAAATAACATTATCTACTTAGTGTTTAAATATTTTATCATGTTCACAAACACTCATTCATTACATTATGTCCGTTTATACACACGGATTCCTCATGTGCAGTCATTTGCTTTTAAGACACCAGAAAAAAATAAAATAAATAATAGTAATAATAATAATAATAATAATAAACTCTCAGAGTAAATTCTCTGCATCAGCCCCCAAAAACTGTCAATGAATGAAAACAGGATTATATAAAATAATGATGTTATAATATCACATTTTTGACCTGCAGCTCATATCTGCATGTATTTTCCACGTACACTGATACATAAGGAACATTTCCTCGATGTGTGGGACTATGTGGACCAGTGGCACAAAGTACTGGTATTTCCTGATGCAGGTCTGACCCTTTTTCACGCCATGTCCCATACAAAAGAGCACCTGGAGAACCCTGAGCATTACAGATACACGTTATACAACAGTGATGAGGGGAGCTGTGCTGATAAAAGTTATAAAACAGCTACATCTTCATCATGACACTCAATATAGAAGCAGGTTGAGACGTCCAAACTGACAACCTGTCCTCCATGCAGCGTGCCTAACATGCCTCATGTTGACACTGTATTGGATGAAGCCGTACATCTCCTGCTGTCGCTGGGCCCATGGATCATTGATCTCTCCCTCCGGTCCCTCAGAGGCCTTCGTTCACCGCCCGCCACGTCTCGCGATTAGCTCGTCACTCTCCACATTTCTGGAGCAGAACTAATCAGGCCGGAGAAGAGATTTGCCCCATTGCTATCCATGCGTGACTTGTCTTACCAATGTATGCGAGAGGCGAACAGAAGCACAGCAGAATGGATTTTATTTCCACGATGGGGAGCTGTTAGAGGACGTGGAGTTCATCTGTCTCCTGCGTAAATGATCACCAAGAGGGATTGAGTGTATCAGGAGGTAATTATATTGTAATTAACAGGTTTGGACTGACATATTAGTCTAACAGATACTGATTGTCAGACAGTCATGTTATCTGATGTGAGATTGTGGAGAGATGCAGCGCAGCAGTCTGGATTCCTTTGATTTTATGGTAATGAAGTTTTAGGTTTCTCACTCTGACGATACAAGACGTGATGTGAGCATCAGTGCAAGTCCATCAAAAATAAAAGCACATCTCACAACTCTTCAGTTCACAAAGCTTTATGCACCACACATTTCTGGCCCTCTAGCCTTCATCAGAGTGCAGTCTGAGGCGGTTTCTGGTTTTAAACAGCTCAAAGATCATGGAATTGTTTTATCACCTTGACACTTGATGACTTGCTTGCAAATGTGATTTTATACTTATTAAATGTTCCACAAGTCTGCTAAAGAAAACAGCACATTGCTTCTGTCTGGAGTGTCAGAGACTCTTGCTATAAAACATGCTTTAATGAGCTCAGAAGTAAAGATAACAGAAGTAAAGAGTTTTTAATGTCTGCTGTTCTTTGTTTGAGTTCTCCTGATGTTTTTCCTGCAGATCATTTTTCAAAATGGACATGTGAGCAAATAAATCACAACCTTCATGTTGCATGAAATCACTTCTCGTATACTCTTTTACCTGTATGTGCATCCACAAACTCTGTACTGGAGGAGAAATGAGTGACATGTTTTAATTTTGCTGGACTTGAAATTAAGTTAAAATTGAACTCAAAACAGAAACGTATCACTTCTTGAACTGGCCCAGTCTATAGCATAATAATTGGTCTATGCAGGGGTTTGCAGTTGATAATAATGCAGTAACACTACAGATTTCTTTTTTCAGGATTCAGTGAGTCACACTGACACTGAGTCTTGTGGCAGCATCAACGCAACAAGGCCCTGCACGGACAAATTAAAAATTCAGCTTGGGGATAAAAGTTTCTCACTTACATGCTTGGCCCCAAAAGCACTTTATTCTGTGCAAACATTTTTCTTTTGAAATTAATTCAGTGCCATGTATTTGGCTGCATAAAATATTAACAGTATTTTAATATTTTAGTGCAAATAATGAGGGCTCTTGACCTCTGTATTTAAATTTAATTATCACATGCAGAATTTATTAGCTGCATTTTCCCTTGTCTGTCTAGGAAATTTTCCCGGTAATTTTCCCAGGAAGCACTGTGTGATAAAGGGCCTGTCTCTCCATAATAGATGAACACAATTGAGAAATCATCAGGCAAAGAGGGTCATAAAATTTAAAAAAAAAAAAAAGAAAAAAGAATCCACTAAATGAGGAAGCTTCTGAATCGGATCACTTAACTAAGAACCAAACCAAATATTTTGCGGTTGGAGAGAACTGCGACTGTGATAAGGTAAAAGGGGGCCAAGCATGAAGCGTGTGACAGCTCCATCAGCACGAGCTGAAGGTCAGCCGCAGCGTAATTGCTGCGTCCCACTCCCATTTGTCTAAACCCGGCGGTTTGCGTTCTGAAATCAGCTGCAGGTGAAAAGGCATTTGGCCGCCTGTCATCCTCAGTCACCTTCATCCCCACAGATATCAGCGTGGAGCCCTGACAGGAGGCCACAGGTTGAGCAGCTGCGAGCTTATCGTCAGCCAGAGACACACTGCACCTCGGATGAAAATATTCATTCTATATATTTATGTCATGGATAAACTGACTGAAGTTGCACACATGTACATTCATGCAAATAAATGACATGTTTGCTGTGCAACAGGAACATGAAGCTACTGTGGCTGCCACAGGCTGAACCAACAGAATTACAAATTCATACTTATAATAATATACATACATATTGAATAAACACTGATGTGAGATTCATTTAAAGAAAAACTATGCAAAGATATGAAGTCAGAAACATGATGTACTTTTGAAGCTCTGTTCTGAATGAGGTTTTCTTAAGTCTCTGGACTCCGGTTGTCTCCATAGGGTCAGGGTTAGAGGCTCCAGAGAGTCAGTAGGAATCTTCCCAGTCTTTATGCTAAGTTAAGCTAATCTCCTCTGGGCTTTAGTATCCTACTTAAAACATAGACATGAGCGTGGTATCAATCTTCTCATCTAAGTGTTCCTTTAAACTGTGGGTAAACAATGATTTACACGTCTAATTTTGAAATAATATTTATGGACAACGGTGTGACTTTATTTTCTGTAGCCATCAGGTTATGCTTGTAATGTGCTCTACATTCCTGTGTTTGCTGCTGAGTAAATGTATAGATATTCCAGCCATGATCATGTTATATTCTTTGAGTGGAGATGCAGTTCTTAGCTTGGATCAAATTCCACTCAAACTGTGTGCGTGAATGGTAAAAAAAAAAAAAAAAACCTGACAACCTTGGCATGTGTACGCATACATAACTGAACTTAGAGTCAGCTTTATGTTCAGCTCTTTACTGTGTTAAACAGCTGTGTAACTGATTGTGTGTTCCTCCTGCAGCATCTTTAATCTTTGCTGCTGACAGTGTTGTCACACAGCAATGTTGCCACTGTTTTGTCTGTTTTGCTGAGATTCACCGTGATAAATAAGTGAGTGATTAGCAGCAGCTGCAGGCACATTTTCTGTCTGTGAATTAGCTAAACAACATTTGACTTTATTAAACTTGCAAAAGCGAGAAGTGAAAACACGAGGAACAATCAAATCACCCAATTTTCTTTTCACATGCTTTTGTGTTGAGGATAATATTCCTGCAACACCGGACTACAGTCCTTGGAATATGGACTCTAATCAGAGAAATACAGGAAAACCAATCAGGCAAGACAAGATTTTAAGAGCGAATACTTGGTGCCTGTGTGCTTCTACACACAGTCGACACAGTTGGAGATATTGTACAATACTTGTGTGTAAGTGCCTGTTTTCTTCCTTCAGAAGAAGCCATTTGCTGCTACACACGTCCTTGTTCAGAATGAAAAACAGCTTCTATAGAGTGAGAGTATCCATCAGTAAGAAGAAAGTTTGTTTTATCCTCATTTTCCTGAGCCACGTTGTGTTTTCATATCAAAGCTGCATAATGTTACTCTCTGTTTGGTATCAATCACCTGACACCCACATAAAAGCAGGTAATTTCAAGCAAGGTTTGGAATCTAATTGCATATACTGCAAATGGCTTGGGGGAATATAAACTATACACAGACAGAGGTAGTTTATTTCTTATAATCTATTTATTTCAAATGTCCTTCCTCTCCTCCTCTGAAGCACTCTGCACCTTGTGTTTTGAGAAGTCTTACATAAATGAGAAGTTATTATAATAAATGGGATGAAACTCCAGGCCCAGCGGATGCTGTTTTCTCCACTAATGAAAGATCAAACTGCAATTTTTGTCTCTTTACAGAGAAATTTGTCTTGTGTCCGTTGTCTTAAAGAGCTATTATAGTCTCACAAATTATAAAAATGGCCCCGGCACCAAAGGCAATACAAACACACAGTCACACATACTGTATGCAAGGTTGCCAAATTCAGCAGCAGCAGCAGGAATGTTCTGCTCTGCCCAGGTGGAACTGAACACATGTGTAGTACAAGGTTACATGACACAGTGTACAAACATCATCAGACATGCCTCATCAAAACGCTATGTTTCATCCTCACAGCGGGAACTACATCATCAGCCAGTGACAGCAACGTCACATTTTACCCAGCTGTGTTTTGTTTACATGAAGATTTACACATCAGCATATTAACTTATGAGTAAATCACCAAAAGTAGACAACTGACATGTGAAGTACAGAAGAGAACAATGAGACTGAAGACTGATCTGCTGCACTTTGGGCATCATGCAGGCTATGATTATGCATGAGAGGGAGAAAAAAGAAGTCAATCCATTGCTATATTTAAATAATAATTGACCAGAGTTTAACTAAACTGCCATCTTAAAATCTGTGACAGAAAAGTGTGATGGTTCGGTTGAGGGGATGAAATATAGAGTGGAGGCAGAGTTAGAATCAGATGAACAAACAAAATAAATTGGGCAAAATATGACCAAATATGATATGGAAAAAAAAAATTGTGTGATGAGCGAAAAGATAGGAACATATGGGTGTCTGAGCCAGGACAAAGAACACCCCGAAGACCTCAATTCCACAAGAAAAGATGGATAAGGGATATTGATTCCTCATGTCTTTCACCTGCAATTAGATACTGTACAAATTGCCTTTTGTCGATTGGTAATTATATAGGTGAATGATTTCCTGGCAAAGCCCTGCTACTGATGAAATGTGCTTTTTTTTTTTTTTTTGCTGATGCCTGAGTTAGCCAGAGAGAAAGCTTAAACCTAAATAAATGATGGAGGGGAGGGGGCTTTCTTTGATTCTAAGAAGTGTGAATATTGTCTTAATAACAAATTTCAGCGAGTTCAACGGGACAGTGCTACGCTTGTCATAAACAAATTTCCATCTCAGTCAACACGACCCCGGGCCTTGGACTTTATCCACAGCTCGGGAATGTAAAAATAGATTTGTTGTGGTACAAGAGCGTGGATCCCAGCTACTGTAAGTGACAAGGGCATGGATTTGAATTTAATCTGCCTTCTCTAAAGAGAGAGAGTGATGAAGACCTACTTATTCTCTCCTCTAAATATTTGTACTATACACTGCAGAGGATGTGGAGACAAACAACAGTACATCACAGAAATTCTTCAGTGTTTTATGTTCATGTAAGACTACACCAGACGGATGCATTCTGGTGCTGAAAAGTGAAAAATGTTCCTTCCCTCCCACCGCGGCTGGGCTGAAATCCTAACACTGCCCTGCTGTGGACCTCTGCTCCTTGAATACATTTTGTGTCCCCCCCCTCCCCTCCCCCCCGCAAATCTGTAATGACTGCATCAGTCGACGACGGTGCAGGAGAGAAATGGCAAAGGTGATAGTTCTCACCTCATCTACTCCGCTCGCTGCCACCTCTGTCTCATGTGAATTGCATGAGATTTACTTATTGCCATGGCAACGCTGAAATATTCCAATTTTGAGTGCTCAAATACTCAAAGGCAGGTGGTATGTCTTGAAATCCTTGAGGTCCTTCGACAAATTAGCAGCACTCTGGACTTGTGCCTCTACACAGTTTGTTGCTGTTTAAAGTGATTAGAGAACATCGGTCTGACTTTGGACACTTTGAGCTGTGAGACTGTGAGAAAAACGTGAATTAATCCTCAGCACTTCAAAGAGGTTTTCATACTTTTAGTGCCACAGCAGTAATAACTTAGAAGACATTACAAATGTAAAGCTACACTTGCCAATATTTTAACATTAACAATGGGTCAAATGACTGTGTGTGATTCGAAAGGCGTTGCGGTTCTGCAGAGCATTTTGGCAAGTTTCAGCTCATGGTTTTGGTTTTATGATTTTCAACTGCACACTTTCAGATTCAGTCTCACGGCTCACATCAAACTTGTCTCCGCCTGCAGCTGCAAAAAAGCAGCTCTGATAAACCCACTGTACACGACCTATCCAACACCAAACAGCAGACAGGCAAAGTTAATGACAGTTAGTGCCTAAAGAGCCAAATATTTCCCCCAGGAGCTGGTGGAGACCAAATTGGTGCTAAAGGAAGAATATTGGAATAAAATTGGTGGCCAGAAATGCAAACCTAAATGAATAGTAATGTTGTAGATAGACTGTTTACAACAACTGTTTGCTAATAAGTAGCAAATGACAAATTCCAACCAAAACCATTCATTGTAAATCTCGACAGCTTGTTCAGCTTTGATCTTTTGCTACACTTGTACACATGCAGTGTCAAAACAGCTCACAACTTAGGTACTGGACTGGTATTTGGGTATTTTGCTTTGATTCCTCAAACATTTCTCACATTGTTCAGTTCATACTGGCATACTGGTTTCCTCCCAGAATAGATACTGTATGAAAAGGCTGGATGAAGGCTTAGAGAAAGCAGCATCAGCTCCTGCTAAGAAATGCCTGGCTCTCTCCTCACTGTCCCACTCTAGAGGTTTGACAGAAATGTGCAAATTTTAAAAGGCAGTCTGGATTTCCGGATGGGCAACTTCATTCATCTCAGTGTGAGAGGCAGAGAGAGATATTGTCTACCTACCCTGAAGCCAAAATATAAAACCCAGTGGGGGTTTGGAAGTCAAGACACTTTACATACAAATTACTTCATACTTTCAGGAGCACTTTGTAGTATAATGAAAGAAAATAGAAGAATTAAGAAATACATTTTTTAGCTGGACTGCTGGGTGATTTTGTGCGCCATTTAATGCACAGCTGTGTGCGCTGTCTTCCTCGCTCGAGCTTCGGTTTCATTTTCGGAGGGTGAAATTAGGCTGGTGATAAGACTGCGAGGTGGAATAGCGTCTCTGCTGTGTCACATTTTCCCATCGCAGTGGGACTGACCCCGAGCTTCACCACGGCAGATATTAAAAGATTATGCCGGTCAGAGGTTACAAAGACTGTGACAAGTAACTGAGACATGAACAACAATCTGAGCGGGGATATATCTCATATTAGTTTCCCGCCACATCCCTTTATCTCATTCTTGTGGGAGAACACATTTGTAAGCGCCAGTCAGGGTTCAGCAAGTCTATTTTGGTTGTGTGTACTTGTTTTTAGCAGCTCTCTTTGGCTGCATTCACAGCCATGGTGATGTCTGAACTGCAGTTTTTCTTGCTGTAGTTTGTCCAGCTGAGAAAGCTGCAAGCAAATGACAACAATGTTCTCAAAGTAATCCCCAACCAACTGAAACAAAAGACCCCAAAATACAAAAAAAATTGTTGGTGAGAGAATGTAAAATGGTTTGTTTTCAACGTATGGGTGAGTGAACAAGTTTTTCAGTGCATATTTGTTCAATGTTTGCTGAAGAAAACACAAAACCGTTCACACAGCAGGTCCAGGCTTAAATTCAGACACAAAAATCAGAAAAAAATCTTATTTGTGTACTATTCCATTTACCTTTACCGCACTTGGTCAGCAATTGAGTCAGCAGGTGATGTGGTTTAGCTTTTCATGCTTGGTGACATGAGAAAAAGAAGCATTGGATCAAACCTGATCTTGGGAGGCAGAGCATGGTGCAGAGAGCGGTGAGTTTCACAGACAGGCCGTTTGTTTGAGGAAGGATGAAACAACAGAAACACAAGGAATGCCGGGTTTTTCGCAGTTATCTTGCAGATAAATTTGGACACGATGGGGAAACTTGCACTAATCAATATTCTCATAATAACAATGGCTCAAATAACTTCTTGTTATTTCACCGTCACTTGTGTTGAACTATCATCCAACTTTGCTCTAAATCAGCTCTGGAGCATTTTAGCGTCTTTCAGCTTATTGTTTCGATTTTATGGCCCGTGATTACGCTAATCTGTCTTGTTTTTCACAGCACTGAAAAAACTCTGTTAAGTTCACCGTCGTAGCCCCAAACATCCTACAAAGTTAGCAACTGGCTGCAGACAATTCCTCAGAGGCTGGTGGAGAACAAAATCAGAGTTAAAAGGAGAGTATATGTTGGACTTAATGTGCTAAAACCTTCACCATATCAAATTTATAGGCAATAATATGTCAAAAAAAATGAATTAATACAATAGCATCTGTCACTGAATACACTGCAACTTGGTGAGAGTGTTCCTATCTGTCCCAGGTTGATCTCAACTTTTTAATTGCATCATTTCTGTGCAGTGTCTCTGTCTATCCAAACTAGGACAGACAGACACACTGGCTCTTTGTGCATATAAGTATAAATTTAAGGCCTTTGAGCTTTTTCTGACAGCTCAGTAGAGATGGAAAGAAAGCAGGGAAGAACAATGTCACTGGTTGCAAGTTGGTATCAGATTCTGATTCAGAAGCTGACAGAGCTACCACAGAAACTGTTTACAATGGAGAAACATTATCACTAAACAAGTAACAACAAAGAGAACAAAAAAACCTATAAAAATACTAACTGGAAAGGATCCGTGGAAGTGTAATTGGACACATGGAATCTTGCAGAGGCATGTATTGCTCTGATTATACACTGCTGTGTAAATGAGTTTTTGGCACAGAAAACAGCATTTGCATTTTTAATTTGCTACAGATTCATCAATCCATGGTGCCCTGAGACACACCACGGCTGGGAGTCTTCACTCTGGAGTAACATGGAAGTCTTGAGGCCTGCAATCAAATTCCCAAGAGATCTTGCAGCATAAAATGAGTGGGTTAAACAAGGAAAACAGTATTTCAAATATGTGATATTCTGGTTTGAAACTGAAGAAAAAAATCAAAGACATCCAAGTTTAAAAAAAAAAAGATTAAAACACCACTTATTAAATAAATACTTTGATCAAACTGAAAGAAAAGAGAAATATCAAAAAAATACCAAATGGAATGACATATGTACTTTTTCTTCAGGAGTTAATTAGCTCTTCCACCATCAGGATTTGTGTCTTGGCATCTTATCATCAATCTGCAGTGTCCAAAAGAAAGCAATGCAATATCTGATCGATAGTAAAAGTCTCACTTCACCGCTTTTCAACCGCTTCATAGAGAAATTATATACTAAGAATTAATTTCAAGATGATCAGATTGAAATACAGCCCATCTGTGACTGAAACTGTCCAATAAATGAGTCAGTTGTTTACGAACACTTCTTGGCTTGTAACTGATCAGTGTCAAACTACATGAAACTAAAAGCAGAAACACACCAAAGAGAACTTTTCTGCTCGGGTCTAAAGTAAAGTAAAGGAACAGTAGGTGTGATTGCACCCTCGATGTTCAGATGGGAAACAGCTCCTGGTGTGGTGCATTCTGCTCTGTGTGGTTCACATGGCAACAAGACCCTCCAACCTCGAGAGGTCTGCCACACGGGAATTCTGGGTAGCTGGCCTGTCAGATCTGGCAGCCACTCAACCGTAGTATATGAAGTAGCAGGGGAAAAGAGCAACACACACACAGAGAGAGACACGCGCACATGTTCACTCAAATTCCCAAAATCCATCAGTGTTACTCCCCATCCTGCATTACTGTTACACCAGTCTGTGCTTGACTCCAAAGCTTCCTTTCTCCTGCCTGGCAGCCATCTCTGTGCTTTACCCGGGTTAAACTGATACTCTCAGGGGCCCGATGGGTGGCGAGGGCCCAAACTGGCAGGTGAGATCCAGGGTTTCAAGGGATGCAATTAATCTCGATCAAAATTCCCCTTTTAGGTGTGATTAGAAACAAGCTGGGCTAGAGAGGAGAGGAAGAGCATTCCAGCAGCGGGACGAGGGGTGAGCTGAACACTGAGACCGGGGATAATTTGTCTCACTAACGAGGATGTAATATTGATCAGGATGCAGAGTGAGATCATACAGCACCTCGGTAACATTTTCTCCTTCATATTGATTTTAAATATTCGACCAGGTCCCAATAGTATCCAATAGTGTCCAGTAGTATCCGATTTGGTTTTTCCATTAGTAGTATGAAGCCCCAAATAGGTCAAATTTGTGTGCTTGTGTCCTAGAAGTGTTTCTCTTCATGCTGAATACCATCACTCTTGCCACTGCAGCAGCCCAATTCCCCCACGGGGATCGATACATTTTCATAGGATCTCATGTTGTGTTTGGATATTCGATTCAAAACCAAACACTGAGCGGAAAGAGAGATTAGACGCTCGGGTTGCAATGCCTTCATCACTTTGGATTCAGCAGCTTCCTCTGTGATAAAGACCCTTGATCCTTCTGAGCTGAACCTTCCGCGTCGACTCACACTGAAGTCGTGCCATCAGTGCTCGGCTTTGATCACCATGTCAACAGATATATCTCTCGCTCGCGAAAGCCAAAGGTAGGAAGGAAGAGCGACATGGGGATCCGAAGCCGACGTTTTCGGCAATTAATAGGACCTGCTACATCATTAGCCTGGGTGAGTGTTAATAAAGCAGAGTGTTTGAGTGGGCCACAAGAGGTTATTTAAATGCAAAAGAGCCCAGGAGCCCTCAGCAGTTCATCTCATAAACCTGACTGTGGACTAAGTGTTTGATTCATAATCTCCTAGTAATGACTATGCTGTCAGAATGAGTGTCAGAGTCAGTTTTCATCCTAACCTTGTTCGCAAATACGCTGTAGGGCCTTTAAGGTGAAATGCATTGACAAATTCAATGTAGAGTAAAGCTATTTAACAAAAGATTTATGGAGTGTTCACAAACAACAGGTTCTATGCTGTTTACTTGATTCCTGTTGTGTTTCTTTGTTCAGTCGTGTGTGTGTGTGTGTGTGGACGACACCAGCTGACATTAAATCTCCAGCGGCAGCAACAAGGATAGCTGAAAAAGCAGGAATTATTGGCTCTAATACACAGAGGAAGTGTCTCCACTTTACTTCAGTCTTGTGGCTCACCCCTCTGTTCTCTTCTTCTTCTTCTTCTTCACTGATCAATTATCCTACATCCTTAACTAAAATGGTGTGTTTTAGTCGAGCCCTGTTTGGAAGCGAGTTTCTCCCCTTTTTTTACTCAGGCTTCTTCTTGAAGTTATTTCCCCTGTCTGTATGTATTCATACTCATTTCCTTTACTGTTTATACCAGCGTCATGCAGTGACAAGAACCAGCTACGCCCCGTTTATTATTTATTATTCACCATCAACTCACAATGACAGTAAATTACAAGATCAATGCAAATAGGCAACATCAGATCCTTTATGGGACAAAAAGCTGTTCTCAGATGTAAGGAGAGAAATCACCTCCTCTTTGGTATTGTTCTCACTGATGTCTATTTTTAGCTTTAACTGGTCAAGTGCTGCTTGCCTTGCTGGTCCTGACAGCACACCACTGGTATATCCTCATTATACTGTATAACAGCAGAGATGAAAGCAGTGTTTTAATCAGCGAAGCATGCAAACCAGCTCAGTGTTCTCCACACACTAGGACGTGCTATTTTTCTGACTTTAGAGGAAGTAAGACATGGAACTAATTGTGCACTTTGCCTTGAGTCACACTGCACCTTTAAGCCTCTCAGAAACCTTCAAAACCAGAATCTACATGTGTGATTTCGCTTGTATGCGACCATGCAATATCAAACACACACATGCAATCTGTTCCTGTCTCGCATCTTTCTACTCCTGTGCTGGCTCACATGTCAAGGTTGCCAGATTCGCAGCAGCTCAGGGTACTCCTCATGAGACCACCATGACCAGTATCACACCACAAAATGTTGTGAGACGTCTGAGTTAGGAGGGAATCATTAGGGGCGACGCTTCACTCACACATGCCTTACGGCTCCTACTGTATGTAATTGGTTGGATAGTGTGGCATAGTGGTGTTGCCACCTTGATACACAGGATATAATGTTGTCAGAGTAATGCCAGGATTAAAGACATCACTGAACACATCTGCCCTGTTAAAAGATCTAATGAAGGGGAGAGGAACTTTCAGGCGTTTGTACTTTAATGGACTGGAAACTCCTAAATTATGTATACCACTGTGTAGTTCTACAAACCTTATAATCCCCCTTTTTCTAGATGGGATTGCAGATGTGTTCATTTTCAGTGAAAAATAAAAAGACTGATATTTATACTGTCACAATAAGGGTTCTTATATTTTATGAGATTTTACAGGTGCTGTAAACCGTGACAGAGTTTGCTGGTGCAGAAATACAGAGGAATGAAATGTCCCAGCGCTGACTGATTTGAATTGATGCAGAAAGCTGAAATGACATGTCTCGTAGACGGTTTCAGCGCTTTAAAACACAGCGCACCATCTCCAGTGATGGGGGTATGAAGCTACTGATGTCATCAGCTTCTACAGCGCATTCATATTCCAAACGCCTCACAGCCGGGCAATTACCGCAAAGCCTGACAAGAAGCAAGAGAAGGGAAACAGTAGCTGCAGCTCGCAGATTTATTTGCCAAAAAAAAAAGGGCTTTGTGCTTCATGATTCAAAAATAAATAAATAAAATAAGAATAAAAAAAAAAAATAGCCTCCATTTGATCTCTATCTACTCCAAAATGTGAGGCTCTGTCTGCCAGCCTGATGCGGGACTAGCCAGTGCAGGTGATATGGAGATCAAATGGCCTAGCAGCCAGCCACAGCGACCTGTGGCAGCCAGCGCCACCCCCAGCCGTGTCTTGAAAGGAGACACCATCCCGATAAATGTATTCCTGTCAACATTGCTGCGATGCCTTTTTAATACAGTCCCCGGAGGATTCATTGCAAGAACAGTCTGAGTCAAACTCCATTTCTCTGAGCTGAAAGAGAGATGTGACAAGAGTCTCATGCAGGTCAGGGACAGTCAGGGACTGTCTGGCAGCAAGCAACCATGGAGGACGGATAGCAGCTGTTAGAGCATTTTGTCTTTGTGTGTGTCTGTGTGTTGTTTTTTTTTGTACATGGATGAATAAATCCAAAGCAGCCTGAACAGAGTGGAGTTGTGCCTTTCAATCTCAAACTCCATCAGTTATTTCAGTTTGATTGTTGAGGAGAAGAATAAACTGGGCTGGTGGTTTTCAGGGGCAGGCCAGCACAAGTGTGGAAAGAGCAATTCAGGGTGCAGTCACACTTCCAGCACAGCTGGGTAACTTCAGTCTCTAACCGCAGTGGAACAGATGACTTTCTTGCATTTTTGGGTAGGTGTGCAAATGACACACTAGTTGCTGGGACATCCTGTAGAATCGTCAGTGTGGTAACTCTGCATCCAGCTGGTTAAAGTTTCAATCTGATTCTACTTGATTTGGGTCTGTGTGATGAGGAACTGAATCTTTCTCCTCCAGTTCAACAGCATCGTTCCAGTGGTTGGTTAGCATGACCTTATGTGCAGACATTTGCTGCTGAAATGCGCTGCAAACTGCAAGTGAAAGTGTCAATTGACTCGCAATTAAAAAAAAAAAAAAAAACAGATCTTCTGACAATAAAAAGACAGGAAGAGTTATGCAAAAAAATAAAATAAAATAAAAAAATCAATTCTGTCCTTTAGATCTTGGAAACATATGTGAAAAATCTACGACATCGTATCACACTGAACACAGCCTTACCACATGCTCCATACTCCTATGGGATGCTGCTTTCATTTCAAAACTCCTCCATCCTTCAAGAGGCCTCCTGAAGGTCCTTCACCTGGTGGCCGATAATCGAATGTTCCAGATGTCACGCCCAGACATTAGAGTGGCACAGCTTTCATGATGGGCCATTCATCGATTTTACGTCAGGGAGGAAACAATAAGGAATTGATTATGAAAGCACCTTCAACCTTTCGAGGTTCAGCTCATCGTACACGTGGTTTTATGGGGATGCAAGCTAGTTTACAGCGAGCGGTGGACCGTAGCACTGTATGTGAAGCAAAAGGTTCACTGGGTTGTGTGGGTTAACGGTGCAGCAGCTGACAGAACATGAAGCAGCTCACAACTTTAGGGGCAAATGCAGGTCAGCCTCTCTATCTGTCTCTGCTTTCTGTCCTGCTCTGGCCGTGTTAAGCCCTGAACGTTTACTGAAAGGTTACTTTTGAACGCAGAATATTGAGTCCCGCAGACAAAGTGAAAAAGCAGGGCAACGAGGTTGGAAGAAGGAAGGAAGGAAGGAAGGAAGCCTGTCAGTGGGCAACACATTCCTTCATATTTACTCGTCTGGGTGAGAATGTCATGCCTTTTTATCGCCCAGTTGCTTCCACACACAATCACAGAAAACATGGTGTGTGTGTGTGTGTGTGTGTGTGTCTGCATAATTCTGTGCACTAGATTCTACTGAGTCACAGGCTGGACATTTTTTTTTTTTTTTTTTTTTTTAGTCCATGAATTATTCATTTAATAGTAATTAAATAGGCTTGTTGGGCTGTTCCATTAGGTCTTAATGGAAAGCTTTAGTGTCCCACGTTGATTACTGTTGCTACTGTTTAAAGGTTCGGATTCTTTTGGAAATGATTATTACTTCAAAACTTTCCTCAAATTTTCCAGCTTAAAAGATATTGGGTTTTTCTTTTTTATCTTTCATTGTCCGCTTGATTTATTTAATTTAAGTTCTATTGCTTCATAGCTTTTTTGTTCTTTTGCTTTTTTGTTTCCAACATCAATTGGTTGTTTGCTCATAGTCTTCTTTATTTGATTATCACATTTTATTTGATATAACCGAGGCTTGTTTTAACCTCAGTCTGTTGGAGTTTTATTACGCTGGTAAAATAAGTGCTTCCTAAATTGAAAATCAGTTCAAAAAATGAGCTGCTGCATGCAGTTTATCTTTTAATAGCCTTTAAAAACATGTTAGATGAGCTCTACCCTCAACTCGTGAGATCCACAACTTTTCTGCATGGGTTGCCAGAGCGGTTGCTCTGTCTGAGATCAAAGTGGGGTGGAGGTGCAGCAGCAGCAGAGTCAGTGGAGATTACAATGGACTGTCAGGTCTGGTTCACTGCCAGCGGGCTACCTCAGAACAGCCGAGCAGTAGCAATTTTTACTGTTGGAGAGATATTCTTTATAGCAAATCACTGACAGTCCGTATCAATGATCACACCCCTTGTGTTTCTGGAAAAAAAAAAAAAAAAAAAAAAAAAAAAAAACTTGCACGAAGCCCTTCAGTTACTCCATGTGCACACCCTTCACTGCACATCTGCAGCTGCTGCAGCAGGAGTGAGGTCCACTGTGAATTACAGAGACATTTAAAATTGAATATTCTCCATCACACACTTGTAGTAACACTTCCAGCTTCTAGCTGCACCTCACTAGCTAGTGCTACTACCTTCACACACAAGCTCAGTAATAAGTACACATTCAGCCTGCTTTTCACTATTAATACCAGACTCTGAGTCATGGACAAACACTTGGCACTGCCTGTTCACACAAGAGCAGAGACCACCACTTTCACTACTAAATATTAGAATTATACAAGAGTTTGTATCCCATTTAAAAAAATATATATATAGTGAATCAAGCTTGCAGCTGAATATTTCCTGTAATTTCTGAACGGTAGCTGAGACAGGCAAGTGTAATTTTATAGAACTTCTTTCCTATTAGCTGTCACGTTATGAAAATTGCTCTACAATTACATTTAAGCATCTTTGGGATTGCACCAAGACATCTACGTTTTTACTGTTTGGCCCGAAATGAAACTGAATTTCAGCAGCGTCAACAAGCTTTGGGGATGTAAATGTAGACGATAATGACGATTAAATCATCGTTATTGTCTTTTTTATTCTATTTAACCATTACCACCACACCATTATGAACATAAATCTGTCAAATGTGATTGAAGGTCATATAATTAGCACTATGTACTGTTCAATCGTAAAAAATGTTATTTTCAGTAAGAGAAAAACATCATTTTGGTTTTATTGTGGGTGGCTTTGTGAATTTAACAACCAAATAAGTGTGGATGAAGACATGGCTGCATATGACCTTCAGTTGTTTTTATCTTTTATGGAGTTCTTGCAGCTTTGACAGCTTTGTTCTCTTTGTTTTGAAATTCTACTCCCACTTCTGCACAGAGTTCCAAAGACTCACTTTCTCTCAAAATGTTTTAATTGTTTACAGCAGCACGGCTGTCACAAGTTAGATTTCAGACGACTAATGATTAGCTCCGTATACACATGGCCTCGTGGGACTCTTTTTGCAGTAAAGCAGGAATAATGCCATACCAGGTTACACTTTATTACCGTTTTGTCTAAATAAATCTTCATTTTGCTGATGAGTTGTTCTACACAGTGTCTATACCTGTACCAAGGTATTTTCTTTATACTTTCAGGAAGTCCACAGGTTAACACTGTGAGAATACATCTAAATCCATTCTTTTCTTGTGTCAAGGCTGAAAATCAGCAAAGAAATCTTCCTTTCATTTCACCGAAAATCTTGTTCCAACTTAAAGAAATTGGACTTACTCTCTGGAGTTCAACAATCCGAGTTGTAATCAACATCCCTCCAAACCAAACATCCCACATCTCATTTCAACAAATGATGTGCTGACAAATAATACACAGGGTACAAATGCATTTACATATAAATTAAACTCTAAACCCAGCCATGGCTGCACAGAAATGCTGCGTTATGAGTCAATAATTTAGACTAATGACTGCAATAATAGCAGTGTTACAGTAAAATAATGTAAGAGGGATATCACTTGCCTATAGCATGTGTTTCCAACATCCCTGACAGACGCCAGCATCAGTCTTGTGTATTTATTTTCTTAACAGCTTACAGAATAATGTGCGACAGGCAAGATGAGAGCTGACTGCAGAGAGCTTGACTCATTTTTAAGCGTATTATTGATCCCTCTTTGGAAAGCTTTATGTGAAAAAAAAAAGGCTTAATGTTGCGTCTTTATTTTTATCTTCTCAGGAAGTGTAGAAATGTGGCCTCACTGACTCTCGTGTTCACACATCCTCAAATGGCATAATTAACACTGAGTCGCAGCTTTGCGAGTGTTTATCGCTAATACTGGTGCAGTTATTATTAATTATGGGTTGTTGGTTTTTCTTTTTTCTTAATAACCCAACATTTCTAAATCACCCCATGTTAAATACCCATGCTTCTGTATCGGGTTACACATTGACAAGTGAAGTGTTAACGAACTGAAAACTATCTATAAAAAAACATCAGTGAAGGAGGATAAAAAATACGGACACGGAAATAAAAAGTACCAATGCCTAATGTACTGTAAAATATTTGAGTTAAAGGACTGCTGGGAGTTTTGGCCCTTGCTCAACTTACCCAATATGAAAACACACTCCTGTCCAACATGTGTTCCTCACACATAAGTAGATGAAAATGTTCCCTTGACATTTTGCATGGGATCAGCAGTTTCCTGCTGTTTAATATGATTTCTAACTGAAGACTGGTACATTGAAACACTTGAACTGAGCATTCAGCTGAGCTGCTACAAGTTCAGATTTTTTTTAACTATTGCAAATGCTGATTTCAATGCCAATCCTCTCAAAGTTCAGTTATTAGGTCACATGATGACAACTGAGCCAACTTCGCTTTGCTGAAGGCCATTAGATGCGCTTGAAAGCTATTTTCTCAAATTAAGGTCCCAACATCAATGAACGAACTTTCATGCTAAAACCTTATACTGCTGAAAATAAGATGGCTAAACATGGGTTCAGCCATGTTTTCGTGCAGTGCATCTGAGTACATGGAGTACTCACATAGACAAGGGACAACTGTCTTAACTGCACAAATTGCAAACAGTATTTGAGGTTCAGCCTGACAAGCAAGTGCCCAAAGCATGTTTTGTCAGCTAAACAGCAGATAATTTAGTGGTGTGAGATTCACAGTCCACCAGGTCACTGTGAAGCTTTCCTGCAGCCCCTCTAATGAGCCTGTAAACTGACCGCTGAGGATCACCTGCCACGTCGACTGACTGCAGTTTTACCTCCCCTGCAACTGCAGGCTTCTGCAGATTGCCCCCACCATGGATATGCATGTGCATGATTAGGTTCACCGTGACAGAAAGAAATTTCAGAAAAGCACAAGGCCTGTTGGAGTCACATCAGCGGTGGGCTGTGGTGCATCTCTGCAAAATCTGAATGCACCACTACTGCTCTCAATTCGCCCTCACAGCTGTGCCTTCACTTCCTTTTCACTCTGCGAAAAGGTTAATGTGTTTTCCAAAAGAAGGCATGTGCTGGGATATTTTTCAAACTTTCTACAGCGAGTTAAACCGTCTGACAGCAAATCAGGTTCTGATCTCCTCTCTGGACCATATGCTGCAACATATGTTTCAAAGGCTTCTTGATAATTTCAATACATCCGCCAGACCTTTAATTCTCAGTACATGAGATATTGTGCATGACAAGTGCGTTGCATAACTTTGCAGCTGAATCATTTCTCTTTCTAGTCGGAGTACACAAAGAGAGAGTGAAATATTTCCTGGAAAACATTGCATAGCCTTTTGATAGCACCTGTACATTTGAATTGCCAGGTTCAAATTTGGTCACAAAATAATTTTCTGAAGAGCAGTGGGATCTGAAATTAAAAAAAAAAAAACAGCGGCCTCCCGTGTGAAAGTTGTGTGTTTTCCATCCATCCACCCCAACACTTGCTCTATAAACTACGACCACCAGAGGTCACCTGACCATAAAATGCAACAGTGGGTTGTAATTCAGCTGCTTGCACAGACAACCTATGGGCTCGAAATCTGCTTTAATGCACTAAAGGCTAACTCACTTTCAACCACTGCTTTCAGCATGTGTGCCACACCAGCATCTGTATCACATGGATTTTTTTTTTTTTTTGGAAGGAAGATACTGCTTCAGGAAATCATTTGTTTCCTTTTGCAATCCACCCCTCTGTGGGACCTTCACATGCCCAGCAAAGGCAATCGTTAAGAGCTTCTTTTTTCTGCTGCCATTAAGGTCTAATATATCAGTTGTGCAGTCAATTGTACTTGACAGGCAGCATCTTGAACTTGAACTGGGTCATCTGGTGACAGATAACATGGCCTGTTTGTTCAATTTCCTCCTCTGCAATGGCATCACGCTGAAGTGAGTTATTATAAATCACTGTGGGTGCGTTCATCATTTATCTTGTCAGTGTCGGGGAGAGTGGTGCAGTGCTTTCGCGTGTGTGTGTGTTTGTGTTAGTGCATGAACGAGAGAGAGCGATAGTATGAAAAGGAAAAATGAGAGAGGACAAATAGGACAGGTAACAACTGGAGTCTATGTGCAGTTTGTCACTTTGTGTTTGTCTGAGAGTGTGTGTATATCTTAATGTGAACGTGTATTCACAACCCTTGTTTCTGAGCCCGTTATGTTGTGTATTTATGTCTGGGTGGGTCTGAACTCATGCACGTGAGGGTGTTTAAGGGTGTGCTCGTGTGTGCAGCTTTGTACATCTGTGCCTGTGTGTGTTCATATTATCCGGGGACAGTGTCACCCCAGGGGCTCCTCGAAAGGCATATGAGCTTTAATGTGACACAGAGATAATGAAGATCTAACCCCCCCCCCACCCTCCAGAGAGAGAGGTTATCATCTGAAGTGGACAGCAGATACTGGGGGGAGGATTACTTGGCAACACTGTCCTCATTCTTCAGCTACACTGCAGGGGACAACTTCTTCCTCTCTAATATCACGAGTAATATCACAGACAGAATGTGAGCTGCTTTTATCTAAAAGTAATAATCATCTGCATTTTCATATCAATTTGTTTTAAATTGCTCCATGACCCTCGGTTACACAGTGATCCAGGCTACGTCCGTACTGTGGACACAATAGAAAGAGCAAGGTTGAAATGCGCTGTAATAATTGAGAACATGAACTACATGTTTCTCTCCAAGCATTTTGTTTGTCAGTGGTTTCTGTGAAACCTTTGCCACATCGCCAGACATTTTCTTTTTTACACAGATAAAACACAAAACCTTATACGGACTGAATTAAGAATCATTAAGAATCATCAGCTTTTCTTTTATTCCTCTGTCAAAAGACTCAGTGTTTTCTGAACAAATCATCCAAACCTGAGTCTTTTGTTTGTTTGGTCTCCCAATGAACTGGTTTCATGGACCTTTGTCACAGCACAGCAGATGTTTTGATTGGTGGAACTAATGACATTGACTCTGCTCCTCCAATTATTGCAGAGCAGCAGTGAATGAGGTGATTAGTTACACCTGTGTTTGCTTTGAAAAAAGGTCAATTCAAGTTATGTTGCACTCCACATTTTTTGTCCCTGCAATGGCTCTGAACCCCCTCCAACACGTGGCCTGTCCACCAGTTTGGGAAGCACTGGTCTATTCTAATGGAAAACATAAGAAACTTACTTCACCTGCTTACTGGACACAGGCCCTGGGGCCAAAGGGGTGATTGGGTGTCTAGGTCCTCACCTGCAAAACATCCCAGAAAGAGACACAAAACTTCTACAAAGAGATGAGGCACAAAATGACAACAAAAGCCATGACAGTGTGGTTTGTGGTCTTGTTGTGTTTTTTCCCTGAGTGACTGAGAGTAGATTAGATAGATTAAAAATCAGAATGGAAACTACACAACTGCTTAGGAACATGATATCTAGAGATGGACACAAGATGCCAAGTGTCCATATGGTGTATGATGCAGCTGAAATGGTCAAACTGCAGAGCTTCCTTCAAAGTTAACCAAGGATGAAGGATGTGGCACAGAGCTTTTGGGAAAAATCGAAAAAAAAATATTTTAGGCTTTTTATTCACCAATAAAATCTAAGGTGTTTTACCCGTCTCTTTGGTTTTTTTTTTTTACTTTGAGATCGGAGCAAAATGAACCACTCGCTTCATCAAAGCAAAAGCCTGTTCTTCGAAAAACATTTTCTGAGACCAACTAGAGTTTTAATTATTTTTTCACAGAAGAGAAAGAACAACCAACAGATTGTGTGAGCCAAAATTCTGAGAGGCTGCCTGAAACATCTCACTTCAAAAGAGATACAGAATTCAAGCTACACCAAACCAGAGTGAATTAGGATGAAAAAACAAAACAAAACATATGTACATGAACTGAGCTGCACAGGAAATCAAAGTGGCCCTCATTTCTTCTCATTAGCTTCTCAGATTCCTGCGACGGAGCTACCTGTACATCACAGCGGGCCGAGAATGAGTGAGATGCCAATTTGTCTTGACATGTTAAGTTGCGACTCGATCAGATTACGAAACGCAGCACCATTAATGGACGAGCTGAGCGTTTGTCTTTCTGAGCTGACGGCCGAACCAGATTCGGTTACCAACAGAAGTCGCTGACCTTGCCGGTGTCCATCACGCAGTGAAATATTGACAGAGTCTTTGCGCGATTTCAGTCAAACAGAAACCTTTTTTGGTCTCTGTTCAAAATAAGGACAGTTATTTGTATGTACAAGTATATAAACTATTTAAAAACATCCATTTGAAAAAATATTTGCATTTACATCTGATACTAAGCCTTCTTGTTATCTCAACATTTACACAGTGGTCAGTGACATAAGCTCATCCACCTAAAAGAGGGGTTGGCTAGAAGCTTTGTGACACAGTGACTCCTAACAGGGCTGGTTGGGGAACTGGTGGATGGTGAACTAACCAGCCTCTCTATGGCATGCAGGGCAAGGATCATGTGACAGATGGAGACAGCTGAAAGCATCCATGGGCTACTTTTCCACAGCTTTACTAACTAGTACTTCATACTGTAAGAAACTGTGCCAGTGCAGAACCTTGCTAGTAGTAAAACTAGCTTATCTTCCCCTGCATGTTGTAACATTCCACTGAGAGTCCCTTGAACCAAACGTTCTAAATACAATTATGCCCTGCATACATTTACACCATGCATTAACTTATGTTTTTGTCTTATCCAGATATATCTCCATGGTTTATGTCTGAGGTGCAGCTGATGAATCAGCATTTTTTTTCCTCAGCAAAACCTTTCCTAGGACAAATACACAGAATTACACGGAATAACACATTCAATTTAACACGTTTTTGTCCTTCTGTTCCTAATTGCTGCTTGAGTTGACAGTACCCTCACAATATATATATATATACACATACATATATGCATTTAGTGTGTCACGGCCAGCTGTTCCTTTACTCCAGGCGTCAACATTAATGTAACTTTGCTATATAAAAGAAAATCCTGCATCCAGCTCATCCAGCGCTCTGCAAGACAGACAATTTCTATCTGCTATTACAAAAACAACACGATGGCTGGGATGAAATATTTTCCTTGATGAGGTTAAACTTTATTACAAATGCTCAGAACAAAACTAATTACGATGATTACACGAATTTGTCACCTTGTTTATCTGATTGTTGTGCTGGCCCTTCAGTAAAATCAGTTTTCATGCTTTAAATTGAATCCCTTAATTAAGAGAGATTCTTTCTGTGTTTCAGTGCCCATTACCCTGCATTGACTGATGTCTGGTTTAGCGATCAGCACGGGGAAACAGCAGCGAGGCAGCTAACACTGCATTAAAAATATGTAGTGGAGCAGACAAAGCGAAACACAAAAGAAAGCTCTGCCAGGGGTACTGTTATTAAATTATGTGTTATGTGTATGAGTGTGCACTTGTGCACATCTGTACCTGTGTGTGACTGTATTTGTTCATACCCACGTTGTCTTAGCACTGCATCTGGTACAGATACTGTTCAATATTATTTCATGAACTACACAGATCCTGCAGCTACTGAAAGCTGCAAGAGTCTAAAGCTCTTGTAAATGACAGAGAGGTGCTGCTACATAAAAGAGCATCTCATCTCAACTTATCATGAAGCTCTGAAGTCATCCTGAAGTAATTGCTAATAAGTCTGGTGTAGATTAGATAGGCTTGCAGTGTGGCGATAGGGATAGCAGTGTCTGTTGGTACAGACTGAAATATCTATATCTATCTACTAGATGCATTGGCATGATATTTATATACAGACATTCATTGTTTCCCATCAGTGTGTACTAATGACTAATGTATTTTAAAATCCTGTGACCTTTTCTCTGGCGCCATCATCAGGTCAAATACTTGCAAAACTAAAGCAATTCCCTGCAGCTGAAGCTATACTGCATGTTTAGTGCCAATCGTGCCATGGTTACACACCAACATACGCACAATGTAAGATAACACACAACATACAGCCTTCACTCACATGAGAAGCCCTGAGAAAGAATTCATTTGGTCTGGTTTGGTAATCTATTTACCAGATCAGACTTTAAAAAAGTTTGTCCAGACACAAATCTTGTCTGAACAACACCAGCATAACATTAGCATGATTCAGCTCTGAAAGATGAGTTATTGCACAGCTGCACAGCAACGGTTTCGTGCTTGAAACAAAGCAGTTGCTCCTAAATTATTCATGAGCTATAATAAGAGGATAGTTGCTATACAGAGCTTTTGTCAATGAGAGTAGGACTTGGGGAAGATGGAGCTGAGAAGAGGGGAACTCTGCTGTGGAAAGTGAACATCTTCCAGTGAGATGGAAATTGGCAGTTAAGGAGTGAGAAAAGTGTGTTTCCATGTTGCACGCAGAGCTAAATCCTTTCAGAGCAGAAAGAGATTTTCTGAGGAATAGTGAGACCTCAGCTTCGGCTTGCTTCAGGGAACCTGTTTGTAACGTAATGTTATTCTGGCCCTCGGACACATCGTGTTCTGCCACAACAAAAGGAAAGTCATTTGAGGGGATGAGAGAGACGGATTTCAAACAGCATATATTAAATGTCTTCTTTTGCTGCTTTCACCTTCTGTGTTGTCTGTCCTTTGAGTTTGTCTCACGTCCACAGGCTATGCCACTAACGAGGGTCCCTGCTATATTCTCCAGTCACACTGTATTTACCTCACTGCCACTGCAGCTGTGTAAAATACACTGGTTACAATGGCAGCAACAATCTGCCTGAACTTTGCCTTTCTATTGAGTCACACTTCTTCAGAAACTTAAAGCAGATAGTTTGCAACACTCTGGAAACAGCTGCACCCACAAACAGGGGTGACTGTATAGCTTGTCTGCTCGTACTGTGAGAAGATAATTAGTGAAGTAGCCCATACCAGACTCACTACAGCAAAAGGAAAAATGTGGCAAAATCAATTCAAATTGCAGCAAATCTTTATTCCTTCATCTCATTCAGGTATATGTATATTCTTTTTTAAATATATATGTATATATTATAAAAACACAGGAAAGGAAACGAGAAAAAAACTTGACATATAAATATTTGTTTGACATATATTTGGTGTACACTGAGATATAACAGAACCGTTAATGCAGGGACAGGGGATAAGAACTTCTTTTACTGTATCTTAAAGTTTTTTTAAATGACAGAATATGATTTTGAGTTGCATCATTCGCTTCCCTGACATGCTGTGGGGGTTTGGAGTTGAACAGTGAGGGAGCCTCCTTTGGGTAAATGCTTTTTAAACTGACAGAAGCAATGCATGCAGTGCCATTGCTACTTTATATTTAAAATGATCAGCTAGGCTTATGTCACTTTTATTGAATGTTTTGTTTACATTTCAGTTTGTTTGTACATTAAATTTGGTCTTTATACTTATATAAATTATTCCTTTAAACTTTAGATGTACCTTCAGAGTATATGATTCAGCTTTAGAGTCAAACTACACGCACCCTGCTGCAACAGTCTGCAGGTGAACAACAAAGTTTTAGATCTTCCCACCTTCACTGAACTCCATGGTTGGCCTGTCTGAGCTGAGCAGAACGAGTGCAGGTCTGCAGGGAGGCCATGTTACCATCAGGCAAGCTAATGGGTGAGGAAGAGCACAGGAAATCCATAAAAGGCAAAGAGGTCCAAGGAAAGAGTTGGTCCTCTTCCCAGGGAGTAAACTTGAGGAGGGGAAGTCATCGATGCCACCTGACCCCCCTCAAAGCAGCACGCTCGCTCAGCCATTAGAGACCACACTGCTACAAGAGCTGGAAGATTCAGTGCAGTGGCAGAGGAAGTGCTCTACGTGTGAGGTAATTTGGGGAACACACTGAAAGTGATTCATTTTTATGCTCTATTGTTCTTTAAATAATGAGCAGAGAGGTGTTCATTACAGTGAAATGGCTTCTACTTCTGCCAATTAGAGGCAGATGATTAGCGAACGGATATGCTGAAACTGCAAATCCAATTCTCATTGAGACAGGAAGTGTATTGATGGTACTGTCCTCGTCACTGTATGAGTGCTGTGCTAACATTTGTCCTTGATGTCATTTTTCCCAGAGGCTAAGCTAAACTGACCTCCCTAAAGCTTTAGCTTTGCCGCTCTCTCTCCACCCTGGAGTGCTTGACACCTGGTCCAGCCCAGTGCCCCAACAAATTACACTCATAGTGGACTGCTCCACACCTCATAATTTAAATCCACGGCCAAAGTTCAGTGCCACTGCAAGAAGTAATGTGCCCTTTATGTAAAGAGGCGGAAAGCGTGCAGAGATTAATGTGGTGACCTAGAATAAAAAAAAATTGCAATTTTTTTTTTTTGTAACCATATTATGCAGGAGACAATGCAATACTTAATGCAACTGACAAAGGCAAAAAAGTATAAGAACCATAAGTATCCTGCTACCTTGCATAGCTAAGAAACAAAAACCGAATATCAGGTGTGCGGTGAATTGCAAACTCAGAGGTCTATATGTATCTCCTGCAGTTTCGTTTCATAGAGCAAGAGAAACCTGGTGTTTATTCGTCCACATTCTGACTGGGTGTGCAGACAGATGACCTTTTTACCTCACGTCATGGCATGAAAGATGCAACCTGCTGCTGTATGAATTCTGGGTAACCTTGCCCCATAGACAGGACGTGCCTAAGTATAGCCGCCCGCAGTGCGATAGGTCAGGAGGCGGCCAGCTCGTCAAAAACAGATGACCATGTGATTAGAGCGCCCTCGTGTCCTGCTTAAACCTGTGTTTGCATTTCAGGAAGACACGAGAGAAACATCAGTAAAAACCCTCCCAGAATTCATGCAAAGAGCGAATGGTCGGGAATCACTATATCACTATGATGTGAAGTGACATTAAGTGAAGCTGGATGGGTTTTAGCAAGCTGAGAGGTGGAAAAGAGCGATATGGAAAGCGCAGGAGACGTGCTGGCACCTGAGCCTGAAGTGAACTTTTCCTGCAGATTCAAACTTCCTGTAGTGATGCTCCTGCAGGGCGGACGACTATAATTATATGAGAGACGGATCATAATGCAGCTAAGATCTGTGCATGCTTCAGTCTTCCATATTTGTACATCTGCTCCCAATTAATATCTTGAATAATTACATTAATTGATATGCATAGGACACATTGTGAGTCAAGGTTTTGCTGGATCACAGTGTCTTTTTATGGTTATGTAAAACAGTTGAGTAATAAATTCTAGTGGGAACAGACATGGGAAGGTGTCTTTGTGGAGCTGCTGGTGAGAACGAGATGAGCGTCAGAGAAACTGCTGTGACTTGCAGCATATTCGTTTGGACGTCAGCACTTTGATTGTAATTAAATACCAAAACTGGTGCCCTACTTTTTGCCCAACTCTGGCAGCCGAGTAAAATTATCTCCGCACAGGCGGGTTGAAGGACATGATTAATGACATCAGCGTGTGAAGCGCAGACAAAAGTCTGTGTCATCTGTTGTTTTTGTTTGTTTCCTGATCCCACCACCCACCCCTTCCCCCCTCCTCCCCCACCCTTTCCCTGTGTTTTCATCTGAGCTGTGAATTATCTCCCAGTTGTGTGTGTCTTTCACATGATGGTCTAAAATTTATTCCAGGGATGGGGTTTTAGAAAAACGCAGAGCAATGCAACAGCAGCCGGTCAGCCTCTGTGGTGTGTGTGTGTGTGGATCAGATGATGAAATACTGGAATAACACAAACTGGGAAAAAAAAAAGAAAATTCCAAGGATAGCTATCACTATTTTATTATTTTTTTCCTCTCCAGGCATCATCATCATCACCGTCACTGAGAATGTCTACAAACTAAATAAAGGTTAAACAAAATAAACAACACACAGTGATGCTGTGTCAATCGAGAATGAATTTCCGCTGCCACATCTGCAGAAGCTGCTCTGTTTTCTGATGCTCTGATGTCAGCAGATACTGTAGCTTTATGCTTAATGGTGTGTTCCTGGCGTCCTTGTTGTTTCTGGTCTTATTTGTTATGCTGTTTGCTTCCTGGTGTGTGTGTCGCCAGCTTCTGCCTGTCCTACTTTACTTTCTCCTTCAATATTATGATTGTTTTATTATATTATCAGAAAGTCTTCTTGTCTTGTCGCCTTGATTTTTGGAGACATTTTGCCTGTTACTGTGCCATTATTGCAAATATCAGTTAACTAAAAACAACAAAATAATCCAATCTGGGACTTATTCCAACTAATTCAATTCAGCTTTATTTATACCGCACCAAAACACAACAAACTCTATCTGAAGGCACTTTACAGAGTAAGGTAAGACCCACCATCAGCAAATACTCGGCTACAGGGGAGATGAATCAGTGAACCAGTGAAGCAATCAATGAATCAATGAACTAATCAATGAACCAATCAATGATTTTATCATCTGAAGATCATGTCATACTTAATCTGCAAAGTAACTTATAAGCGTAGTTCTTAAATAATTGAGGTGGTGTTGACCCACCTATTCGAGCAGCTGTACCTAGTTATTTATAATCACAGGCTAAATGAAGTGTAAAACTCTGATACGTGAAACGTAATGAAGCTGGATACAAAACGCCTCTTTTTACGTGCTGAACAAACGAACAAACAAATGAGAAACATTTCATCTGATAACAAAGTAATGAAAATTACTGGCTTGTTTCTGTCTAATTACAGAGATCAAACTCATTTGTAATCTTAATTTCTCACATCCTTGCAAACCAGTGACTTTAAGAAAAAGAAGTCAGATTCTGATGTAAAGTCTTGCTTTTCTGTTATTAAATGCTGTAATTTCCCTGTGAAGCAAAAAAAAAAAACAACACTCACTGAGGACAAAACAAGGATCTGCTGCCAGGGAAAGATATTTTTTGCAACCTATAAACAGAAATTTTGGCATTTTACCGGTGGAAGCTGCCTGTGGCCTTGGTTTGTTTGTGGTTTTGTGATGATATCTAAACTTAAATGTGGAAATTTCATCAGGACGGCTGATGCTTTCCTAAATCAATAAACCAGATCAACTTGATAAAGATTATAATCAATGACTGTAAAGGGCTGCTGCAGACAGTGACGCGAAGACTGACGATGATTGATTCAAAAGAGTTCTTTTGCTTGTTTTTGTGCTTTTATACCATAAGGTTAACTTCATAGTCAGGCTGACAGCTCTGCAGCACAAAGTCTTCCCATAAACCAAAAAAAAAAAAATACTCTCAGCACTGACAAGAGTCCACAAATTCGGCCTCCCACTCACTGTCAATAAAGCCAGAGAAAGTCTGTGTGTGATGACGTCACATTTTGGAGTGTCTTCATCTAAACTGAACTGTCCAAAATCAAACAAGATTCCTCCTCCAGCATGGACGTTTGCTTTGAAAAGCACTGCTGTCGCTGCAGCAGAGACATCTCAGACCTTGTGGAGTTATCAAATTCAGCATTTGGCATTCTATAATTTTCTCTGCGTAAATAATAGAGATTAAGAATTGAGAAGGCTGTCTGTAAAGTCGAAGACAAAAGACACCAAGCTGTCCTTTTCTATCTCGCACAAAAGCAAAATCACCTCAACAAAACTTGCTCTCTCCTCCTTTGAAGCCAGCCTCTATAAATAACTTCCCAGTGGTATTACATGGTGGGACTGCAGAGAAAATCGAGCTAAGAGTGCCCTCTACGTGCAGGCTGTAGCTTTGTGTCTGCAAATGTGGCATACAGTCATGCAAAAATGCTCAAGATATACACTGTATGTACAGAATCAGGCATGTCTCACACATATTGAGCTGAAGCTGCTTTTGCACAGGATGAGTTGGCTCAAATTTGGATCGGTGAAAGGTTTCCCCTTATACCTGCCTCTCAAGCAACCGAGACACTGTATTTTTCCATATTGGTTCAATATTTAAGAGCATCTCAGGTAAAAGAGGAAAAGCTTCTTGTTCCCAGTGCCCCCTCTAAGTGCAGTGTCATCAGAAGTTAAGTGGGAAGGCAGGCCAGATCAAAGCAGCAAAGCAGATCTTCACTGTCTGACTTTATCTCTGCTAAAGCCTGAGAAACCCTGTCACAACCTCAGATGCTCAAAAACGATTTTCCTTCCGGACTCATTATTCCCTCCAGCGCCGGATGATGCTACACACACCAGTCATGGCTGTGTAGCCCAAATCAAAGCTCTCCATTTGAAGACTTGTTTAGCGTATAAGTCTATTACACAGCTATAAAAACCACAATTAGATGGAAAATCTGGAGTCAGTGTCAAAATGTCAGATGATTTTCTCCAGTCAGATTATGCAAAGGCAGGGTTTGTCACCTGCAGTGACTCACACACCGATATGCTCAATGAATTAGCAGTCATGACAAATAAAATGATAAATACCATGGGAACAGCTGCATCGACAAACACTCGGGTATGAGAATATGTGAGAGAGTAAGCAGGATGTTTAAGCTCATATAAAGCCAATTTTAATTAATTGTTTTTGGACAGTATTTGCAGTATTTCGGTACGTTTGTAGGATAAAGAAATTAATAATGTCATATAAAAAACAGACACGAGAAAAGTGCAGCAACTGCAGAGAGAAGAGCGAAGAAAGAGCACAGCAAAAGAAATAATTAATAACAAAACGAAGGCCAGATGTTTTCAAGGCCATAGCAGGAATTATCTTGTTAAAATTTCTGGAGTGCCAGTGTGAACAGGAATTGTAAGGATATTTTCTAAACCTGCTGATAAAATGGGGGGTGACGCTGACTTGACTGTCTCAACCTGACAGATCTCGCCTACAATGAACAGTCACCTATAGCCGACGAAAAAGTCTCAGTATGACGATGTAGAGAAGGAGTCTTTTCTCCCCTAAACAACAAGCCCATAGGTTGTCTGTGCAAGCAGCTTATTATGATTATGTAATTATTGTGGGAGCAAAGGAGGACGTCAGGTGACGTAGGATAAAAAGCAACAAAATCCACATGAAGAGGAGGTCGGTGTGGATGGCTGGGTCAGTAAAACTCAGGACTTTGACACAGGAGACCACTGTCTGTTTCCTGTTCCAAACCAATAGTCATCACTGTTTCATCTGACTAAGACCGTTCCACAACCTTAACTCCATGTTTATTACTGTAACCATGACAACAAAGGTACTTTATCTGCAAAGATTTTCTTTTCATCTTTTGCGTTCATACCAAACTAGACACATATTGGAAGGAATGTCAGCTATAGTTCATATTTTTTTAAAGACATTTTTAGTGGGTTGATGGTTTTATACTGTTGTTGCAGTGATTTCCAGTAAAAAAAAAAAAAAAAAAAACTCATTGCCCCTGTTAGATCAGGATTATGCTTTTTCAAAGCATCTCCCTGACACTGAGCTTCAGTGAGATCCAGTCAGTAAGTGGCAGAACACTCGCAGAAGAACGAACAGCCAGTTCTTCACTCCACAACCTGGCTCTGGAGCAGACAGATGTGCTGATATGCCATCTATAGCCTCAGGCCTTTTCTGACTTCTAAAGGCTTCCGCTGTCAAAATGGGGCGCCTGGGAGTGCATGACACAAAAGTTAAATGAAGGTTAAATGGAAGCACTTCAAAGTGGGAGATCTCCACAGAAAAATAACGGGGGAAAGGTTAATGTGTGTCTTGTTGAGACAGTGGAGCAGCTTGTAGCTTTTGGGCATGACGGTTTGAGGTCCAGTTTGGGTCAGAGCGCCTCAGGGCCGCCGTTTATTGGTTTTGTTCGGACAGTCGCTGTGTGCAGCGCGATAACAGGGTTTTAAAATGATGCTTGGAGAGCAGCTTTCTACCAGCTCAGATTTTCCTCTGTTATAGCTTCAGCACAAACCCTGTATTACTAGAGCAGACAATTTTGGCTTTGGATATCTACCAGTTTGTAGCATCCACCTGTGATATGAAGGGAGCTTCTTACTGATTGCTGATACAAAGAAACAGGCTGGATTCGCAGAAAAGCTTCATTTCTTACTTTTTTTCACAGGCTCAAGTTTTGTTACATGTCAAGTTTTTTTTCCTTACAGAAAAAATGCACTGCGAGTGTTTGCATGGGGGTATTCATGCATATATATTTGAGTTTATCCACATGTAAAACATGAAACACATTAAAAGTTCTAAACAATAAATACTGCTGCTCCCATCCTCATACACTTTTACAGGAAGTGCAGCAGAGAAAAGTCTTAAGCTGCTCAACCTCCAAAATTAAAAAAAGAGAGGTATGATAGTTCTGTTTTCATGTTTCGGCAGCCCACGTGAAAGACAAACCGGGAGGGAAGGAAATCAGAGGAATTAAAGGTTTTGGAAGCAGGTAGCTGTAATGCAATTACCTGCTCAATGCCACATTAAAAGAATGTTAACATCTCCACTGAGATGCCTGCATCCCTTCAGTATTTAACCTATTATCACGACGTTGTTAGTGAAGTGTGGTCGGCCTGTAAGCCAACGCAACAGATAACTGCCAGCCGCCGTGACTGAAAGGCAGCCGACCTGAAACTCCACAGCTTTAAGAGGAATAGAGTTTGACACTGTTTTGAAGGTCAACTTCTTCTGCATTCAACCCCCCCAGTGGCTGCCCCAGTCCCACTCAAACGCCTATCACAGGAAACTGGAGAGGCTTATTGTCCCCCCCCCCCTTTTGACCCTCACCGCCCCATTAAAATCTAGCCTCAAACTCTGCCTGAGGGTCTCCAGTCACCATCAGCTCGGTGCAGCCTCGCCAAAGCATCACACACTAATGAGAGAGAGGGGAGGGGAGATGGGGGCAGGGTCGGAGGGTGTGGTGGCGGTGGTCTGGTTTGCATCTTTAAAATATGGGTCGGAATTGGTCACCAGGCAGACTTCATGACAGACTGGTGCGTGATTATTAGTGATACAGGAGGAGCTGCACTTTGAGCGTAATGAGAGCTGCTGGTCCCATCCAGGTGATACAGTGTGCTGACTGTTAATGGAAACACACACACAGATATTATCATTCTTTGTGCTGACTTGCTAAAGGATAATTACCTCCACCGTGGAGGTTCTGCTTTTATTTGGTACTTTGTTTGTTTGCCTCTCTGTCAGCATCTGAAAAACTTGTAAGACTTGAAATTTGGTGGGCAGATTGGCCAGATTTATTCTGTAATTAACTACTGTAATTATTTTCTTGAGTAGAGATGTATATATTTGGCTTTCTGGCTTGTTTTCACTGTGGCCATGAAGCAACTCTCTGGGATTTTTGGACAGTATGTGCAGTATTTTGGTACATTTGTAGGATAAAGAAATGAATAATGTCATATAAAAAAAAAAACAGAGATGAGAGAAGTGCAGCAACTACAGAGAGAAGAGTGAAGAAGAAACAAAATACAAAAAGAAATGATTAATTACACAGTGAAGGCCAAATATTTTCAAAGCCAGGAATTATCTTGTTAAAATTTCGGGAGTGCCAGTGTGAGTACAAATTGTCGATCAAAAAGGGGGGTGACACTGACTTTTGTCAAACTCTGCAGATCTCTGGCAAGTGAGCAGTCGCCTATAGCCCATGTAAATGTACAAGTCACAACATGTAGAAAAGTAACAGTAGGACATACATCAGGCACCTGTTCTCAGGCAAAAAAAAAAAAAAGCTCTGATAAACTCACTGCACACTACCTGCACAGCACTAAATGGCAGACACACAAAATAAGCAACTAGTTGAACTAACCGAAGAATTTGAACATGTCTAACATGGCAACTGGAAATACACAGTGGTAACAATAAAAAGCAGTAAAAACACTCTGGTAAAGCTACTAGCCCAGCACAAAACAATACACAGATACACTTAACAACTAGCTAGCTCCACTACACTGGCTAGTGCGAGCGTTTACAGCTAAGAAGTCAGATATTATTCTCAGACCCCTGAGAATGATATCTGTGGAGACAAAAACAGAGCAAAAAGGAGACCGATTCCAAATGAATGTCAGTGTAAGTGCTTTACATGTAAATAGGATTTACAAGTGAATAAGCGACTGATTGCTTGGGCAATGGGAAGTTTTCTTTCAAAAACTGACTTGTATTATTTGCTATTAGAATAGAGCAGATCAAGCTGTATACTGTATAACACTTAACTTTCAGCTTAATCACACTATTATGAGGATGCCTTTGAATAACATCGGTCAAACCATAAAATTATAAACAAAGTCATGTGGCAGAGGCTTAATTGGATATATACTTTATTTACGTAGTTACTGTAATAGGTGATATCTTCATATTACAATTACAAAAACATATATAGGTTCTCTATACCAGTGTGGTACGTTTCCTCACTCTGACATGACGGCTGCAGAGGTAGTGGAAAGACTGACACAATCTGAAAAATTGGTTTTACACCATACAGTATAGTTGCCCTGATGAGAACGCACACAGTATGTCTGCTACTGGAAGGACAGGATGGACTGAGTATACTGCAGAGACAAATTATAGTACAGAGGTCCAAACGTAAACACAACTGTCCTCAAATGTGATGACAACCAGAAATACCTGAATCCTTGACTATGTGTCAGGGACTGTGTCCTATTAACACAATACACAGTAAATATCACCAAAGACTTAACAATTTAGTAATATTTAGACTAGATGTGGTGTTATGCATTCTCACAGCTTATCTGCTCATATGTGTAAGTAAGTGAATTTTGGATTAGTAGCTACATAAGTTGATTATTTACAAAAACAGATGAAGGAATGAAATGATTTGTAAACATACAAACAGTAGGAGCAAGGACAAAAAATGCATTTACATGTTTGAGCAACACAATATCCTGTTTTACAGTGTTCACAAAAATTATAACGGTCAGTGTAGCACAATAAGGCACAGTTAGCTTAACAGCCAGAGATGTTATTGACAGTCCTTCATCCTCCCAGTAGCAAAGTACCTTGTATACAGTCAACACCAACACATGCTGATCTTCTCACCTTATTGATGAGAAGGAACGGAAGCTTTACACATGCTGGAAGATTTCATTCTGCACACTGGAATTTTGTTCTACTTCAGTTAAAATACTTTATGGAGGCAGAAAATATCCCATTGGCTCAGTGGGTAAAGATTTGCATTTGTGTAATTAAAATTCATGGTTTTCAAAAGGGAGTTTTGAATGTGAGAAACCTGCATCCAAAATAAACTTGTGAAAATTCCGTTTTGAAAAATTCTGATATAAATAAACACATAATTAAAAGTCAAAACGAGCTGATTAATTTCTCTGGTGGCAAAACACCTCACCTTTTCCACTGAGTTCACAAAAACTGCTTTTTTGGGGGGCTCTTAATGATTAACTCAACCAATCAGATGATGTCTCCCTCATAACTGAAACTGCACGAATCTGCTGTCATTTCTCTCAGCTAAACACTGTCAAAGCTCAGAGTGTTAGCTGGCATGTGGCCACATTTCCACTTGACATTTACAAGTATCCATCACCAAACTGAGTGACATCTCTTCCAGTCTCTCTCAGGCCTTTACAAAGCCTTTTACATTCTACGTATTGATTCTACGAATCATGAAAACAACAACAACAAAAAACCTATCACATATTAATTGATAAAAACAATTTCAACCCCTGAACATTTCCTTTTTAAATAACAGTTGTGTTTGTTTACAGAAATAATAATAATATGAAATTGAATCATCTATTTTAATTTAACCTCTGATAAATTTGGTCTCAAAATAAAACTCTTTCTAAATACAGGTATGCAAGCAAAAAGGAAAGAAACACCAAATATATGTGATGCTAAGCAATATAATCAATAAGGCTATTGGTGCATGTCAAATCCACTCTTAATTATTTCTATTTGGATTCAATTACTATTACTAACACAGTTTCTTTTGTTCTAAGAAGAAACATTTTTAACCAAAATACATACAAATGTATTGCTTACATTTGGACAATTAACTTCATGGTTTTGCAGTACGAGGTATATTAAGGAGAATACCACAACATTTCAAGTATGCATTATTTATCATATGTCATTTTGTGACACCAATGATTGCTGTCACAAAACAGCAGTTCCCAACCTTTTGATTAATGTCCCTTCAAAATTAAACAAACTTGCTCATGACCCCTTATCACAGATTTAGTATGATCGGGAAATCATCTTCATTTTTTTCAGGCTTCAGGAGATAAACTGTGCAGTATTTCAACTACAGAAAAAACAGACAAAATAAACTGTATTTTGTGTCGCAGATCATGTTCTTCATTCTTTCCAATTGTGTTAATTATCTTAGGACCTCTTAGATTAATCCTGTGACCCCTTTTGGGGTCCTGACCAACAGGTTGGGAACTGCTGCCTTGAACCATTACAGATGTTGCAGTTTTTGCTGTATGCTTCCAGGAGCACTGCGGTTATTCCTGCTCCATCTACACAAGGAATAACCAGCTCAGTTCTTAATACTGATTAAAGGAGGAAACGTGGCTTGAAAAAAAAAAAAAAAACAACAACACATGGCTGAAATTCAGTGGTATTCCCCTTACTTTCATCAAACCATTACAGGGTTGTGTTTTGCTCTACTAGTTTAACATTTAAATACCAAGAAAGTATATTTATAATGACAATGTCCCCACCAAAAAAAAAAAACAAAAAAAACAAAATAAAAATAGAACAGATGCATTTACATTATCAACAGAAACCTTGTGTGTGCGTGACAAAGAATATATGAAAACCAGTGTCTGCTCCTTTTGAAGGCTTTACCCTTTGGTCTAGGTGGTTTGAAACCAGCAGGGGGCAGCGTTATTAGGTAGAAAGTGACTGTACAACAGTCTGTTTCCTTCATTGAGAATTATGATGTACAGTGAGCATAGTGAATGAAAGTAGTCCCTCTTTCCACTGATTAAGTGCAAGCAGGATAAGTCAACATTCATAAAGTATCAATGTTATTCATTAGCCAAAGCTATAAGGAAGGTACAGACATGGTAATATATGATAATACTAATAAGAGCATGAAATGCTGGTGAACAAAGTAAATTTTGGGAGATTGAGTCTGAGAAACTAAACAAACAGATTGAGTCAGTGTCTAACAAGAGGTAACCTCAACACATAAGGCCCAATAAAGTGATAACAAACTGGTTTGGTCTATTTAGTGTTGGGCCTGCTTCAAACCAGACTGGCTCCTCACCATATGGAAATATAAGCGAGACAGAGTCGGGTCCAAAAGCAAGCCCGATATCAAGAGCTTCATAAAACTAAGAACAGAACAGTGTGCAAATCATTCAAAAATGATCTTATTTACAGTACATATCAGAGCAGTTTTTCTCAACAGTGCTGATCCACTGATATCCTCAGAATTCATCCAGACAAACAACAGCAGTCGTTTGATCTCATTTCACCATAAACCATAGAGGATTTCCTCTGTGGCTTGGTGTTTGGTTGTAATTAGTCTTGGGTAAAGATGGTACATTGTTGAGAGCCACTGCTACACAGCTGGACATCTATTTTCATGAGTCTGAATTCACATTCAACTATTCAAAGCAGGAAAAAAAAAACCAATAGCGTTTTTTTCTTTTTTTTGTTCATGACTGCATTGAAAAAACTACATTTGTTATTAAAATGTGTTTGGCTTTGTTTGGACATCTGAGGCAGGACACCATTTGGTCAGATTTTAGCTTCAGGTTTCGAGACAAAAACTGATCAACAGCACAGTGGGATGACCTTTACAAAAATCAACACGTGGAATGAATAGAATATCGCACAATATTGACATTTATAGCAACAGACAGTTAGATTGTTACACAATATGTTTACCCAGTACATGTGAGTGAGTGCACACAATACGATTGTACATACAGGTAGACTTGATTAGCATTCATTAATTAGCAGTATCAATAGTTTTCCTTCAGCCAGTTTTAACACACTGGTTGTTTGAATTAGTTAATGGAGAGACTACACAGAACAGAATGAGCTCATTGCTTTAACATTTCAGTACACACATGTTAGGACACAAGTGGAGCAGTTTACACTGATCTCTTCTCAAGTTAATAAGAGAAATAAGGTGAGTCACATTTAACACAAAGGTGTATCAGCTTCATATAATACTCTCAAGTATTCGCTGTACAACTGTCCTGCATTAATTACATCACATTTAAGGCAATGTATCATAGAACGGACTGTTAATCTGACCACAAGAAATACGTTTCCCTGTATATCTGCATTTAAATATGAGAGAGTATATTGCTCTTGGGCTACATGTGTAGAAAAACCACTATAATGCAGATGGGTTTTGGTCATTTATACCTTCTTAAGGCCCACAGAGGAAATTACATTCAACCATATTTATTGAATTGCAGCAGTTTTATAAAGATGTTTGGGGTGAAGTATGGCCATTTCTCTTTTAGAGCAGCATAACTGTATGAGTGCAATATGGAGTGCAAGACAACTTACAGGGAGCAATTTATGACTTGATTGAAAGTATTAAAGTAGGACATTCGTGCAGGTTTTACTACACAGCATTACAGTGCTCTGGCGGGCAGCATAATACGTGGGCACCAGCGTCACCAGCTGTGAACACATCTATTCTTTTCGTACAGAATTTGGAATTTCAGGACGCCCAGTTGCCACTTGAAACGCAGTGCAATTAGGATTTTGCGTTCTTCAGAGCTGAGCAACAAGGGAAACTCAGCAAAACGTCTAGGCTCAACAGCTGCCAGCACTGAGCCAGATCACGGCTCATATTTTGTTCCCTATTAATATGATTTCAGGAGCATAAGCCTAAATTAGCTGTTGATTCCAACCATTGAAAGCTTCAAAGTTGTTGAGATTTCCTGATCTGACTGTACAGTTAGTACATTCAGAGCCCCGACTGACCAATATCTGTCAAAAATACAACACATATATGGTATATGTGTTGCCTGAGGTGTGAACGCAAAATTAGGGACCTGTGTTGTTCAAAACTTCCCCAAGTATGGACACTTTCTGTTGCAAGCAAAAAAAAAAAAAAAACAGTAACCTTTCAGTCACAGAAAGGTCTTTCTAAACACCACGAAACCTTTCATTGTGTCTGCTTCTTAATTGAACCTTTCTTCGTTTACCAAGACTTCAGTGTGTTGTGAAGAGATCTCATTTTGAACATGGGAATTCAGTTTGCTGGTGCTGTTGGAACACTGGCAACAAGCTAATGCTGCATTCAAGTCATATCGGAAGACATGGGAGGGAAAACAGAATGACGCTTGTTGCTACAGCTGGGAATATTTTATACTTTATACTTGTTGGGACAGAGGGAGATTACTAAAGATCAACCATTAACAACCTGAAGCAGATAATACTTTCTTTTTTTTTTAAGCAGAAATGATTGTCTGACTGTGACTAGTTTCCTAATTATCTGTGGATTTGCTGCTATGCTTACTCTCAGCTGACACAATTTTGGAGTTACTACAAAAAAGATAATCCCATGTCCTTGTCTGTAACTGCAACTAGGTATCTGCCATGAAGGTAACTGTCCCTCAGCTGCAGTCTTGTATTTACAGTAAATCCGATATGAGGTGAACGTGGCAAAAAAGAAAATACAGTTAGTACTACACTGCTTTCCACAAACATTTTCTAACTTTTGGGCTCTTCACATGCATATAGTATCTTACACTTTTCTCTCAAGTTACTATTCCTGTTATAGACACAGCTGACGCTCTTTGACAAACAGATCCTAAAACACTGCTTTGGCAGTAAGTTTTAGAGAAGTGCAGAGGACCCCGAAAAGACCCTGGTGGTACACCCAGAGGCACCTCTTGGCTTGGAGCTCAGTTTAATCGTAGTCGAAGGTATTGCAAGGTTGAGCTGGAGGTGAAATTGTTGGCAGAGCAGAATGCTCTAGATATTGGTTTCCCGCTGCATAGGTTCCTCATCTTTGTTGACCAGCTCCTCAGAAGCCTGGACTTCCCCATCAGCCTCCTTCTTATTCTGAACTTGGTCCAGATCTTCTGTCTCAGTTCGTTTGTACATTTCTGCATGCTTGCGCTCACGCTCCAAGAGTCTGTAGTTAATGAAGTTTCCAATGAAGAGCCAAATACTGGCCAGAATCACGACAGCTCCACAGCAAAAATACATGTACTTGTAGTTTTTTGTGACATCGACCAGTTTCCCTGTAAGACAATAAACAGTTTTAAATCTGTACAAAGTATTTTCAAGTAGAACTGAGATACATTTTACAAAAAAACATGTCTAAATGCTAATTAAAGCCAATTATTATTATATGAGTAAAGGCATGGCCAAATCTGCATTTAAAAATCTGTGGCGAGATCTATTCAGTTCAGGGGAATCACCACAATCAGTTGACTGACCTGATGGTATAGATGCAATTCTTGAGTAAACCGTGTGAACGAATTGTCCCTAGCAGATTTCTTGTCCCATTAGCAAGTAAGCTTTTGTGACTGATGAGAGATAACATGTCCTCAACTGGTGTTAGAAGTTAGCTCAGCTGCTACAGTAGTTAGTCAGCTCGCTGCCATAAATACTCATTATTAAGTTTCTAAAATCACTGTACTTTTCTGGTGTGACCAGACCTTAATAATGTTATGAATTTAATTCAGTTTCACGTATTATTTAACCTATATTAAAAGATGGAAGTCTCTTGAAGTACATTATCTCTTTTATAATGAAACCTAGCCAAAATGGCAACATAAGCTATGTGTACAACAATCACATACAACACCAGAAAACAGGACAGACATAGCTGAATGAATATTAAAGCCAGGAAAGCTAAAAATACAGAGTTCAGACAATTCAGATCATACATGCAAATAAATGAAATTTACTCTCAGACAGACAGATCGTACCTGCTAGTGGTGGACCAATGAGGACTGGGCAGCACTCAACAATGGTGGTGAGTCCCACAGCACTGGAGAACCTCTGAGCCCCAACGAGGTCCATCAGTGTTTCAAACAGCACTGAGCTGACCATTCCAAAGGCAAAGCCGAAGAACACAGAGTACACCACCAGACCGGTGTAGCCTTCCACCAGCGGGCAGAGAATGTGGCACACCCCGTTATACAACACAGCAAAGCTGAAGAAGTACTGGATCCTGGGCCGAACCCAGCGCGAGTTGGCCAGCAGCCCCATGGATGGCCTCGCAAACATGTCGACAAAAGCCAGGATTGAAAGCAGGAAGGCAGCTGAGTACTCATCCACACCCATGTCTTTAGCATAGGCCGCAAGGAAGACAATAGGTGCAAAGAAGCCAAGGAACATGATGACATTACCCGACAGGTAGATGAGGAAGCCACGATGTTTGAAAAGCGTTAAATCTAGGTACCTATTGACTATTTGCCAGGCAGTTTGCTTCTCTTTCGTTGTGGTGGCGATGGTAGCCAACTCTTCATCCTTCTTGACCTTGCTGGGTGGCGGTCCCAGAGGCCTCATGAGGGAACCAGCCACACAGCAGTTCAACAACAGGCCTCCCAGGATGAGGAAGCTGCCTCTCCAGCCAAAACGGTTGAAGAGGTACTGGTTGAGAGGAGCCAGTGTGCTGAGGAATACCGGACTGCCTGCCATTGCCAGTCCGTTAGCAATGGGACGCTTCTTATAGAAGTACTTGCCTATCATAGTCAGGGCTGGCTGAAGGTTGAAGGCTAGTCCAAGTCCTGTGAGGAAAGATGGCAGAGGTGAATCAGACTTGTAACAGTCATGCTACAATCTGTTAATGTAATTATTGGTGCACAAACATTTTGATTTTACTTGTAATTCTACAAGATATTACAACAATAATTAAGAAAAGTCAGAATAAATCTGAGATACACATACCAATAACACTATATCATCACACGGCTTTTTGCACTCAACCCTCCTTTCAAATGCAATGCCACAAAAGCTCCGATAAGCAATATTTTTTGTATTATTATAGAATTAAATAACTTCCTGTAATGTGAAATCACCAAGAGCTGCACACAGTATGGGCCATTAAAGAGCCTTGGTGCTGAACAAGACAGTTATAGGTTTGCCTTATACTCGTGGGTATCAATTACTAGATGATAAATTCACGCATTTTCATTAGGAGTTAAATACGCTATGGACTGAAACTGTTGTACTGTATATGCAGGGGACAGAAATATGCCTAAAAGCCCAAATGGCAAAAGTTTTAGCTTTGATCAGGGGACCAGATAATTTTAGTGGAGGTAGGGTGTTGTTTGCCCACCCCCACTATGAGTAAGTTATAAGTTGGCACACAAAATCAAAAAATACAGCATAATAAAAGCAAAAACCAAAAAAGGCTGGAATAAACAAATTAAAAGCTCGTCCTGCTGAGAGTTTTATTTTTAACCAGCTGATTAGAATTGGAAGCTAATCAAATTAGCTGAAAATGGACTTGAGTGGATTTAGATAGGCTTACCACCGATAACTCCGATGCAGAGGTAAAGCTGCAACACGTTGGTGCAGAAGGAAGCTAAGATCATGCCAGTGGAACAAAGGCAGCCCCCCATCATGACGATGGGCCTGCATCCATACCTGTTAACGAGTATGCTGCTGATGGGACCTGGAACAAAAAGAAAACAGAAAATCAGCCCACACGTGTTGCATGTTTACACTACAGGATCACTGAAAGTGACTGCATAATGATTTAATCTGGTTAGTGCTGCACGCCAGCGGCTACTATTAATAGTAGCAACTGGGGCGTTTACATTTTTTAAACACAGCACTCCCATTATCTTGTGACAAATCAATTTAAGAGAACTCATGACACTGTAATAAATTAGAAAAGACATGCATATAAGAACGTCATTTTATGTTCTGTATCATGTGTTTTAGCATACAGTACAGTGTATGGTGTGACGAGCTATTTTTTTTTTTTTATTCTCCACTCCGTGTTTTCAGCTGCTCAAGATGCAAACTGCATCACAACACATTTCACTCACAAGCCCAAAAAAAGCAAATGACAAAGCACTTTTTTCTGAAATGTGCAGTGACTCATAAGAATCACCAGGTGTAAGCATGTGAAGTTTATATTCAGACAACTGCAAAGCTGTGTTTGCTGCCAATCTCTTTGGCACTGAAAGCTGGCAGTAAAAGCCTTACCTTAGGTTAATTAGGCTGTAACCAAATCCCCACTTCAACCGTATTATCTAAGTGACTTAATTAGAAGTGAAAACAGGGGTCAACCTTAATATTATTATCCATAGCCTTGCAGTTTCTTTTATTATGCAACGGTAAATGGACTTCACTTGTATAGCATTTTTCTTTACACTACATGCCATTCACCCACACATTCATACACACATTCACTCTCTCACACACACACACACACTGGGGTTACAACCATCAGGGGCAATTTGGGGTTCCCTTTACGTATCTTGCCCAAAGACATGCGGACTTCCAATTACTGGACAATCCGCTCTACCTCCTGAGCCACAGTTGCCCCTATGCTACGAAATGTATGCCATGAATTGTAATGGATATTGTGTATTCATTTGTTCACCTTCATTTTTAACTACAAAAAAAATTGGTTCATAACTGTGAAATCCCACATGGCATAAAAGGTAAGAACACAACACTGACATATTATCTTATAATAACACAAAAGTTGAAGGCTGGAAAACCAACTTAAAGACAGAGTTAGATGATAATTGTGATTTTGTCACCTTTCACTTTACATATAGTCACTTTATCCCCTGTTAGTATAGAAATATTGATTAATGCAGCTTTAAAAAATTTTGAATAACAGGCAGGGATAACAATAAACATTTGTTGTGATTAAAATGACAGCGCTGAGGCAAGTTTACTCTGTACTGAGGACCCAAAATCTGTTCTCTCAGTTATCACTGTAAATGTTGTAAAGTCTTCTAACAAGATGAATCACAACTGTAAGTTAAGAAAAGCCAATATGTTACTGTTATGGTCATTTTTATACCTGAGATCCTCAATATGTTTTGAATGTTTACATTATGACTCGGTTCACTGAATGATAAAGTAAAAAGGTGAGCTCCACATTTTCTATTATATTGCTGCTGTGTCACTTTATATTCTATTGTTTACATTTTTCCACTTAAGGTATGTGAGAACATTTGATCGGTTTCATACTTGGTATATAACATCCTCTGGAGAATCTGGCTGCTTTAGACTTTTTAGGAATCTATGCATCTTATAATTGACATTGTCTCCTATCTCTTTGCTGAATTTTAAGTACAGTTTAAGTAATAAAGGATGTTTTTGTTTTTGTTTTTTTTTTTTAAATAATGCTCTCATTACCAGCCAGAGGATGTATCATATTTCTGCCTGGCCCTGTGCAATTTAAAAAGCCACTACAGGCAAGGAGTCATCTGACTTAATTTGCTCTGCTTGAATCTTTTTTCGACCTTGAGGAAAGTTCCCCTCATTTGCATCCACAGCAGTGATCAGTATTCTCAGGGGCTCAGTGGGCCCCGAATCGGTCGAGATGAGGAGGCCCCTGAGCCTGCACATTACCTCCCTTGAAAAAGGCTTATCATCTCCTGGCCAGACGCAGCGTGGACTTCATTACACAGTGGACAAAACCCCAAACTAAATATAACCACCTAGATCCCAAAAGGGAATGACACATATAGAAATGTCTAACAGTTTTTTTTCCACAACCCTTTAATGTCAGCTGCAGCGTAGAGGCTGGTACAGCTCATGATGTGAGGATGCCAACTATCCATCACACTTCAAACAGAGTCAAGAAATGGAAGAGAACAACTTTTAAAAGCCGTTCTGCTGCAAGAGGAGACGGACACGGTTTTCTGAAGGGACTGTGTCTGGCTGCTGACCCATTACAAAGATATTCACAGGCACATAATGGAGGCCAAACCAGCCTAAACCAATTTTATTTAATGTGATTTAAAAAAAAAAAAAAAAAAAGATCCATACTTTTGACAGAGGTTTTGAGGTAAAGTTTATAGCTGTGTAACAGTGGGCAGCAACAAACTGGATGATGTTAACATGCTGGATTCAAGATTAAAGAGGCAGGCCTGTGACAGGAAGGCTGACAGTTTGATCTCTTTGGCTGACAAGATAAATCTGAGTGGGGAAAGAAAGCACCACCACTGCTGCTCTCATGAAGCTGCTCAGAGGCTAGCAGATAAGACTGTGGTTGGGCTGGGCGGCTTCCAGATGTGAACATGTGTGACTTAGTTCACAAGAGCAAGGCGTCCCTGAAAAAACAGAGTCCTGCTGTCAGGTCTCAACATCCCCGTATTTAAAAAAAAAAAAAAAAAATTTGAAAAAAAGCAGTGAACAGCCTTTACCTTGCCAACTTTGAATTTATCTCATGTTGTATGAAAGGTAAGAATAAAAAAGATTATGACAGGCACAGCTGATTAAAACACTTTAATTTATGCATAGCCACATGTAGACATCTCTGTTGGCCAGATCATACATCTGATCACAGTCTAGATGCAAATCAGGGTCAAGACCACTGAGGTCCGGAGGGTGGTGGTGGTGATGCAAATGATAGTAACTGCCAAAAAACTCTGGCAGTTTACTTACATTTTTTAAAAACACACAGATAAAATGTATTTATGAACCACACACACACACACACACACACACACACACACACAGATCAGTCAGTGGTTGAACTGATCAAAGGTCAGATTAACAAAATAAAAATCTGATTGCTATCCTATCCAGCTTTCTGGATTATCCACTGTAACAGGCACGCTAAAAGACAGCAGAGGCAAAGCACTCAGTCAGTTTTATATGCAGCAGATCCAGGGAACCTCAAGGTTCTGCTGTGCTGGTGTTATTTATTCTGACATCATAATCATCCAAAAGGAAAAAAAAGATTTCATTTACTTTGTGATAAACCACTTAAGTTAAAGTGGTTTATTTACCATCCGGTCATCTACCTGTTCTTCTGACTGACAGTGAATGGAGCATGGGTGTGCACTGTTTCCATGCTCCCTCATCCAAGGTCAGCTTTCCCTTTCTCTCTCTGGATTAGTGACACTAATTTAACATGCAGCCAGCAGCTTAAACACGTCATCACAGAGCGACGCTCACTGTGGGAGGATAAGAGACAGTTGCTCTACAGCTATCTGATGTAAGTATGAATGACTGCACTGTAGAGCTGAGACGTGCCCAACCCTGCTTTGTTTTCCCTTTGAAAAATAGTGATACTGAATTAGTGCAGTCACTTCCTCCATGTAGAGTTTACAACTTTGAACCACACCTCCTTCCCCTTAACTTACAAACTTATACCTCAGTCACAGAAAAAGGGAACTTTGCCCTTCCCTTCTCTCATAATAGTAATAGTGCACTTTAATATTTAATAAAGAAATGTACTTCTCATGGATTTAAAACAGTTTTCCTTCCCTTTATCCCTAAAAAAAGAGATGTTTGTAGGCAAACATGTTTATCAGTTGATTTGCATTGCCGGTGAGTCAACTGACTATGTAAATCTTCAGAGAGAGTAAGGTTGTTCTAGCTTGCTATTGTCCTACAATAAACTTGAACAGCTGAACAGTTTCTTGAGGCAGAGCTGGTTGCATCAGTGGGATTCGTTCTCTGCGAACCGTGAATGTCTGTAGAAAATTTTATGGTTAACCATTCCTGGATATTTAAGCCTGGACCAAAGTGGTGCACCAATATTACCATCCCTGGAGTCGTGCTGCCAGCAGGGCTGAAAATAGATCAAACAGAAAAAAAAGGAGGCCAACATATACATTTATGAGGCTTTAACAAGCAGAGACCTTGTACTTTTACTAGATGAAGCACCAAAATGATTATTGGTTGTCAATATGATTGCTTAGTCGACTGACAGAAAACAGTGTTGTGTCTTCTACAGAAGATTTAAACGTTTGTGTATGCATTGTATTAAACCTCCTGTCGTTTGTTGACCTTGTGCACCCTCTTTGGCTTATGAAAATCTGTCCATCAAGCTTAAATTAAGCTTGTTTTTTATTGTTAGCTCAGAAAAAGGTTGGCAGGTTGTAGAAACAAGGTTTGAGATGAACGGCGATGGTATGCAAAAAGGTCATTTGAGTAATTTGGATCGACTGGATTATTATTTTTCTGGATTTCTGAAGCTGTTGTTCATTATCCGGCAGCTTCACAGTAATGACTGAGCTGTGTGAAACACCAACACACAGACAAACACACCACACACACACAGACGTAGAAGTGTGGAATTAGAAAGGTGTTCTGCTTCATCAGCGTAAGAGACAGAACAAGAGAGCAGGTGTTTAATGAATAGCTGATGAGTGCGATCAATATGAATTATTGAGTAACAAGAACCGTTCGCTTAGTAACTGCACATATTGACACTGTCACCACATTTTAATGACAAACAGTCACCGTAAAGTTTGAAGATGTTTCCATAAGTTCAACAACAGAGAGAACAATTAATTTATTAAGAATAAAAAGATAGTATTAGATAAATTTGCCATTTTAAAATCAAATTCACGACAAAGAGGAAATTCAGAGTTTCAGAATGTGGTAAATAAACTTTATTAACCAGCAACTGATGCTGTAATCCCAATTATTTCTGAAGGATACTGCCCACAATTCAAAACATAATTCTAATTCTTTAAAATATGATTCAGTATTTTACATAACCTTATATTTTACATAATCTTGTTCTCTTTGTATTAAAACTATTTATAGGTGGAAGCTCGAATATACAAAAGAGGAAATGAGCTTTCCAGGCCCGCTGATGACCAGTGCAGATCGTGACAGCAGCAGTGGATAGAGTGACAGGAGGATTACAGTGTGGACAGATGGCAGCCGTGGCACTGCCAAGCAGAAGTGGGGAATACAGCAGGTGACTGGAGCAATATGGTGGAGAATATGACATGCTGAAAACACACTCTGACCCTTCAAAAGGGTTCCTTATTCAAGAAAAAATTAAGCACCAGCTGTAGCTTTGTGTCAGTATTTCATACGATAAAAGATTTGTCTTTGGTCTGAATTTGATTTGTTGCTACGCCCTATTAGCATTTTTAATGTGGAGAAAATTCAGCTTCAATCTCTTTTCGAAAAATACAATGAACAATTTTTTGTGGTTCCCACACTGAATTATAGAAACCAAAGCCAGCTTCTGGTTTATCTAGTACATTATCAACATCTACATGTTGCTATAGCTTGGCAGACCATGGTGGTTTTCTGGTTGTCTGGGGGCAGCATGTGATACTGTGCCAGCATCCTGTGACGCAGCAGTTTCAAATCTAGGTCGTGATCTAATGACACAACCTACTTCCATCTCTATCCTGTTATTGTCCACTCCATCGTAAGGCAGAAAAAAAACCTACACAGAAAAAGCACTATCTAATCCTTAGCAACAACAACAACACTTAAATTGAACAGCATGATGGGTCCTCCCAAATGCTGAATGTTGTTACGGGACAGACAGCTTCAATTGCTAATGGCTAGTAGCTAATGCTACATTGGCTTGTTGAAAAAGGGGAAATGCTGTGTATCGATGTTCATACACAGTTATGATTATACAGTTTGATGTGATCTGGTCAGAACAGAAGTTGACAGCGTTTTTATAAATTTGTCCAAAAAATGTTTGTATTCTCTTAATAAATGGTGAAAATATCAACAATCATTACAACATGATTTCAGTTTATAGCCTCACACAAAAATTTAGGAGAATTCAAATTTCGGTTTTATTTTAAAGTTTGCTAAATGTAAAAGAAGCGATGACTCACCTGCAGCATACATGACCGCAAGCATGATGGAGGAGATCCATGCAATCTGACTGTAGGAGGCATCGAAGATGATCTGAATGTCTTTGAAGAAGACTGTGATGGCCTTGGGGAAGGCGTATGAGAAGCCTATGGAGATGAAAGATCCGAGCACCACAGCCCACCCCCAACCGCCGTCTGGTGGGGGCACGGCGGTGGGATCTGTGGCTGGGGGCGGCATCGCTGGCCCACCTCAACACTGGCTATTCACTGTAATGACAGATAGAGAGAAGATAGAAAGGACATTAACTAGCAGTTACTGTGCCTTTATCCTCGTCCTTACATAATGTATGACTTCATTTTGTCCTGTGATTGATTATGGATTAGTCAGATCTAGGCAGACGCTTTCCTCCTTTTCTCTAGTCTTTGGGGACTTAAGGTTAGAAATAAATTAACCTGAACCCGAGCAGTTGCTAACAGGAAATAAAAATAAATCCATTACCAGCTGCAGCTCATACTGTGAGATTACAAAGGAGGTCAAAAGCATTGTCATATACGTGGCATTTACATGAACAACTGCCAACAGTAATGTGATACAAGAGGCAGACGGACATAGCAGAGGTCTGTATCCTGGAGAGGATGCAAACACACGCACTCCCAGACACACACACACAAACAGTAGTAATCAGACATTCCAGAGAACATTCACTCTACCTGAGAGACTAGCCCTGACCCGCCCAGTATTCACCTTGAGCCCGCCCCCCTCCCCAGCCCTCAAGTAGTAATGGAAACAGGGCGGAGGCTTTCAACTGACAGAAACATAGTGGCAGTTTAAAATCAGGTGCTGTTGTGTACAAAGCAAACACGCCCTAATTACATGCGCCAATTGCCAACAGTAACACGTCACTCTGTTGCAAGCTAACTGACGTGGAGAAAACCACGCACACACACATTCACACGTAATTCACAGACACAACATAGAGCAGAAAGGGCAGCTGTTATGTTTTAGCTCTGTCTACCCTCATTAGCTTCACCTCTCTAAATCAGTCAGGAACAATTTACAGCTGTATAATTAGCTTATGATGCATACTGAGATGATGGCAGCCAGCTTGGTTTCACATAAATTAACAGCCTGTGGAAGAATCAACATGTTTCCTCATGTTTGCACTGCAGCACCACAAGTGAGCAATTATTTGAGATTAACAAAGCTTTGTGGTGGTTCACTGAATATTGCTGTGAAATACTTGACACCAGTGCAACTACTTGGAGAAATGAGACAAGTTAAAGGGACATTCCACTTAACCATCAAGGTCAGGTTACTTCTTATGATTATAAAACTCAGTTTTTAAAAACAGTACAATATACAGTATGCAATATAGTACAATATCTTCTGAGTCTCCAGAGGGAGCATTCCAATTTCCCTGTCAGCTTCTTCTACTCTTAGGTAACGCTCCCACTGATAACATCTACCTTATGGCAGTTTAATGGTCATAGACTACTTTTAGGCACCACCACCTGTGGATACTGCCTCACCCATCTGCCATTCATCTGTTCCAACACGTCTCATGGTTTAAAAATCGGGAAGAAAGAGCTCCAGTTCGACAGGTGCTCTTTAGTGAGCCAGGTAAAAATTTCACCTGAAGACAGAGTGACTTTGTTTTGCTTTTTCCCACGGTTGACTGCATTATTCAATAACAAGCAGGACTTATGGAATCTTGTTTATTATAAGTCTGATCAATTCTTACAGCCTTGTCTATAAAGTTGTCCCACCAACATAACCAACAATACCCCAAACACTGAAACACCCTGTGCTTTATCTCCAGGCAAACATCCTTACTGATCGTTAAAGGGTTTAGTTACCAACTCATTATAGCCACTATATTTCTAGTGGAATGAAATCTGGTGTAAAAACAAAGTTTCTGCTTGCTGACCCATAAGAACCAGCACTGGGGATTTTGTTGCCTGATTTATGAACATCCCAGCCCTAAAGGGCAGGGGATACTTCAGTCTTCAGAGTGTCTGTAAATGACCCATGAACATAAGGCACTAACATCAATAAATAATGTCACCTCTTTCATTTTTGCCATTCTCACCAGATCAAGTTGTGATGCTGCAGAGACTCACACATACTCTAAGTGTCAACAGGAAGTGGGATGACTCACTGCTGTGCCAAAGAACACATTTGCCAGGTTTTTAAAAACATAAATAAATTTGTCACTAGAGACTTTTATAAGGGTGGAGGAAACACGGAAAATAAGGAGTCGGTGCTGGCCTTTATGGAGGCTGGAGAGCGCCACCAAAATAAAAAACAAGTGAATTGTTACACAAGCAGGAAAAATCCTTGTCCTGAACATGTTTGTGTAGAATTAGTCTGCACCCAAAATTTCCAAACTTAGCTAGTTTCCAAGTTTCAAATTTATGTAAAAAAATTAGCTTAGACCCATCTTACAAACTTACAAAGCCATCAGAGTATCTCAACACCATACCATACATTTGTTTACACTTTGGGTCTCTTATCTTTTAATTTTACCCAAACTTTATAGGTAGTGTAGCATTGGAACATATAGGTAATTTTACCCGGTTTTAATTGGGTGGATGACTGAGCATTAACAAAACATGTCTAACTAAAGGCTAAATCCTGCCTGGCGAATGTGTGTCACCCTTGCATCGCCCCTTTAATCAAAGTGAGAGATTATTCCTTTTTTCCAAAGTTCCATACAGTGGGTCTAATCCACGCTAATCAGATTACAGGCTGTCCACAGCAGCACTCGCTGTAGATTCTGGTTTTGATTGATTGTACGTGACAACAATATACAAAGGATCCTCAGAACTCATAAGCAGCTTAAATTGATGGACTGGAATATGAAGCCTCCAAACGAAGATTGACCATAAAAGAGCAGCTATGGGGTGGGAAAAAGGGAAGCGTCCAGACGAGCTTGACGAATTTGGTTTATGATCAACCATATAAGTACATAAGAACTCGAGCAAAGCAAAGTCACCTCTCAGCTACTGCAATGTCAACACTTCCCTCAAAGCCTTACATCCTCATCACATGCCATCTCTAATGTGTCCTTCACCTGACACCACTAAGAGCGGCTAACAGGGAAGTGACTGACAGGCTTCATTCACAGTTGGCAAGTTTGTGAAAACACTGGTGAGAATCAAGTCAGCTGAACTCTGAAGTGCCTGAAAGTGTTTACCACCTGTGCTTTGTTTTGTTGCACGCCACGCCCACAGGAAGCATCTCCTTATAATGTAAAGTTAGGCAGCAGAACATAACTGTCAAGGTGTCTGGTAATAATTAAACTTTATTGATCACTGTAACTGCCGCTGCAGCGTAGAGCCGCACAGCGTTAATCGCCACGGTAACAAAAACTGACAGCCTTCGGGGGCAATCCCTTGTCGGGCCTGAAGGATAGAGTCCTACTATTACATTGATCCCTGTAGGGAAATTCTTCTCTTACTGGGTGGATGGGTATTTGGTGCGTCACTTCCTACCATCACTAATAAGAGGCAACTAATCATTTTCATGAGAAAATGTGATTAAAGAAATTAAACCTGACTCTATTTTTCCATCTTTTTCTCAATGCCCAATCTGCATATTGAAAGCAGCACATCAGCAGAGCAGCAGCAACAATGACCAAAATCCACAATTAACCCACAATGCACAGCCTAAAGTCCGAAAATGCTTGACCAACAAGGTGTTTACTAAATGAAGCACAGCAGAGAATCCTCACATTTCAGAAGCTGGGAAAACATTTGCAGGTTACAAAAAAGAAAACACATCAACCATGGAGACACACACACACACACACAGATGCTTGTCCTTGTGTGTTGCTGGGCTGGGCACATGGTTTGTTTTGGTCCAGTGTCCTCTGCATGTACTTGGAATGACCAGTTGCCTTCACCTTGGTGAGCCTATCCAAACAACAGAGCACAGTGAGAGTAGCAGCAAGGAGCGAGGACAAGAACCAGAATAGTGCTTCGATAATCAAGTCAGGCAAACAGGCAAAAGCTCATCAGACTGGGTTACACAGCACTGGACAACAAGAGAACAACTCCAGTGTGTGTGTATGTGTCCTCCAAGGACATTACTTAGTATTTTGGCAGAAGGCCTAAAAGACTGCATTCTTTGTAGCATGGACAGTCATGGGATCTCAGGTTTAATTCTCAACAAGGGCCAAGCTGAGACGCCAGTGTATTTCAGGCAAGTTTCAATGAAGGAGGCACAGATGAGTGTGGCTATCAAGGTGAGAGGCTACAGGCAAAAACAACACAGGCAAGTTTGGATTTGGGGTTTGCTGTTTGGAGCCATCTTGGCAGTTCACCGAACCACAAAATAACAATTTGCTTAAATGGGGAAGCCTGGAGTGGGGAACAAACAACCACTGAAGGACAACACACATATGAGATGTGGCAAAACACCAAAGTCTATTGTTTTCCTTATTAGGCCCACACAATAGTGGTGTCAACTCACAAAGATGCACATTACCTCTTCAGGATAAGCTATCTTAAATAACTTATTTCCCAGCATCAAATCTCTAGACAAGCAGCAATTATATCACATTTCTTCTTGAATTGGCCCAATTCAGCCACTGTCCTTCCACTATGTCATGTGTTGCACGCAATGTGGCCTATTGAACAAAACTGACATCTTTAAACCTATTGGTTGACCTTCTGTGGCCAGTTGAGGGTAGCGCAACAAGCTCTAAACACAACACTGACAACAAGTGTGCGTTTTTGAAGCCCTGCAGGACTTGAACCATAATGACAAACAACAATTTAGGACACAAGTCAGAGTTTGAGGACAGGAGAAGAGAGATTCCTCTATAAGCAGTGTAAGATTTACAATATGCATCTTTGAAAATACCGAATTTGCCTCTGGAGTTTAGTGTTCTGTGAGAACATGAACAGCAGAAACATTCAACAGTTCCAGTTAAATGTCATTCAGATAAACTGGTGCTGCAAGCCCTGTCAGACTCCACAAAAGGAAACTTGACCTCTACAGTCAGCGGCTGCCACCGCCCCCACCCCCTCCTCAACCCACACCCCACCATACTCTCATGAGACTTAAGGTTATGGCAACGCAAGATTAGCTCGTAACACTACTCACTTTGTTTTCGGAATAGTTCATCATTAACACAATCAGCAACTCTTAAAAGTGTTGACTAAACCACACATTTCATTCTTGTTATCAACATGACATCTAATCTTACTGCACACTTGTCCTTGGTCTTGAGAGCAGGCAGAAAGAATCCACACAGAAACAACGGCTCACTCTGAAAGTCACTTTCTGTTTTAAAAGGCCACCAGGCAGGGGGTCGTCCCATAAAACGCACCAAGACCATAATGCGCTTTCTACTCAACTGTCAGCCTGGGTACTTTGAAGTACTTGAGCCTGGGAATAAGCCTTGATTTAAAAAAAAAAAAAAAAAAAACTGAAAGTGGTCCAGTAAATATCCATCAACACACCTCTGAGCACTAAAACTGAATGGAACATCTCTCACAATAAGTCACAATAATTCTCCTAACCTGCAACACTAGTCCCAGGATCATTTGTGTTTATTAGAATTGTTACAGAATGAAATGAAAGGATCAATCAACCTGTAGCTCACACTCAACTACACCTGTGTGGACAGAATAGCGTGCTGGAAAATTCACCTGCTTCACTTTTCCATGTGGGCTGCCAACACTCACATTTAATACCCAATCCCAAAGCTCCAGCTCTGCTCCACACCTCCAAACACGCCATGAAGGCCAGAGGCACAGATTCTTCCCTATAGCTTTCATGACTTAAGGCAAAAGCATGGATATTCGCTGATATAAGAAATGAAATATTCATTGAGCACTTCAGATTGTGCAAATTAAAATGTAGGCACACATCCAGCTGCAGCCAGGTTACAAAATCAGTACATGCAGCACAAAATGAGTGGCATCTGACTTTAATGTTTAAAATTAAGAATAGGAATTGATGCATATTTAGCTTGACAAATTTACGGATGCTCTCATGCACCTTCACAACTATAAATTAATGAATTAATGTAATTCTAAAATTTATTTTGGTGAAAGTGTGTCAGCTTCACTCAGTAAGTATTCCATTATTTTAATCTATTAGCCTTTTTGGACATGAGGTCAAATTTAAATGGAAATTAAACAGAAACAGCAAAGAGAGCTTTTACAGAGTTTATAGTGCAACCTCTATGGGTGTACTTAAGATATCCAATCATCTCAAGCTTGGACTCATTTATTGTGGTAATTAAAATAAGGAATAAAAATCTTGAACAACTAATTTGGATGTTTAGTTTCTTATAGTTTACAGATCATTACATGTTTAATAGCAGTGTGTTCTCAATGTGGAGTACAATGCCTTGTTTTGTATCAGGCGATGTTATCTGCACACAACAAGCTTGTGTCCACAACAAACTCCCCAGATGGAACATGGAAAGAGGTCCTGATCTTGAAATCAGATCCAAACCTAAAAAATGCCCTCAGATGTATGCATATCCACAAGCTACACTGGAGCACAGCCATACCTGTCAACTGTCACTGTCATACATGTATATCTGAGTGCAACTTTAACAACAAAGCTTTATTAAAACAAAAATGTTGACCATTGACGCCTGAATAATGGGACCGGTATGTTGGTCAGTCATAAAACACATGACAATGTTCCTACCCACATTCTGAAGGATGTATTTGCATTTAAGGGAAATACACAGTGTGGACAGTGGCGACCACATAAACTTTAGGTTACCTGCAGTTTAAAACCGCGTGCAAGACAACATTAAAAAAAAAAAAAAAAAAAAAAAAGACCAAAACAAAACAGGAATAAATGCAGACCACCTCACCTTTCAGCCAAAGGGCAGGAACTGAAAGAAGGAATCGCCTTAACTGATTGACCACAGTTGTCCAAAACAAAATGTTTAAATAGCCTGTAGTTTTAAAGGATCCAGATGAGAAGATCAATATAACTCATGGCTGCACAGTAATAAATATAACCACAATCGGAAGACAATTATCTGATCTCCAGGAAGTGACTGCAACTGGCCAAGATATTCTGCCTGGGACATCCCCATAAACCCTCCAGGCTATATACCACTGTGTCATTTTTACACTCCAGTTTAATTACAGATTAAACAAAGCACATATAACATTTAACATGCTATATGTTAACAGTCCGCCTAAAACAGGTGGACTGTGTTACCTTTGGATAGAGCGAGGCTCTATGCTTCCCAGTTTCCCTTCTCAAGCTAAGCTAAGCTATGCTAAATGGCTGCTGAGGTTAGCTTCCAATTTCTCACAGACATGTGAATGGCATATCAACTTTAGAGATAAGAAATAACAATGTTCCTGTGTCTAATTAAAAGTTAAACTCATAAATAAAACAAACCTTCACTCATTTTAAAACACTCAGGGGTTTTGCTGATACAGCTTTACTTGGTCTGGTATAACCACTAGCTTAAAGAGTTAGCTAATGCTAGCAAACTTTGGGTAGTTAGTGCTGTTTAACGGCCATTACTGAGTCAGTCCTCAGATTTTATGACTCTTCTCTACATCTTACACTATGTTTTAGTATTTACTATCATCGTGTAATTGTTACTTTTGACCACAGTGGCCGCTGTTAGATATAAATTACACAGACATGCTTTAACGTTTTGTTTTGTTTTTTTAATCCAATGTCACCAGAGGGGCTCCGTACAAACCAGTTTCTAGGCAGGTCAATAAAACTCATGGTTTATTTCACTTTCAGTTTAAACATTTGAAGCCTGGTTACAGGTCTTACTGGTGTTTACCTATTCAGCCGAAATGAAGAGAAAAACTGTAGTGTTCCAGCTTCCAGAGCAAACCAGCACAATGTGACATGTGAAGTTATTTTTACAGCTCACCAGCTCCAGCCCATCCTCAGGTTGTGCCAAACCTACTTAGGAAAACAAACAAACAAAAACCTCATCACATCCTTAGGTAACAATAAACTCACTGTGATGAATCGTTATGAGAAAACCCTTCAAATATAGACCTCCATCGGGAAAACTGGCGCTGAAACAAGTGATGCAACAACAGAGTGATTCCTCAGCACTGCAGCCTAATCATATGATCCTGCTGATGTAAGGATAGGGACCGGATGAAGCCAGTCTTAATGCCCGTGGCCTACACGGGGCTAACCCGGGCGCTCAGAGCTGGAGTAGTTTTTAAACACTTTTCTATTTTTATCCAAATGATTGTTTCCCCCTCCAGGAGATGACCGCATGGCAGCGAGGGCAGGTATTTCCACCTCTCTCCGAATGCTCCTGAACGCCTCATGAAATTAATTCAAACGTCCTAAGATGATGGACACTCACACGGACCGGAGCCTCGCTCCTCACATTCCCCTCATTCATCGCAGCCCATGCTCCATCTCTGCGCGGCGTCCCCGAAAAACGCCGACCGCTCGGTTTAATCCCCCCCTCCTCACGCTGTCCACCAGCCGCGGCGGGTCAGCGATAAACAGACATTAAACGTTACTTTACCTTTTTTTGAGGAGGGTGGATGAAGGTGTGTGTGTACGCGTCCCGTGCAGTCGCTGTCGCTCGGTGACCTTGGAGCAGAGAGATGCCCGTGTCTGCCGGTGTGGTGAACGGCTCTGTGTTTAAATTTCTCTGAGTGAGCCGCTCCCTGACGTGGAGCTGCTCTGGGCTGCAGAGGGAGGCGCTGCCTGCCGCCGTTCCGATTTTAGACCGGTTTCCTTCACCCTGCTCATGGGTACTGTAGTGTTTCTCCTCTTTAATGTGCCCCATGATTCAATCACGATAAACGGTGATGGAAACACAAAGGCTGTGACTACCGATTATTTTCATTCTCGTATATTCGTTTGGTCTTTAAATTGTCAGAAAATGGTAAAAAATTACAATTTTGCAGAACACAAAAATATGTAATATATTAGATAACACACACAAAACAAAGAAAAGTAACAAATGTATTCATGTTTAAGAAGCTGGAAATGTTTTCATTTTTAATTTTCATTCTGAACTGTAAATGTAATTTAAAGAATGAGAAATGAAAGGAATTCTAAGATAAGTCTAACATATAATTTTCTAACATTATACTGTTCTGAATACTTATAATGATATCAAAAAGAGGAGGAGGAATAAGTAACTTTAAGCGCTGAGAGTACTTAAAGAGAGTGAAAGATGAACGCAGTTGAAATGTAAGTGTAGGTGTGATATGTGCAAACAGTTGTCAGTTTAAAATAGTTGAAGAAATAAAAAGCACTGAAATACAATGACTGAGAGAAACAGTTGAAATCACTGTGGACTGAAGTTGAATTTTCTGTTAAACTCTTCATGCTGAATGAAGTCAAATTGTCAATTTAAGTGTCTGAGGGAAGCAGAGGCACCAGCTGAAGTTAAAACACTGAAATGTCAGTTGGCGTTTAAATAGTAAGAGATGAGAGCTTTGTGATCTGTGACACAGGGCTGAACAAATACGCTGACTTGAAAGCAGTTGAAATGTGTGTTGAAGAGGAGGAGATGAAAAAAATTGAAATCTCAAGAGTTGCAGACTGATTTTCTGTAGATGCGCTTGCTTCTACAGAAAGACTGTATCTGATATCCTTCTCCTAAATGTTCTTTGCATGCACAAAGCTGCTGGGATCGCCAGCAGTGAACTCAGTCTGGGTCATCTGAGCTCAATCCGTGGGATTAATTTGAAAGAGGTACAGTGGAGCCCCTGCATATGGTGACAGTGACTTGCCAAATGTAAAGAAGAAATGACTGCAACAGTGGGGGTTAAATGAAAAAAACAACATAAAAAACAATTAGTGGACTCCAAAGAATTAAGGAGTTAATAGCAAAGTAAACTGTTATCAGTGCTGCAGGAAAGCTGGAAGTTAACCAGTTTCTTAATGCCAGTAAAAGGCCTGTTTTGTGTGTGATTTCCAGATTTTTTTTATTTATTTATTTATTTTTTTTTTTGTGGCCTCAACTTACTACTGACCTTTATACCATTTAAGGTTATTCACTGGACTTGAGCTGCTTAAATGGGGGTGTTCTCCTGGCAGCATAATTCTCTTTTTTTCCCCCACATTACATGTAGTCATTTGATCCATTGTTAATATAGATACATTGATAAGTGCTGCTTTAACATCTGGCTGTCAGTGATTCCAGCCCTGACATGTCCAAAGTTATTCTTGAATTTGTTTGCATTAGGAGTTCATGAAGGATTTTTTTCTTCAGGGTACCATTATCAAGATGATTCAACTCATAATCAGAAGTCACCTGAAGTGAGGAGTTTGCTGCTCACAGCCTCCTCTGTCAGTCTTTGCTCCAGCATTGATTCTGGTTTTTCAGAGTGATGATAACAATACCAATTCATTTTCAGGTGGATTTGCAAGATAATCTCCCAAAGTCCTTGTGACGTTTCTTCAATTCCCCATGTGAGACATTTTCAGTCTAATACTTTAGTCTACTGTATGTGTAAGCCGGGATCAAGAACAAAAACTGACAAGGTGCAGAAAAAAAAAATCCTACAGTTGCCTCTTACTTTGCTAAGTGGGTTTGTTTTGGTTCAGTTGCTTCTAGTAAGAATTTTTCCACTTTCTGCAACTTTAGCACAGACGTGCCTGCACTCTGTTTCTGTGGCGTTTCTCAGCCAGTTGAGGACTAATGAATAAAAAAAACGAATTCAGCAAACTGTCTGTTGTGATTGAACAGCATCTGTCTCTCTTTTTACCCATGGTGCTTTGTGTTTTGGGGGTCTTTTTTGGGGTACCTCTCTGTGCTGTCACTTGGTGAATTGCATCATTTTGACGTGGACTACTGAACCAAGCTAAAGGAGCAAACTGCAGTGCTCTGAGCTCAGAATGCTGGCTGCTGGCTTACCCTGGAGGTTGATCATTAAATTTTTATTCCTAAATTGCGTCAGCGGTGAAGTTGCTGAGTATAACTTGGGGGATAATGCTCTCTCTTCTTACTTACTGTCAGGATTATTGGACATTACATGTTGATGAAGCCTACCTGAAACAAGAGCACAGACTCTGAACAGGGAGTCAGAGAAGATTTACCTGTTCCAGGACATTTATTCTAGTCCAATCAAAGGTGTAGTTTTTTGGAAAACCTTTTTAAAATCTTTTGTGGGAAACACGACAGCTGTCAGAGCTGGTGTGAACGATGGCTTTAAGACCCTCACAGTCTGAAAATACATCAATGAAGAGTGAGCTCAAGTAGCGATGACTTTGAGTATTAAGATCAACATTAATAATTCAAACCTTGCCAAACATGGCAGAACTTTCAGTGGTCTGTTTTTTTTCCAGTGATAAACTGAAAAATACTGACAATGCGATTTCATCTGATGACAAACAACACTTCATTTGTTTGCCTCTGATAATGGGGGTTTCCAAACAGGCTGGAAACCCCTTCAGGGGCATCTGAGTTCAGTCAAGACTTCAGTGTCAAATGATGATCCAAATGTTGTTTCAGGGGCTTTTTCACAACTAGAAGAATTAAATATCTATGAGAAACACATTTCATTTGGGCATAAATGATTAAACATTTCTTTTTACCAATGTGCCTGCAGTTTTGCCAGAGATCACTTGGCCCTTTTTAGAAAACTGTTTTATATTATTGTTATATTATTTACCTGTGCTTTACCTCTGGAGAATACATACTAGCTCTTCAGTATCATACAGCCACTGCAGGACTACCCAGCTCTGCATACCAGTTGGTACTTTCACCTCAGTGAAACCATGTGCTGTAGTCTGCGAGAACATGATCCTCACCATTTGAAACTGTAAACAAACTCAGATTGTGGAAATATGGCGCTCCCAAAATCCAAACAGAAACTTCAGACAAGCTCACACTGTGGAGGTAGAGTTGAGGTTCGCAGGGGAAGCCAAGAGAAATATGTTTTTTGTCTCACAACAGAGTTTAGTTGGGACCCGAAGGGAGGGAGCGTTCAGGCTGAACATGATCCATTACACAAATTTATTTTTTTTTGTAAATGTGATCTAAATAATTACTTTAAGAACATTTGTGTTACCTTTGTCACACAATTTCTCTGTCTATTCTTACAGAGATCATCAGAAAATTCAGTGGATATTACTAAAACAGCTAAATAAGGATCAGTTGCATGTTTTCTCACTGGAGGCTTTGATTTGAAGCTGTCACATGTCGTGTAGCATCTTTAGAGAACATCTGTTGTGTTTCTAATTAAAGCTTTTTATTTCTCTGGTTTTGAATATCCAAACATTTGCAGATTTTTGGTCGAGCTTTACCACCTACGGACAATTCAGTCTACAACAATGTGTCAGACCATGGCAGTGGGGAGCAATTAGTGGACATGATATATCCCACCAGCAGAGGGCGATGTGGTAAATTGCTCCACAATGTCAACAAAGATGTTGGTGTCCTAATCTGATTTGGAGAAATGAGGGATCTATTCAGGTCCATCATCATGTCTCTGCTTCCCAAGTGGTGTTTTTTTTTTTTTTCATCTGGAGTACTTGTATTTTTAAGTTTATCCAGTGGGTTTTTGAAGAGAGATTAATTCAGCCAAGAAGTACGGGATCCTTCCCTGAAGATAAAACCCTGAATATCAGATGTGGGTTGAGCTCCAAGGGTTTAAAGTAAGTTAAAAAGAGACTGAGGGAACTGTAAAATCACTGCTGGTTCTCAGTTATCAGCAATCAAGGTGCACCAAACACAAACATAATGAGGCTGGCCCATGCAATAGCATGTCCGATCATATCTCATTTATTCACTAGGTAACGTGGATTGTGCAAAAGTGGCTAAAAGCAACTGAAAAAAATCAACACCGAGTCTACTAATATTTGTACACAAAGTTTTGAGTGCATCCTGTGTGGAACATTAGGCGTATTTATTTTTACAAATCCCTGTTGTGTGGATGAACCTGTTCAAACACACACACAGTTTTAAATTCCAGTCGAGATCCAAACTTTTTCAAGGACACCAGATATGTGATGCTAATAGATATCTTGGTTTTTTCATGCAATGTTAGAGGTTACTCACAGGTCATGGTGAAACCCACTGTTCCCCACATTTTCACCACAGTCTGCTGGTATTTTACTCATTTCTAGGGCAACCCCCTCTTTCTATAGTGACATACATCCATATTAAAACAAGACAATAAAGACAGAGACTGATGTGCACAAATGAAGTCCACTCAATGTGACGCCCAGGAAATTGATTCCTCTACACTATCTTGACCCCTAGAGGTCACTATATACCAGAAATCTCCTTCACACAATAGGAGAGGAGCGGCACTACGCTCTCACATCATCACATCACCTCTCACACCATCATTTCTCCTCCCCGCTGGGTGATGTTTGCGTTTACAGCCTGTGCTTCTGATTTAAAGCTGCATTTAAACCACGCGGGGCTGCATGACTGATGAGACCACCGAAGGAAGAGGCTCTGTCCACACCTTGATGTTTACCTTTCCTGTCAGCTTGTTTCCACAAAGACAACCGAGGACCCCGACTGTTTGGGTCAGAGAGGGTTTGCAGCCGGAGGGAGTGCTTCGTTCTCACCTCAACACCCCCCTCAGAGGTGGGAGCGGGGTGAAGCAGTAAGGAGGCATCTAACAGCTATATCCAAAGACATCTTCCACCTGCTGCACAATGCTGCCTCTCACATTCATACACAGTTTTAACAAGTCATTCAGTCTAGTCCTGAAATCATCATTTCCCTAACACAGGACAAGCAGCAGGGTGCAACAGAGGGAGCTCTTAGTTGCTAAACAGCCAGATATTTCCCCCAGTTGGTGGAGAGCAAAATCAGAGCTAAAAGCAGAGTGAAATCTTGGACTTGCATTCATCAGGTGACCAGAAACATGATGAGATGAAAGCTGATGTTGCTCTTCATATGCTGGATGTGTACATAGGAAACGTTGACTACTAACACTGGCTTTTCACCATGAGTGTTTGTAGCTTGTTTTTTTACGATGCCCCCAAGTGGTCAAAAAAGGGTTAGGGTTACAGTTCCCCTTAAATGAGAAGATGCATACCATTCTCATGTGAGTACAGTAAATATGAAGCTACGACCAGTAGTTGGTTAGCTTAGCTCAGCATAAAAACCGTAAACACAGGGAAACAGCTAGCCTGGCTCTGTTCAAAGGTAACAAAAGCTGCCTACCAGCACCTGTACAGCTCATTAATTTACACAATATATCTCTTTCATACAAAAGCATAACGTGAAAAAAATGACACGTTGTGGTTTTACGTGGGGATATTATATTATGTGCTGAACCATTTCTTGGCTGGACGCCGCCAATTACCAGAGTCTCCGCTGGATGCCTGAGCACCTCATGGTGACACCAGAAAGTCACTGTGAAAGAGGCAGTGTGAACATGTCAGCATGTTTGGTGAGCAAGTTTAGAGCCAAATGCATTGCTTCATTTTGGTTGCACTCCCTCCATTTTGCACAGTAAACATATTCCAAGTGTTCAGACATATAAGTGCTGCAGAAACAAACTTTGGCAGCATACATGGACAATTTGAAGAGCTGTATCTGCTTGATGCAAGAGCATACATAGACTGTATGAAAGTGAGTCTATAACATCATGTGATGGGCCCTGTAGAAGCATTTCCTTTCTTTCCATTGTGTTCCCTGCTTTTGTTTTCAGAGTTATTAGCAAAATTGAATCTCAAAGAAAAAAACACATCATGACAGTAGGTTTTTTTCCAGGTGGTTGGCCAGGTACCCCCCCCCCCCCCTCCCCCTTTCCAGAAACAAAAAGCTCCAGCCGGCCCTTAATGTCATGCATCATCAATCACCAAACAATAGGTCGGATGGAGCAATAAGCAGGATGGAGAGACAGAGGAGGAGGGCAGCAGGAGGTTTGTGGGGGATAAAAGTTGGGTAGGGGGCTGGGTTGAGTCATCAGAGTCCCTGGAGTGCTGTGAAGGTTGTCTGTCCCCCTCCTGCTTTCCACAATGCTGAGCACACACTACAAATAATCAGCCTATACTGACAACTGTGTGTGTGGGGGGGGTGGGGGTATCTAACCCAATCACTACTGATAATCTCAAACAATTATTTTTAATTGTTTGAGATTATTATTTTTAAAGTTTTACTGGTAAAAATGGGTATAAATAATTGGACTATGGTGTTACAGCAGATATTTAAAAATGAAAATGTCCCCTGCAGGCTCCTCAAACCATCTCCTATCTGATGTGTTCACTTCCTCTAGTCTATTCAAAATGAGTCACCTGATAACAGTGCATTGTTTTCAGCAATGGCCCTTTTAACCCATCACTGAGGTGATAGGCTACATGGTTTCATCTAACAAGTGTTCTTTGAAATGCAAGTCTAACAACACACACACACAAGCACAAACAATCACAGTAGAATCAGAGCAAACATACCAGAGCTCACTTCTGTTACTGTTCAACCAGCAGTGAGGAGGATGTGCATTATTGATATATGTTGACTTTTACTACGAGGATTCAGTTAAATATTTTTGCCCTGATGCTGTTGATAAACAACAGATGTGGGTCAAATGTGTGACCCTTAGTTTTATACTCACCAGTAAAGTTAAAGACAACCTTTAGTTGCATTTAACTGTGACTGTGATTGTTGATTGTATCAGATGATGAGGAGGTTCCTCTCTAAACACAGTTACGTACAAAGGGGCTTAAACCTACATAAATGTTTGATTTTCTGATGTTTTGTTCACATGGTTTTCACTGAATTGGGATCCCTGCAGCTTCTTTCTTTGACTGTTCATTAAACAAAACCTCTTTCTGACTTTATGTGTGCATTTCTTTTCTTTCAATTACTGAGGTGAAAGCGACTTCTATTCATTTTTGGTTCACTTCATTCGTTCAGTTTTTGCCCTGGTTATTCGTGGTCTCTTGAAATGCATGGAGTTTGATATAAGCTAAATATGCTGATGTATCCCTCCAGCCACCCCCACTGTGGTCCTTCCAACTGTTTGAACAGCTGGGCTTTCTTTATCACTGCTGTGGACCCACCGCTGATTCTGCCTGGTGGGAGGGGTAAGTGAGGTGAGTATGTGAAGGTGGGGGGTCCCGGGGTTGGAGGCTCCCAGCAGGAAGGAGGTCTGGTGTGACTACTGCCGCATTTGGCAGAGCAGCCAGAGTCAAGAACGAGACACACAACTTCACCAAACAGATTTCTAGTATGATTACAAAACAATCATGTCCCTGTCTCATGAGATCACGTCTTCAGGAGCTACTTCACAAAATAGATTCAAGGATCACAAATAAAGAAGAAAGAAACATAAAATGAAGTAGTAACTGTTTAAGGTGCACATTAATGCATATTTCTGCAAATTCACCTCAGTTAATGATAAACATGCATAAACAAACATAAACCTGCATTTAAAAAATCCACTTCCTGCAACGCAAACTTTGCAGACAAGGCAAAAGAAAGAGTGTTGTCATTGTTCTTGTGGTGCGCCATCTCCACATTCTTGTACAATACTACACACCCATACTTACAAAGAGCAGAAGGGCTGCAACTATTGATTATTTCAGTCACCAATTAATCTGCCAGTCATGTTTTTGATTCATTAAACAATGTAAAAAAAAAAAACAACAATCACTCCTTCACACTACTACTACTTCTACTTTTCCTGTGTACAAAACTGTGTAAGCATCAATGCAAAAACATTCATATTTTCAGAAACAGACTGTGTGTCCGTCCATGTGGATCAACATGTGAGCCACGCACACACACTAATTAAGTCGAGCACCGGAGTACGTTGTGAAGTAAATGTCAGTGTGGAAAAGAGCAAAAGGTTGATTAGGAAGTTAAATTGGATATTGAACTGACTTGTCTGTGTTTTGGTCAGTGTGTCTGTGTGCAGCAGGGTTATTATTGGATAAAAAGCACGCCAGTCTAATAAGAGCAAACAAATACAGGACAATTGGGTTACAAATGAGAAGCAATTCCACCTCAGGGTGAAAGATAATTACAATCAATAGTCAAACCTCAGGCTGGAGTCCTCTGTAGTCCGACCTTGACCTGAAGAAGAATGCATCTGTGCAGTGTTTGCTGGTGTTATTCACATTTAGACTTAACTGATATTGATATCAGTAATGATTTCTATGTTAGGAGTGAAATTTCCCTTCACACTAGTGTCAAGAGCGAGATCGTCCTGGATTAGGAACCTGCTCAACGGCAAAACTGTTGAGAAAAAAAAAAGTGGGCCATGTGTCCATCTGTCTGGGCCACCACACTCCATGCCAAAGTCAGTCGTCCCATTAATTATAAGAGGCAGGCATCCCAACCGAGCTTCACACACACTGCCTCATTTATCCCCACTGACCGGTTCACACAGCAGACATTTTGTTTTCGGGCTGTGAGACTTGTAATTGGCGGCGGCCACACAACGCAGACCTTAACACTGGCCACTTTGGAGCCTCTCAGCCACCCGTCAACATCAACCTCACACAGGCACGGCCTCCACAACACACACACTGTTCTGATGTTTAAATGCTCCAGTGTTGGGCAGTGAGAACCTGAATATGGCTCGACATATGGAATGAGCCTCAACGCAGCATGGTCCAAAGATCCTCTCCTCCTCAGACATGATGCACGTGTACTTAAAGTAAAAACCTGAAGTGTTTTCATACACATATATGACTGACTGCTGGAATATAACACTGATACCAAGTCTTTTTCAAGTCATGAAAACGAATCGGTGCCCGGTAGCTCTTTCCTCCTACACAGGAAGTTTGATGTTTCTGGCTTGTTTTGAATTTACAGTCAAACCTCTTTTTCATTAAACGGTGATGGGGCAGGTAGTCTGTTTACATGAGATAGGCTTGAAATAAACAGAAGAACTAGTTTGTTACCTGCATTCACTGATTTTTTAAGCCACATGGAGGCAGCACAGCAATCTGCCCCTGAAAACAGCTGGTTGCTGTGGCTGTAAAATGAGGCTGATGAGAGCTGTGGGCTGTAAAACCAAAGCAACGTGCTAAAAGACAGAAAAGCTCATGAAAGCTAAGAGGCACCAGCTTAGACACTTTCTCACTACATTTGGTGACTTTCAAGACACCATTAGTGATTATTTTAAAATCAAGTGACTTTTCAAGCTGAACTTACCTCCACTTGAGTCATTAGTATTTCTCAGTGAAGGTGCTCAGACGTGGCTGTGACTAATTGGACCGACTGTGTTCAGGGAATGAGGCCACATTCAATCAACCAATCATCGGCTACACAGAAACATGAAAGACCAGTCAGTAATCCCGAGTGCTTGCCCAGTCAACCTCTGTTTTTACTCTAAATGATTTAACTTGACTATTTAAGTTTTATTGTTTTCTCTGTTAGGTTAATAGGTCATAGTATTTACATAATGGCATCACATGTCAGTGAGGGACATCTTCTTGGTACACGGATTTTTTGATTAGTTGAAAACACTGGAATCGGGTAAGAAACCAGCAGAAACAGAAACTAATATCTAAAACCCAGAAGACGTCACAACCCTGACACACTTTCTGATTGACAGGTGATCGCTGGTCTTTTGGGTGCAGGAAAAACACCACATCAGAGGTCACAGCTTCAACTTTGACCTCTGTCAACATCTCAGTCAATGATCTCGAAATTGAAAAACAGTGACACTTTTAATCTGGAGCATAAAATGTTTTCTATTCTGCTCTTTTATATAACTAATACCCCTTGAAAACACACACACACACACACACAGAAATACCTTCCCTACCACTTCACCCCTCCACTGTATGTTGTTACTGGCAGAGAGTAGTACCTGGAGCTAAGCATGCTGGGTAGGCACTTTTTCAGCACCGTTACTATTCTGAGTATAATGTTTGGCGGCCAGCCACGTGCAGCATTAGCTGCTCGCTGCCAGCATCTGTACGTGCTTCACAGAGAGACAGCAAAGGCTCTGGCATCGTTACACAGCTGACGGACCGACTTGCAGCTCTGCACACTCTCCACACTATCCTCCAAACTGTCTGCAGGAGGGGGCGGGGGGAGGGCATGGAGCGAGGGGGGCGGAAGGTGACGGGATAGACAAACATCTCTCATGCAGGCGCCGCTGTGACCAAACAAATCAGCGGCGGCTAGAAAATATGATTTCACCAGGAAAGGAATTCTAGCACTAAGGCACGCTGCAAGGCTGGTGTGCAGGAAAGATGGGATGGGATCAGTGCCGTCAGCTGTGGGGGACGATTCCAGGGGCCTACAGCCTTTAGGTGCTGGGGGGGCCGAGGCTCTGGACTAAAGTTCCTAGATATGGCCTTTGGTGAGACGTTTCAGGTTGTTCAAGACTTTCAAGGACGAAAGTCTTTTTTACTACAAGAAATAAGATTTTCTCCTTGGGCTCTGGATGAAAACACTCCTCTTGGAGGGAGGTGTTATTGCTGTCTGCTGCTGGTTTCCAGAGAGAGGCCTCAGCAGAGGAGGCCATGAGGAAGCAATCAGCCCATCAATGAGTGGGCCTGTTGGGGACGGTGTGATCCCCCTCTCTGCCCTCCCAAAAATGCTGAGTCTGATGGGATCTAATCAATCACTACAAGCAAGCGAAAATACTCAGACATGCCATTCCCGCCCCAGATTTCTGCAGCTGGGTTTGTGTTATTGTTTGTTTTTTCCCCACTGTGAAGTCCGCACACCAAAGCACAAAAAAAACCAGCAAATTCCTCAAAGAAAAGTAAGTTATTATCTGTAGTCTTGATCAGCTGAGTCTAGCGGGACACTTCGCTCTGTGGTTAATTCTTCGGCTGCAGAGAGAGAATTAAATTTCATGATGTTTCAACCAGTTTATAGTAGACGAGCCAGTTGGAATCATGCCGCATGTCTCTCATGTCAAACTAAAGCGTTCATTTAAATTAAGTTAAACCGCTCTTTGCACAAATACATTTAGATTAATGATGTAATAACGGCAGTAAGTGGAAATGAAAGTTTTTATTAAGAACAACAATAAACCACCTTCCTGTACATCCTGTCCCATAAGTATAGAATCGATACAGTGTTCAATGGCCCCCTTTTCTTTCTCGCACAATCCAATTTATTGACAACTTTTAATTATGCGATGACTGAAGAGAGGAGCGAAATGGAGCAACAGGAAAATGCTGCATGTTCTGTTTTTGCAGTCGATAGCACTTAGCACACCAGTGTTAAATAAACCAGTACATGAAAACATTAGATTATGTTGTGATATTGAATGTTAGCACATTTACCATGACCAGGAGGGAGTGTGCGTGTGCAGAGCCTCCCCTTTGATTAACATGGGGGTTCCTCCGTTTTGCAGCTGCCCCATTTGCCCCTTTTTGAATACAAATGAGTCGCTACCTGACCAAAGGACGAGTCTCCCACCCCTGGGCAGCTGTTAGAGAGGCAATAAACCTTTCACAAGATGCCTTTCAGAAGATAATAGAATGGTTTATCATCAATCACCTGCGTTGCAGGATCAAACAGCTGCTTCACACCAAAACAATGCAGTCCTCTGACGTGTATTTGCACAAACTGATGTCTAGCACTGATGGACGGAGCTTTATACAGATGTGTATTGTCAGTGCAGCAACATCAAATGATAATAAGCATTAAAGAGTTGAATCAGGGGTAACTCAACTTTAGTGTAACAGTTCATTTCCAGTCAAGCCAGCTAGACTGTGATCAGAGTTGGGAAACATTATGAGTGAGCAGTTCGTACGTTCCACACAATAAAAAATAGTTTGAACATGTTTTTTTTTATTTTTTATTTCAACCTGCACACCTCAGCATGTTGGTCAATGTGCTGAGAAAAATGGAGACTTCTCTTAATTAATACAGAGGTGACACAGTGATACAGAAGGTTTTTTCTTTTGTTTCACCTCTTCGGTGTCTAATCAAAGTATGTTTGGCATCTTTTAAGCAAGCACAGCATACAGAGCGACTCGCTGACATTTATTTTTCATTCACTTACCGTCAAGATCGGTCTGACTTTCATCTGCGTGTCAACAAATTAATGAGCTTGTGTCCTTGCTGAGAAGAGGAAGTGCCAGCGGAGGGTGAAAGTATGACCTTGGTCAACAGGAAACTGTTGAACACTTTGCCTGAGGGGAACCTGACACATCTGCCAGGACATGAATATCCCATGAAGGGCCCTTTTAATGTGGAAATGAAACACACACAAAAAAGAGCACACATCCCTTAAATTGCAAATGAGAAAATATAATTTGGCTTTCAAGTGCAGAATGTCAATTAAAACCTCTATTAGTGAATGAGGTTGTTTTGTGTCCTAGAACAAGGTGAAAGTCGGCCTCACTGTATTCACGAATTAGGCTGCAACCAATTCCTGGTGTTAGACAAAGATCACTTAAACTACTTTAAAATTATTATTATTATATATGTCTTTTATGTCCACTATAAGAGATGACAAGACTCGTCTCATGGTTTTGTCTGATTTCAACGAGAGTTGTGTTAGGGAAAGGTCACAGTTAGGTTTAATTAATCAGTGTTCACAGGTTCGATAAACACTCAGTTCCACTGATGAAAATGCACATCAGTGGAAGGAATAAACTTTACTGTTATTTTATCTGAACGTGTGTATGTGGTTTTTGAAATATTTCATTTTTCTTGTGAAGGTCCTATAAATTCACACAGAAAGTGAGAACAACAGACCAAACACACACCTAATAAATCTGAAATTAATTTCAAAAGAGAAACATCACAGTTTGAAATAAAACTTTTTTTTTCTAAAACTACTCCGAGTTGTCCAAAGTTTCAGAAGCATGGCCTACATTTCCCATGCACCCCTGTGGTCCCTCCCTCCACATACCTCTGGTGTGTGCTCACGCTGTGGGGCTCCTGCACAGCACAAGTTGCCCCAGCAGCAGCAGCAGCAGCAGCAGCGCGGCAGAGAAGTTTCTCCACAGGAATGGGCAAGTTTCAGAACAACCTACGATCCTCACAACAACAAGGGATTGGATTTAATGATCGACTGTGCTGATAAACCGAACCAGATTTGGGGATTTTTGTTTTTTGGGGTGATTTCTCACTTTGGATTGGTTGCGCTTCAGCTGAAGATAAAACTAAACTGGGGTGTTTTTCTTGTGTGGCCGGACACACACACACACGCACACACAAGATGTGCTCCTCCACGCAGCCTCACGGTTTTGCAAGGTTTGCCGTGGTCTTTGTGCTGTTTCTGACTCTTCAGCGTGGATCTGGTGTTAACACAAGGACGTGTCCCCCTCCCTGCGCGTGTTTTGGGGAGCTTGTGGACTGCAGTCGACTGAAAAGGGGCCAAATTCCAGACACGATCCCGGAATGGACAGTTCAACTGTGAGTCCAGTTTAAGAGCCTTTGTGTACCATGTAACTGACATATATATTATCTTATCATAGATTTATTTGAATATATCTGCGCTGTGCGCTGTGGAATTAAAAAACAAAAGCTTTGGTTCACAGTTTTCCCTCAGCACGGATGGGATGATCCACATTCCTGTCGTAGTGAAAACGGAGTGGGTTGTAAACCACATGAAGAATCTGGTACTGCAGAGGGAAAACACTTGCTTTTGATTTGATAGGAGAGAACAACTCCAATGTGGTTCAATCAGTAGATTCTGCAGAGCTTTTCTGCTTCACCTGAAGTTAGAGAAAGTTCACCTCAGGAGTCTCTGACTGAAAAGCTTATCTTGCTTCTCTGATCCTGCTTAACACCCAGTCATTAATGCAGTTATGTGTCTTAATAGGTTTTTATTTATTGCATTGGTCCTTGCAGCAGGAGTGTGAAGAGCAGCAGGGAGGCACAGCCAGGCTTTCAGTGTGTTTTTACACATCAATGTGCTCTACACCTCTTTATTAAAGTGTAAATAATTACTTGCAAATGCCCCCAGTGCAGGTATTCTATTGAAATTGAAGGGTAGAAGTAGTTGTGGCAGTTGTACTGTAGCAGTAAGTAATGGTGCTAGTAATAACAACACTATTAGTGGTTTGTAAACTCCAATTTCCTATCAGGTTTCCCCACTGAAGGCGACGTACAATTGCAACTAAAGGCCGCCCGTGTGGTTATAGCTGTGGTTATATAGTTGCATTTGCAGTGATTGAAGTCTACGTGTTTTAGTGTTGGTTCAGTCTTCAGATTTCAATTTCACAGACCTTACGGCCTTCAAAGCCATAAAAGCATAAATCAGATGCAGCCTGTGTGCAGCACTGGACTGTTTCCTAAAGCAATATCTCCATTACTTACTCTCCTGTTTGTCTACTGGCTCCGTAAGTTGAAACGAGGCTGAGCCGGGCCCGAAGCCTGCTGGAGCTGAAATACCAAACACAACTTTAATGGCATGTTCCTCAGTGTGTTCTACTTTACAGATAATTATTCTTACTGGATTTTTATTGCCCTGTGTTAAGCTGGAGTACTTGTTTTTTTATTGTCCTGTGTTATAAGCTATAGAGCTTGATTCAGTGCCTGATCGAAGCTGTTGCCCTGCTGTTGAATTTGGTTTTTCTCTTTCTGAAATGTGCTGCTCTGGAAACTTGACGTTGCCAGAGAAAACAGACCCAGCCTGAGCCTCATAACCAAGGCCGGCCTTCCAAAGAAAATGAAAAAAAAAAGTTCCACATGGGGGGAAAAATTCTTTTCACCCTGGCATGCTAATTTACGAGTGGCTCTCCAGCACATCTTAAACCCCTTAAACCACCCGACCCTTTGTTTTCCAGCACCCCATTATTTCTGCTGAATTAGCAACTCCGGAGCCAGCGATGGTCCTGATTAAGGAGGAGCGTGTAGGATTAGTTCGAAACAAACTCGCAGAAAGAAAAGGGGGAAGGAGAAAGTAGGAGGGAGGGAAAAAAAAAGAGGAACACGAAGGAGTAGGATTAAGCTATGAATATCAGGGAGCTTGTTTCGGGGGAAAACAGGCTAAAGATTTGATTCCTTCACACTTTTAGGGTTTAATAACGAAGCATGGAAGTAGTTTCAGCTTAAAAGCAAAATGTGCATCAAGAGCAAAATACATTACATTAAAAACAAATAGAAAACTTTGAGTCACAGAGTGACTTTGCTTTCTTTCAGTGGGATGTGCACTGACTTCCTGATGGTTTTACAAACATTTAGCAGAGAAATGTAATGGTTTTTGTAGCTAAAGAACTACATTAATTGGATGAAGTAACTTAATGCTCAGTAAAAAAGGTGGAAAGTACAAGAAAAGGTGGATAGTATGAGGAATTCTTGTGTCACAGCCAGTGCCTATGTGGCTGCCTATGTAAGCCAGTAAGCTACAGGTTATCACTCCTTCCTCATTAATGAGGTTTGAGTCTCAAACCTCGTTAATTAAAAAGACACAAATACCTCTTCTATTTATGTTTTTATCAAAGTTTGCTCCTCAGCTCCATCTACAAACCAATGACATGTTTTTTTCTGCCTCTGTAAAACATTTCTGGAACTTGATTTGAAATCTGCTGCCACGTCCCATTGTTATCATAATCTAAAGCATTAATGACAGCTCTTGTAGACTAAAGAGTAGCTCATTCATTCTCTTTTCAGTCCCTGATAAGAATGTCGTGCAGTGCGTTTTCACCGGAGCAGCAGATACAGGCTGAAGCCTGTACAGCACTGTGCCTTATCTTGCTCTGTTCAGAGACTGCTTTGTGAGGGAAGTGGAAGTGTCAGGGCTACTCAGGGTTTATCTAGGGAGTATGATAGGACACCTTTCCCATATGGCCCCCAGCGCTGGGACAACAACAACAACAGCACACAGCTGCATGCTTGGAAAGAAGGGGGGGGTGCTTTAGCGAGGCAAGTAAAACTCTGGTTGAGTGGTTCATGAAACTTTCCACCAAAGAACAAAAAAGGCCCCAAAAAAATCGACAGGGGTGTTTCAGATGTATGAAAGGCGTCCCTCTCACTTTTCCCGGCATTGTGAATACATTACCAGTTGTTAGGTTCTTCCCCTCCTCCCAGAGCTCCTTGATGGATTCCAGATGAGGGAGGTAAGGAGGAGGAGGAGGGTGGTGGAGGTGGGTGGGTAGGGGGGGGTGTAAAAAAAGTGTCTGGCACCACAGTGTTGATCGTGCGCAGCAGCGTCAATAGCTCCACCACTTTATGGCGCACGAGGCTCTGCTTGCCAGACTCCTTGAGCTGGTTTTCAGGCTCCTTTTCAAAACAGGCAGCAAAGACAAGAGTCTCAACCCTCGGTGAGCTGCAGCCAAGACTGCCTCAGTCGAGTCCAAGACCAGGGCTCAGTCAAGTCTGAGTCAGGCCCAGATCCAATTCAGACAAAACCAAGACATAGACCAAAGCTAATCAAGTACTACACAAGACTAAAACAGGCAATTAACAATCAATACATACACTGTCTGAGGTCCTGGACATCAAATGCATGGAGTGCTGGGCAGAAAATGAAGATAATATATACCAGTATAAATAAAAATATGTTTTAATAGTGTTAGATTTGGTTTTTAGTGTTTTTAGACTCCACCCCTCCAGGTTCTGGCCTCCTTTCAGTGCAAAAGAATCTCGCCTCTCAAAAACGTATCAGCTTGTCTGTTTTGGCTTTGCTTCTTAGCAGAGGCCTGGATACGAAGAGTGTGCTGTTCTGGCACCGTCGTTCTTCTTCTGTGTTATAAAGACGGGACGGAAAGCCAACACCAGACCTTTAACTTAAAACCCCCAAAATAGCCTTTTTTGGGCTTGAATGTGGAAGCAGTTTGTTTTGGAACTTTTTTCCTGTTGCTTTCAGATGTTACTCACGCAGAATCAGTACAGTCTGAGACGGGCCCCGATGTTTCTCAGGAAGACTTTTAAAGAATAGGCCCTTGACTTCAGAGGTTCATCCTGATGTTATATGGAGTTTGAAAGCAGATCAGCTAAAATTAGAACCAGCGTGTTAAAAATGAAGACTCTGACGTTGGACTTCGAGGTGGCTTTAGGTGACAGGATCTGAAACTGCGTTCGGTTTTCTTTCCAGTTTTCTGTTTGTGTCAGTGTGTCAGTAATAAATCTAACCCTTGCTTATTTTTCCGACCGAGCCGTTTCATTTCACCACCATCGATCTCCCAACGTTTCTCTAAACCTTGCAGTTTAATTACAGTGACTTTGCTTTGATCCAGTTCCTCTTGTTCACAGTGTTAAGGCACAATAACACAGAGAATTTGTATGTAATTATGTTTGCTGCGTAGACCCAAACATGGTCCTTGGTGTATACTTTTCCCTTACATTTTTCTTTTTTTTTTCTTTTTTACTTTCACAGGGACCTGAGCCATAACAAATTGCAGGTGCTTGACAGCACTTTGTTTTCCAAACTACAACATCTAAGTGAAATGTAAGTATTCCCTGTGTTCTCAGCGCTTTCAAGAGTAAAGACGGGATCTTAAAAAACAGTCCTACATGTTCCAAACCTTTGTTTTTACTATTTCTCTTTCTCATTGTATACAGAAAGCTGAACCACAATGAACTGGAGGCAATACCTGACCTGGGCCCTTATGCTTCAAACATCTCAACGCTGGTTCTGTAAGTTAAACCCTTCTTGATTCTTCATTCTTAACACCTCTCTGGACTCCTTTCAGAGGCTCTGCCCAGGATGGATGGTAATCCTCTGCCAGGGTTGTCATTGCTGGTTAAAGTAGTGAGCTGGGAAGTGGTTCCTCCCCCTCCATTCCCTCTGGAGAGCAAAACTTTTTGGCTGAGCCGGTTCCCAGACGGGGAAGTCAGAGACATGGCAGCCAGCCCCAGACGGGTCATGTGTTCGAAGACAAATGCCATCAACAGAAATGGAAAAGTTTTTTTTTTTGGTTGGCTTTTGCTTGTGTTGGTGTATTTTTAACCTGGAGGCAGTGACGTGACGCCGGAAAGAAAGAAAATCTGTCATGTAAAATGACAAAAACCCAAATTTGGGGATTTTTCTGTTTTAGCTTACATGTTTCAGATTACATGGTTCTGTGTGGCCCTTTGTGGGGCCAGGAAAGAAACTGTGGTCAATCTGGACAAAAGAATGTTTCTCTTAACACCTAAAAATTTGACAATATCTCAGTCTATCACCTCAAGAAGTCATTTAAAAGTACTTAAAATGCTTGACTGTTCCAATGGTGTGAGCTTAAGTGCGCTCCTGCGGATAGATTCAACAAAAACCATTTGACTTGTCACATTTCATCCCAATCAGTCTTTACCCAGAAGATCCTTTGGAATATTGTTGTACAATATGTGCTCTCAGAACAACACCAGATATTAGTGTGTGAAACCTCAACGATTTTATTTATTTTCTGTGGCGTGCCTCTCCAAAACCAAGCGATGTGAAGTTGCTGTGGAAGAATGTATGTGTCTCCTGGCTAGATGGGGCGTAATCCTCATCAAGCCCTGACACGACGCTCCGCGGCAGCCGCAGGGCCCGCAGCCATCAGCCATTGACAATTTGTTTGCACGTTCAGCTCAGGAGTGTCACCTCCAGCTATGAGTTTCAGCAGAGGAAGATGGGCCGGATGGTTTTTTTTTTTTTTTTTTTACACCTCTCATATTTCAGTGCATTATTCAAGGGTGATCTGTGCAACTTTTCCTGCTGCACATGGTAGCTAAAATATTTTCTTCATTATTTGTTCCACCTGTGGTGAATGGCTGCATTGTTCCTTTCATGTTTAGAAAGAGTTCACAGGCTCTTCTTCCACAACTGCTATCTGTGCTGTCCAGGCACCCTTGAGCAGCTCTGGAATAAAGTGCAGAGTTCGTGCACAGATTCAGTTTTGAAATTCCAGACTTTCTCCAAACCATAATTTCTTTATTTGATTTGAGGATTGTGTTCAGTTTGGTTTACTGAAAGTTGTGTCATCCATGTTAACTCTGCCCTAACACACTCCAGATTGATTTTTTACTAGGCAGAGGACATGTAGTTACAGAATAACATGAAACGCAGAGTTAATGAACTACATTTATTAGACCAAGTAACACTAATGCTGAGTGAAAAAGACAGTGAGTAAATAGTTTCTGTCATAGATAATGCTCATTTACATTACATTAGTATTTATTCGTACTTGGATCAATTGTTGCATCAGTTGTTCATTGATGCACTGTTTGTGCATGTGAATTTCTATGTTTCGTCAGGTGACATTTTTGAAAGAGTGACAAAGTACATACACAGTTTTGAGAAGTTTTGGTGGATGAGTCAAATGGGTCAAACGCAGGGCTTTCATCTAGGAGACGTCCAAATCCCATTTTATTTACTTAGTTAACTTATTGTTTTGTTTTTTTTCTTTATTATTATATTCAGTTTTCATTAGCAGTTTGGTTTAGGAGCAAAAACACTTTGTTAAGTTGGCAAACATCCACAGGATCTATCCCACAAACACAGGAAACGGAAATACGAATCCAGCATGTGGACAATAAATCAAATTCCAATCTTTTGCACATTAATTAGGTTGACTTTAAACGTTCGTACCCTGGAAAATGGCCTCAACCATGGATCCATACTTCATGAGGTCCAAAGTCACTCTTGTTTTCTCACTCCCTATATAATGGATGTAGTAGTTCACCTAACACTGAGCAGTTAATTTAAATGTCACACTATATGAAAATGACAGCAGTTTTAAATTGAGTAAAAGGAAAACGTACTTTCTGTGAAGCCTTTTCTGTCCTTACGAGAACGAAGTGAACGCTCACCCTTTAAAGTAAAAATGATCAAATTTGACCATTAAACCCTTGTCAGCTGGTAAAGTCAGGAACACACTGTGATTGAAATGAGAGAAAAGCAGTGTAAAGTAAAAGAGCACACACAGAAAAGAAGAAGAAGAAGAAACTGAAATTCACACTTGCTCTCGCGCTGCTGGTGTTGGCTGCTGCCCTCTGTCTTCAGATTAGGTGGCGTAGTGTGATTTCTCTCTCCAGTGGAACATTTTTCCAGAATTTCTCTCCCTCCTTCAGTTTCTCCGAGCTGGGAGGGTAGTAAAGGAAAAAAAAAGACCTCAGGGTATCGAATACCACTTATTCAAACAGCCAGTCAGACATAGCGGCAGCTCTCGCCGACTTCTTTGACCTCGCAGCTCAGAGTAAAAACAAACGGCAATAACCCTGCAGCTGGTTGTAATTGAGTCGTGATCATCTTAATTAATTGAACAATTTCCCAGGAATTTATAGAGGGGGTAAACTCCACCGCTGCTAAATCCCTCTGCCTGTGTTCAGGGGGGTTCAACAAATGACCTGGAGATTCCAGGTCTGATTAGGTGTATAAGGAGGTGAACCACACGGTATGTCTGTGGAAACGGAAACCTTACTGGAGATGAGAATTACAAACCAAAACAGTAGCAATTATAGTAATAATCCATGACATTTTTATAATAAACGTGTCCAGTAGGGATTCAAGTAAGGGCTGTAACTAATATCAGTCGATCCATTAATCAACCAATGTTTTCTGCGTTAGATTCAGGCCTATGACAGCTACCAACATTTGTTGTCCTGTAAAGAAGAAGATGAAACAAGTAGTTAGCATGAGCAGGAATAACCACCAGAGATGAAGAGACACAGAGAAGAGCGCCACCTACAGAAAATGAAAATTGTTTGATTGACTGGCCTGGCAGCAGCGGTACAGAGACACCACAGTAAAGCGGACTCACTAACAAATATAAATTTGGAAAAAAAATCATATGCATTATTAGACTTAAATCGCATCATGATTTGATGTTTGGGAGTATTTTAGACAAATAGAAATACTCTTGATTCGCTCTCTCTTTGTACGTAACGGCCCTTCAGTTCACATGTGAATACGATCCGTGCTTCTCTCCTCTCTGACGGGGCACCGACGTGTTAAGATGATCAACCATTTGAGTTAGATACGTGCAGGGTTTAATATGGCGTCTCAACAGCAAACGCAGCCCTGGATTTCATTACAGGCGCCACTGCAGAGAGGGGGAGTCATCAGATGGCTTCTCAAAACTCTGTTCTTTTTCCAATAGGAAATACCACACACACAAAAGCACCACCACACATATGCACACACTCACACACACACAGACACTACTCTACAAGCAAGACAGTTTTATAAAAAGCAACTTTCCATTTAAAGAACTTCCCCCATTAAAAGAATTAGTTGCTGCTCAGTGCACAACAACAACACAAAACAACACAGGAGCTCAGGATTTCACACAACAACACAACTTCTCTGTGTGTAAATGTGGTCAACTTGATGCTGGTTGAGGGGTTTTCTCCAGCAGGTATGTGTCTGTGTGAAACCCTCATCATGTAGGTGTAATAGGTTTGTTATTTAAAAAAGGCTTTATTTAGTGTCTGTCTGCTCTTTGCCTGAGTTAAATAATGAGTACATATTTCATCAATGCCTCTGGCTGTTATTGACACATGCTTGGCCCTTTATCGACTTCCACTAACTGCAGCAGAGCCCCACAGCCACAGTCGTAATAGCTCTATAATCACGTTATCTGAGAGCAAACTGGATGAACAAATTTGAAGTGTAGCGTAATTAAAGTGTACAATGCTGCGTTTGTTGCTCTGTGTTGAGAAGACAGAGGAGCACTCACTGACTGGCAGTGCAGATGTTAGGATGAGAAGGGAAAACAGTAGGGTTTGCTATATCTAGGTACGTAGGCCCCAGTTCTTGCAACTGTCTGGCCATGCAGTCACATAATAAATGGTTGACTTTATTTTTAAAGGTGCACTATGGAAAATTTTTCTTACTGCAAAAAAACTTTAATGAATCTGAGAGGACTGATGAGGGAATAATTACTTGGCCAGATTTCTGATACCCTCCAGCAGACAAACGTCAGGGTCCATCTCCTCGTTCCATGGCAGGAAGCGTTCACCAGCCCCTTTCCAGCCCCACTCTACTTTCCCCCCCTGAGAGAAACTGGAAAGACTGGTTCTTTCTCACCAGGCGGCCCTCCTTCTCTCAGCGACCAGTCAGGGGAACATGAAAACTGAGATACAGGTGGTGTGCAGCACTTTTGTTTGGGACCTGGGGGCTGTGTTGCGTGGAAAGCCCTCTGCAAATCTCCAAACAAAAGATTTGACTGTGCCGTTTGTATTGTTGACAGTGAGCCAATGTATTTTTTCCTAAACAATTTTTGAGTATATGTGAAGTATTGAGCTCTTATAAACATGTGTCAGCCATTTTACGTTTTCAAAATGATGAAGAAACGAAGGTTTTGCAGAAACAAATGAAGTTTCATGTTGGCTTTGGCCTTATCATGAAGCACAGGCCTGTAACTACACCAAACTTTATGTAATAATATGAAGATTTAATCCAGCAATGATTTGATTATATTCAAATTCATTCTGCCGTTTCAGTGCATTTTAAAATCGGAAATCCATGTAATCTGGGGAAGTTTGATGCATTTTGTAGTTTCTGGCCCCCTCCTCTGACAGCCCCCCTGCTTGTCTACTGTCTGTCCCTGGCACATCACCAAGTTTGACTCAAACTAAGCACAGAGACATGCTCTGGCGGGTTTTATTCCAGCGTTTCCCCACAGTCCCGCCAAACTCTGCGGGCTGCCGTCCATCTTGGATCCATGTTGACTGGTGAATCTTCTCTCCTGTATGTTTGAATCAGATGATTACCTAAATATGCTGCAGAGTTCTGCGTTCCAGATGGAGAACGCCATTTCTATGTAAAAATATATGCACAAGCAGTCGAACACACGTGGAAAATAGGTCAGACTTGTCTCATTGTTAACACACACACCGTGTTTTGAATAGGTGAGACATCTCAGTTTCACAGCAGTGGTGCCACGCTGTCTCTCAGCCTCAGGTGGACGTAGAGGATATAAAATCAAGATCAAGATTAGACCAAACAGCAGTCAGAGTCAGTGTGAGCTCGGCGCTGGCTGGCTGTAAATAGACAGTTCATAACACCTGATTTGAATCCTGAGTGTTAAAAAAACTTTTCAATGTCAAATGCATTTTTTTTTCCAATTATGATTTTAAGGACTTTTTTTATTCCATTACAAAACAGCTAAAAGAGGAATGTTTCTTCTTTAACTCAGTCATTTGTACCTGTATTTTTCTTTTTATCTGCATTTTACTGTAAAAGCCACTTTAAAAGCGGAAATCATGTTTCACTTGAGACAATTTGCTGGAGGAATTTCCATGGCATTCATGACTAGAACTGCAACTAACAATTATTTTCATTATCACTCAGTCTCCCTTTCTCAAGTTTGACCGAAAAACCATCACGAGATTGTGAAAAATGTACTAATTCCCAATCTGATGTCTACAAATAACCTGTTTTGTCCAATCAGTGACTAAAACCCAAACATTACCTACTTATTTCCATATAAGATCAAGGAAAACAACAAATCTTCATAACGAAGCCAAACGTTTTTTCTTTGAAAAATTAAGTAAACAATCAATCAGAATAACTGATGATTAATTGTTGTTGATCGACTAATGGTTTCAGCTCCGTTCGTGACAGCCGCCACTCTCTTGAAGCAGTCTGCACCGGGGGTCAGTTGACTGGCAGAATCCAACAATTAAATATTAATGACACCACATCCCAAATTAAACCTACATTATAAAACTGTCCACAGGGTTTTTTTTCAAGCTCTGTTGGAAAAAGAATCAGAAAAGCTAACATGTCTCTGGTCAGTAAGGTGTAGCTGGAGGGGGGAAGGGGGGGCTGTAACCATCGGCATGAATACTGAAAACCAGGTCTGTAGTCTGGTGCATTGGAGGGAATTCCTGCCCCCCAAACCCCAACCCCCCAACTCTCTCTCTCTCTCTACTGCCGAGTCTCATACACAAAGAGGGCACTGTACAGACTCTGTTTATAACTAAGCAGTCCCTGCACTGCAATTTAGGAGGCGTGCAGCTCAGGAAATTGCTGGCCTCTGCCGAGGCATGCTTTCACTGAGGGAATGGTATTCATCAGCCAAGTAATTGGCAGGTTACTTTTTTAAATACCTTGTTAGTAATTACCTTATAAACAAAATAACACATTTCTAAACCGAAAGGTTGCTTGGACTTGGTGTGAAGAGCAGCGGCACTGATCATACCAAACAATTTGAGAAATATGCGTGCCGCATCAGCCAAAAAAAAGGAAAAGAAAAGCTATGACAGAGTTTCACATTGGGTGGTAAGTTTTAGCTTTACAAGCACGAGAGAGTTTGTCATTTTTTAATTCCACAGGCTAATTGTGGGACTTGACTGTTTGCATATCTGGAAACATGAAACTGGTGTGCGCCGCTAGTCAAATACACAGTATTTTTGTCATTTATTGGAGCGATGCTGTCTGTATTTTCAGAGCAAACAACAGGATCACCAGGATCTCTGTGGAGCAGCTCAGGCCCTTCCTCGCTCTGGAAACACTCGACCTCAGCAACAACAACATCGTGGACATAAAGGCCAACTCCTTCCCCACTCTGCCCCTCAAGAACCTGTGAGTGTCAACACTTCTGTTTGTGCCTTTTTAATTGGTTACTTGTGCATCTGTAGGAGAATGTGAAATCTAAAACAGAATATTCTGTATTAGTGGTTTTAATCATGTGCAGGGACACCATAACAAACCAGTACTTTTATCGTAACATCTTAGCATTTTTGTAGCATCAGTAAAATATGTTATTCCTGGAAAGTATGCTGGAAATCACCTCTATGTCTCCAAACATTAATGAACCTGTAAAGTAATTTTTCATCTGCCTCCTTCTGTCTCAGTTTCCTCAACAACAATCGGATCTCATCGCTGGAGACGGGCTGCTTCACCAACCTGTCCAGCAGCCTGCAGGTTCTCCGGCTCAACCGCAACCGCCTCTCCACCATCCCAGCCAAGATCTTCCAGCTGCCCAACCTCCAGCATCTGTAAGCTTGCTGCGTTTTGCACAATATGATTTCTACAGAAATCTGTGGGGGGTTTTTTTCATCTTATGCCATGATCTTGATTCTTTCCAAGTTCTAGCAGCAACTTCTTTATGAAATTCATAGTTGACAGTATATATGGGGGGACTCAAGAGCAAGGTTATCTTTTTATTATGTGCTAATAAATATATTGGTAGAGTTTGGGCATTTTATGAAAAATTACTACTGGCCAGTTGATGTGATTTGCCACCACTGTGGCAGAGATTTGATTTTTAGGGTTTTTACTAAATCCTGCTTTAAGGAATCCTGATTTTTTTTTTTCATACATTTCATATTTACATAACTTTAATCTTTAGATTTTCTTTAAATGATTTTATAAGAAAATAGTTTTAAAATTCACTTCAAAATATCTGCATAAAGTACAAGGTATTTGCAGCATCAATTTAAAACTCTCAGTGTTGTACCAGCCTCTAAAGCTGCATGGTTCAAACTCTGCAGTTTCCTCCATTTGAGTTTTCCTTGCTTCTGCTCTGACGCTGATTGTGCTGTGTGTGTTTCAGAGAGTTGAGCAGGAACCGGGTCCGCAGGGTGGAGGGCCTAACGTTCCACGGTCTGCATGCTCTTCGCTCCCTGAAGATGCAGAGAAACGGGCTCAGTCGCCTGATGGACGGAGCCTTCTGGGGCCTCAGCAACATGGAAGTCCTGTAAGGAACTTTACAAGTGATGTGCATCAATTTCGGATCTTCCAAATGTAGCTTAAAGTCTAATTTTGTGCGTATGTGTGTGGGGGCCTGCAGGCAGCTGGACTACAACAACCTGACAGAGGTGAGTAAGGGCTGGCTGTACGGCCTGCTGACTCTGCAGCAGCTCCACCTCAGCCACAATGCCATCAGCAGGATCCGACCTGACGCCTGGGAGTTCTGCCAGAAACTCAGCGAGCTGTGAGTCCACCTCTTTTTTTTTCCTGTCCCCCTCCCTCTGCACCCTGTCTTTCCCTCCTCCCTCTCATTATTCCCTCCTCACTTTCCATTCACATTCTGAACTCCCAACACTTTTCTGTGTCGCCCTCTCCTCCTCTCTCGACTCCCGCCTGCCCTTCCTCACACTCCAGTTCCTCCCATCGCCAGTCTACACACACACACACACACAGACAAAGCAGTGTCTCTTATGCTGTGCCAGTCGGTGCCAACATTAAAGCACTGCCAAAAATATTACACACCCCTTTGCCTCTTTTCTGCTCTGCTGTCACTTGAGCCAAAACATGGGCCTCCGTAAGTCCCATTTATTTTTCCTATTGGAAATTCCATTATTAGTCGCAGTTTCTTTCCTTGTGAAAATACTACTACATTACCCCCAGACTTCAGACTTGATTTCCCACCCATCAGCACACATTCCTGGAACCAGATTGAATTTCCTTTGTTATGGCTGTTGTTTACAGCAGCGGTCAGCTCAGTGTTTGCAGTGTCTGGCACATTTTTTTTTTCACAGAGAAGTTGTTTTTTCCCCCCCCCCCCCCCCCCCGTTTCTCTCGCTCTTATCGCATAAACCTGAGAGTAAACAAGCCGCCTGTCGGCTGGGAACGTGCCCAGCTATCTGATGTGTTCTCATCAGAGTTTACTTAAAACACTGCCTGCTCAGAATTGTTTGTTTCACAATTTCTGTTTTGTTGCAAAATTTGATTTTCTCTGACTCGCTCAGAATAAAGGTTATCATAAAATGAAATCACAGTCACAGATTGTAGATAACTCAAGTTTTGAAACATAAGGATTTTTTTTTACTATTCCCAGACATTTAAGTTTGGTGATTTCATAAATGTAGACTGCATAAAGCTGTGTATCTTCTGTCCTTCTTTGTAATGGATTTGTCATTCGTTCCTAAAAACAGCAGTCTTCGTTTGTAGAATCACACAACAGAGATAAGACATCAACCTGTATAAATAACATTTAACACCAGAACCTTTAGATTAAATCAGTGAATTTGGAAAATAGTTTGGAGGGGTTCTGGAGCAAAGTACATCTTTTTGAAAGAGCAGAAAGTTGAGAAACTGGGCAAACTGTGTCACATCTAAACAGGGTGATGCTGCAAGAGGTTTGAGGTATTAACCCAAGGTGCTCACTGTTTGTGTTTGTGTGCTATCCAGGCTTCTCTGGCACTATTCTAATGTTGTGTTGTTTTTTTTTTTGGTATTTGTCCTACAGCAACCTCTCCTCCAACCATCTGTCCAGACTGGAGGAATCCAGCTTTGTAGGCCTCAGCCTGCTGGACGAGCTCCACATCGGAAACAACCGTGTGAGCTTCATCACTGACGGAGCTTTCCGTGGCCTCTCCAACCTGCAGATGCTGTAAGTTCAATGCAGCCTTGTATTACAAAGTGCCATTCAGTTCCTTAGGACTTAGTTCACACTTAAGCTAAAACAAAACCACACCAAACAAAGTCATAATTTCATAAAAATCTTTTAGAAAATTAGATTGCTAGAAAAAGAATGAAGCTTCGTTGACTTAGCTTAGCTTTCGTAGAGAATGCTTTGTGGTGTCAGCGTTCGAGCTAAAGTTAACATCAAATGTACCTATAAATCCGTTGTAGTAGTACTGCACAGGCTCCTCTGTTGCCCCTCCCAGCCTCTTTAAACCCACCTTCACCATCAATCCCCTGCCTGAGTGGAAATATCCTGCCTGATTTGTTTTGGGGATGTGAAATAGATTAGTGTGTTGAGGTCTCTCCACACACATAAAAAAACCTCTGCGAGGCACAACCCCAACCTCAACAACCCCCCAACCCCAACCCCCATCTTTCCCCTTCCTCCACACAATCCACCCCCCTCCTCTCCCACATCCACATTCACCCATCCCCCCTTTCCCACAGAGAGGCTTGGTAACATTTGCCCTGGTTGGGATTGTTTTAACTGGAACCAAATGTGAGCTGTGCTGTTGAGGTCACCGTAGGGCAGGTGTGCAGCTAGGTGGACACGGATTGCTTCAGGGCTTCAAACCTGCCACCCCCCTTCCACAAACACACATACACACACCCTTCCTCAATCTCAATCAGCCATAGCCAGGCATGCCGAGGAGGAAAATAACTGTTTGAAAGCATTAGAGCAGCTGAGGGATCAAAGGAGGCAATTTCTACGGGAAACACTGTACTTTTAGTAGTTTGGTGTGTTTTTCTCCGTGTGGATAGCAAGATAAATGTCTCCGTTTTTTTTCCCAGCAGCCACAGTTTGAGTTTGATAGCAAAACATGTTCAGTGAACATCAACAGTTATCATCAGCCTTTGGTGTCATTCCCTCGAAATCAAAGAGCAAGGGTTTTGTTTGTAGAGCCACAGGGAGAAATCCGTTAAAGAAAACACAGAGAGACCAATTTTCTGCCCCCAGAGTAGTAGAAACTAGACCAGGAGCCAGTTTACCAGCTATTCCAACGTTTAAACTTTATTATAAAATAAGTGGAGATTTCTGCACTAATAAAGTAAAAAGTTTGCACCAGACAAACTAGTTCTTACATAGAAATTTGCTTTTATTAAGCTACATATGCCTGCCAGATGTAATTGTTAAAACTTACGTTAGCTTGCTAGTAGTATAATCCATTTAAATGAAAAGGGAAAGAAATGATGGAATATGGTTGACATATCTGTTTGACACTTAGAAATGCTGTTTAATAATCAAGAATTTAAACGACAGTCTCAACAAGGCTAAATTAACAGTTAAGGCCAGTCATGCTAGCATATGGGTAAATGGAGAAATGTGTAGGCCTACTATTAAAAGTAGTCATAGTCGTACAGTTTAGAGTGGGAAATATTTAATTATATTAACTTGACATTAAAACAACCATTTGTTGGCATAGTGTTTTATTTTACTCTAAACAGGTAATATATCAACAAGCTAACATTCATTTTTGTCAGTTAGCTCAGTTAGCTACACAACAGTGACACCTGGAAGTTACTGGGTGTTAACATTTAGTAACAACTAATCTCTGCTGAAGAACTAGTTTGTGTGGTGCAGTTATTTTAGTGATGTGTAAATCTCCTAATCATAAAAACTAACATCATAACTAGGTTACTAGTTAACTAGGTTTTCTGGGTATTGTAGGAAATCAGCAACTAAAGCAGAAATAGTGAATGAGGTAGTTTGATCAGAGTTAACCAAGAGTAGGAGGGTTTACCAGAATTTTTTTTCACAGATGAATCCATAGTTTAAAATCTCATATTCATGATGTATTTCATGGTGGATGGAGGATCTGTAGCAACATTTCGTTTGAGGGTGACTCGCATACATGTTTGAATTGCATGTAGTATATTTATCCCCACAAATTACATTTAAAATGGAGCGCACATGTTATATTGCAGCATTTCCTTGTAAAACTTTTTTTTCCTATGCTGCACAGAAAAGCTATCGCAGACTTTTAAAAGTGCCGCAAAGGCCAAGAAAGAACTTCCTGTAAGGCATGGAGCCGCCTTGAATATAATTTTAACGTCTGAAGTATTTTCCCCCTCACACGAAATGTAAAGCCGCATAAAGTTTTATTAACATCGCAAATGCAGTTGTTTTCTGGGTGTGGATTTTTTTTACAATGCGGTCTGTCTTTGTTTCCTCTCAAAGGGATCTCCAAAATAATGAAATATCCTGGACCATCGAGGACATGAATGGGCCTTTCTCTGCTTTGGATAAGCTGAAAAAACTGTGAGTTCATGCCCACCACCATATTTGACTTAATTAAACACATGAACAAAGTAAGGTCAATGAGTAAAAGTTTATCTTTGAAACTGATCAGACATTTGTTCTTTTCTCAGATTTCTGCAGGGGAACCAGATCCGCTCAGTGACCAAGAAGTCTTTCTCCGGCCTGGACGCGCTGCAGCATCTGTGAGTCGGCCTTGTGTTTCACTGATTGTTTCCAAAAGTCCGAGCTGTAAACTAAGCGGGGTGAATCACACTGAGACACAGAGACTGTTTGTTAGACCCATACACCCAAACTGTCTTCTCCCATTCCTCCTCTTTGATGTGGAACCAAGAAAAAACTCTGCCATTAGTATCTTTACATGTGTGCCAGACTATATCGATCACCAAGGCATGTGGAGAGGGCTGTGTGTGTGTGTGTGTGTGTGTGTGTGTGTGTGAGTGAGTGTACAACAGCTGCATTTGATTCTAATTAGAGTTTTTTCCCAGCCTTTGCCAGAGCTCAAAGCAGCCCAGAGACGGGCCTCTCTTGATTAACACAACAAACTGCTGCCCAGAGTTTTATTGTTCTGGAGCCCAGACCTTCTTTTTCTTCTCTCGACTGAAGTTTTTGTAGCCTTCACTCCATACGGCTGATGTTGGCAGAAAAAGCTGAGAGGATCATAACAGTCCTAATTTCTTCTCTCTTTACTCCACAGAGATTTGAGTAATAACGCCATCATGTCCATTCAAGCGAACGCCTTTTCTCAGATGAAGAACCTGCAGGAGCTGTAAGTGTGATCCTGTTTGAGGACCGGTTTGAGTTAGTGTTGTGTTGTAGTGCTTATGTGGGGCAGAGCACCAGGTGAAAGTCATTATGGTCTGATGAGAAAGTCAGCACCAAACAGCACTTACCTCAGTGTTAATAACGGGTTCACAGTTTCCTTTGTCTCCTTCCATTAAAGGATAGTTTCCAGTCACAAGCAATGCAAAGGAATTTTTACATTTTCTCAAAATTACATTGACTTAATGGATTGTGTGTTAGACAAATTGCATATACTTTACCGATGTATTGCTTCCAGCACTGTTCACATGGGAATAATGTTTTCATGGGAAACCTGGTGGGTTATAGTAACTGAGGAGATTGTAAATTCTGTACAAGTGAGCTGCCGCTCTAATTTGTATTTTAAATTTTCCACTTAAAAATAGCTTGCATATAAATCCATATTAATAAAGGCATTTAACTTTGATACATTTTTGCCACTGTCATCTACTTTTAAAGTTTTACATTTCACAAAATAGGTTTATTCACTTTCTTGCCAAGAGTGAGATGGAGAAACATAAATTGTTTTACACTTACTCAGGCGACTTGTTTCCCCATGTTTCCACTTTTTTGTGCTCTGCTGAGCTTACTGGCTGCTGGTTCCAACTTTACATTTACCGTACAGAAATGAGAGAATTCACTGAAATCATATTGGCTGAACATGTGGTTTGTATATGATTTGCGTACAAAAGTTCCACTCTTGTCTAGATCTGAGCTACATTTTAACTTCTAACAAACTGTGCCAGAAATCACAGACAACCAGCTATCTGACATAATATTACTGCAGAGAGAATTAAATGCTTCGGGTATCTTCTCCCCTGGCAGGCGCCTGAATACCTCCAGCCTGCTGTGCGACTGCCAGCTGAAGTGGCTTCCCGTCTGGGTGGCAGAACAAACCTTCCTGCCCTTGGTCAATGCCAGCTGCGCCCACCCGCAGATGCTGAAGGGCAGGAGCATGTTTGCCGTCAGCCAGGACGAGTTTGTGTGTGGTGAGTGATGCATTCATTTGATGTAACACCTTTATGCACACACACATTGTAATGCCTCAAAAACAGCCATTTATCCAAGACAGGTTTTCCATTTACAAACTGACCCAGATTGTTCAGTATTTTCCTCATGGACTTCTTGACGAACTAATGAGTCTCATAGAGGGAATATTATGGAAATTTACCAAGTTAAATTTTTAGCTTTCCTGGTCACTGTCAGAGAGGATCAAGTAGGAAATAATACAGTTCAGTTTTTCCCCTCTCAGAGCCTCATCGGCCCCCAATTTCCAAACAAAACAGAGATGTAGACCTGAACACAGTGACTGACATTGTAGAACATGGACTTTCAGAGTGTTTGGCAATTTAAAATGTTCCCTCCTGTTTTTGCCCAGATGATTTCCCAAAGCCTCAAATCACCGTTCAGCCGGAGACCCAGTCAGCCCTCAAGGGCACCAATGTGACATTTGTGTGCTCGGCGGCCAGCTCCAGCGACTCACCCATGACCTTCGCCTGGAAGAAAGACAACGAGGTCCTGAACGACGCAGAGATCCATAACCAGGCTCACCTGCGAGTGCAAGGAGGAGCTGGAGGCGAGACGGAAGTGACGGAGTACACAACCACCCTGCAACTACGTAACGTGGAGTTCTCCAGCGAGGGAAAATACCAGTGTGTCATCTCCAACCACTTTGGTTCATCCTATTCCACCAAGGCCAGACTCACTGTCAACAGTAAGTTTGGGATGGGAGAAATCAACTGTTTGGGATGTGTCTTTATCCCCAAGGTCCTTACAGTGCCTGTCAGAGTCTTATGTGATTCACAATCTTTCCCATTTCCAGTGCTCCCTTCCTTCACCAAGATGCCCATGGACCTGAGTATCCGTGCTGGAGCAACAGCTAGGCTCGAATGTGCCGCTGTGGGTCACCCTTCCCCTCAGATCGCCTGGCAGAAAGATGGAGGTACAGATTTTCCTGCTGCCCGTGAACGCCGCATGCACGTCATGCCGGAGGATGACGTCTTTTTCATAGTCGATGTCAAGACTGAGGATATTGGCGTTTACAGTTGCACAGCTCAGAACACAGCTGGATCCATCTCTGCAAATGCTACACTTACTGTTCTAGGTAAGAAATGTCACTGTCATAGCAGCGACTGTATGACGTATAAATAAACCTATGTACTCTTGTTTCTTGTCACACTAATTTATTTTTTGTGGCTTTCATCCTTCTGACAGAGACCCCCTCCTTCCTGCGGCCCCTCATGGATCGCACAGTGGCCAAGGGTGAAACCGCCGTCCTCCAGTGCATTGCAGGTGGCAGCCCTCCCCCAAGGCTGAACTGGACCAAAGATGACAGCCCCTTGGTGGTGACCGAGCGCCACTTTTTCGCAGCTGCCAACCAGCTCCTCATCATCGTTGATGCGGCTGAGGCCGACGCTGGGAAGTACACCTGCGAGATGTCCAATGCGCTGGGCACAGAGAGGGGCAACATTCGACTGGCGGTCATATCGAACCCCAACTGTGACCCTGGCGTGCAAGGTAGCGTGGGAGTCGGTATTGTGGGTGGAGCAGGAGCGGAAGACGATGGATGGACCACAGTGGGAATCGTAATCATAGCAGTGGTGTGCTGCGTGGTGGGCACATCACTGGTCTGGGTGGTCATTATCTACCACACCCGACGTCGGAATGAGGACTGCAGCGTTACCAACACAGGTGAGGTCATGATGCCCTTTCTTAGCTGGAGTTGACTGACTAATGAAAGTGTATGATATAACTTGATGCCCTTGTGCTCCAGATGAGACCAACCTGCCTGCCGACATTCCCAGCTACCTGTCCTCCCAGGGCACGCTGGCTGACCGACAGGACGGCTACATCCCGTCAGAGAGTGGCAGCAGCCATCAGTACATGCCGTCGTCAATTAGTGGCTTCTACCTGCAGCCTAAAGACATGAATGGTAAAACACCTACCTTTTGTTCTTAGTCCTAAAATCAAATCCTTCTGCAGCCTCACATTTTTAATACATGATGCCATTCGCTCACCCATACAGGTCTTTGTCAGCTGGATACTGGAAGTGAAGCAGACATGGAGGCGGCCATCGATCCTCTGCTCTGCCACTATCAAGGTCCAATAGGCTCACTGCTTCGCCGAGACATGTTCTCCACTGACCCATCAGAGGTCTTTACAGGTCTGTGCAGCTTGTTTAGTCAAATGGAAAATGTTCCCTTGATCATTATTCTATTTTTGATAAAGAACACTATGCCCAAGTCTACACATAGTACTTCTGTTATCGCTGGAATTTGTCTTTCACACTGTGTAAACTCATAGTTTCCATTTTTTCCTTTCAGGCTGTTCCATGGACCAAAAGCCCATCTGCATTGACTCATACAACGGCAGCCTGAGCAGCTCTAAAAGGAGGGACTACTTCCTATCTGAGCATTTTGACCTCTGCTCCTCCACTGTCATGATGCAGCTCCCCAGCGCCAATCTCCATCTCGGCCCCTCCCATCAGCAGAGTGACAGCCGACCATCCATGGAGGACGGAGACGTGAACGACTACGGCCGACCTCATGAATGCCTTTCTCCCTGCAACACCTTCATGGGTACGTCTACAGTTTATCAGTTTTCCTAACTTTCCAGATTTTGTCCATGCTTTGTTTCTGACTTCGTCTCACACTTTTTTTTTTTGTCACTCAGGAACATTTGGAAAAGCTCCTTGGAGGCCTCAGCAGGACCTGTACACGGGCTTTGGCCCGCCGTCAGTGACGCATAATGGAATAACTCTGCATGAGAACCCTTACACCACCCCGGACATCGATTCAGACCACGAGGAGAACAGTTTCACCAAGGACTCAGCGTCAGAGCAGAGCAGCAGCGTTTATGAACAGCCGTTTGACAGCAGCAGGACTGAGCCTTTGCCACAACGCAGAACGAGCACTTAGTTGAGTGACTGAGCTCCTGTTTGCTCTTGTTTTTCATGAAGAGGACAACCAAAAAATTATTATTAATAATAATAATAATAATAAAGATTTCTACCTCACTAAATGGACACTTTTGCAATAAAGGACTCCTCAAATGTGCAACGAGTGAATGTAATGGACAATTTGATGTTCCTACAGAATCGAAAAGGAGCATATTAACAGCTGTTCTTTAAGGACACAGCCTCAGTTTAATAATATAGATGAATATATACGTTTTATATAAAGTTTATTATATTTTGTAAATTGTATATAAACAGATTCCATTATTTTTGCTTACCTTTTGTGTATGAGTATTTTGCGCCCCGCCCTATCCAGTTATTCCAGCTTTGAATGAAGCAATGTTTTGCACATATGTAAACAATAAAAAACACCTTAATGTGTGCTGCTACATTCACTTAAGTGCTGCGAGTCTTCAGTGATGTTACTGTCCTTATCATGCAGGAGATTGGAGTGTCATATATTTAGAGGCTGTGGAGCTGGTGGTGGGGGGTAAACACTGGCCTTTTAGAGAAGAACCACGGAGAGTACAGGTGTGTCATCAGTCAGCCCCATGAGGCCTTGCCATATGGTTAAAAAAATCCAGAGGGGAGCTGTTAGCATATAAGCTAAATGATGTAGTGTAGTACTACTAAAACTAAAACTACAACTGACAACTAACTCCCCTTTGACTCTCTCTCTATCTCTTTTCTCTCTCTATTTCTAGCTCTTTCTCTGAAAAAAAAGACATTTACTAGGCTAGTTATATGTTAGTTCATGCAGCTGCAGGTTTTCTGGTACTTGTGTCAGGTGGAGCCTGGTACTGAGTATTGAGGTGCTCTTTGTAAATCACTTCTCTTTGTGTCTCATTTGTACAATGCTTTGGACAAAAGCACCTACCAAATGTAAAATATGAAAGACACCACTACTAAAGTTCTACCACTATTAGTACTGCCATTACTAAGTACTTACTATTGGCCTGGGCCTACAGTTGATTTTGTTATTTCTACTAATGATAGTTCACTGCTGTAGTTCACCACATCTAGGACTACCACTGCTCCTACTACTACTGAAGCAAGAATAGCTGTAGTAGCAGCTGAGAGATTAGTAATAGGAGTACTAGTAGCAATATTAGCATTAACAGTAGTAGTAGTAGTAATAGTAGGTATAGTGGTAATAGTTAAGATCAGTGTTGCTTCAGATTTTTGTCTTAATTATGATATTATTATTAAGATTATGTCTTAATACAACACTGCCCATATGTACATCAAATGAGTTATTGGTCACATTCCTCCTGTTCATACAGGCGGTGAAGTAACCCCCTACGAGTGCAAAGTATGGAAGAGATGTGTAACAAAACCCACAGTCCTCCTTCTGTGCAAAAAGTTTAGCTAAAGCCAACATGATGGTGGCAATGTGAGTTAGCCAAATTAATATTTTCCAAAGTTAGTCTCTCTTTATACCGCATCTCTGCACAGAATGAGAACAGCAGACAAGAACCTCCACTCTAAATATAATACTACTACTATTACTCCTGCAGCCAATGCTGTTACTAACCATCACTACTATTACAGCTGCAGCCACTGTCATTAATAGTGATTCTGTTGATAAAGATGCTAAAAATTAAATGATGATTATAATAATTATAAATACTATACACAATTACTGATGGAATAGTATGGTATGATATATCTTAGCCCAAACTAGACTCTCTCTGTTTGCAGGATGACTCATCCCGCCCTCCCTGATCCCCCAGCCCTTCTCGCCTGGCGGTTTGTTGTTTCAGGCCTCTCCTCTTCAACATGAGGGAAAAAGGTGTGCTTGTGCACCAGGCTAGCTGTTGAAACTTGCACTTGGAAAGCATATTGCGGCTCGCTGTCTGCCACACCGGAGCTGTGTTTACTAAATGGCTGCTTCACGATGGTGGTGCCAGCAGTTTGGAGGGGATATAGTCAGATCCCCTATCCAAGGCCAGTTGTTTCAGTCTTGCGTTTAACCTGGCAACACAAAATGAATTGGAGTGAAAAGCAGTAAAATGGACTTTGTTTTGTTATAAGCATGTACACCCTAAAGGTCTGTGTTTGGATCTGACTCTTCTCAGTTGGCGTATGGAAATCCTGATGATGAGACTTGCTTTCCTAGGATGTTTTACTTCTCCCATACTTCTGGCTGACTAATGTTTAAGTACACCTGGCTGTTGGCTACGCTGTGCTGGTTTGTATGTCTTTACCCCACTGTAAAGGAATGAGGGGGTTTGTTGGAAGTCTTGCCAGTTCTTTGAGGAGGCTGCGATTAAGACAAGATGGTGGAGCCACACACATCCAAACACCTGGGAAACAGCTGCTGCTGCCGCTGCTGAGGCAACATTCAAGGACCAGTCCACTTCTGCCTAATGACCTTATCTCAGCACGGAGTTGTGTAAGGTTAGAGCAGAAACCATGTCTAACAAACCTGACCCTCCAGGATGGATAAGTGGGGCCTGGGAGTGATAGATGATAAACTGTGGATTCTAATTGCACTTCTAGTCGAACACAATGTGGTGATATTTATAGGACTGACACGTTGTATTGTTTGGAAGTAAATTTTCAGAGCTTTGTGTGGGCAAAATGATGTATGATGAGCTGGTGATGCATGTGAGATGTGCATAAACAGAACAGAAGGGTCCACAGAAGGGATCTGTGGCAGATGAAAATTCTCTTTGGTTCCTCTCTACAAGTGACTGACCAGGGGTGTCTTTTAGTGGAAAAATAAAATAAAAAATAAACCCCCACACTAGACATTAAACCAGAATGCAAAGCTGCTGCAAGACAGCTGTAACTCTTGCTCTTGGCAGCTAGAAACTATCGCTATCGCTCTACAGCCATTTACAAGCTGAATACAACATGATGAAACCTGTTTTATAGAAGTTGACAGTGGACATCATGAAGAAAATCTCTGGCAGAAGAAGGGCTAAGTCAGATATGTTGAGGAAAAGCAGTTAAGGTGCTACATTGGATTATGTTGAAAAACTCAAAATTGAAGATTGTTAAACACATAAGGATCTGGGGGATTTTGCCTTGGACTGCTTTGCTCAAGGTCACTTAATGGCCAGAGTGGGAATAAAGTTTCTTCTCCTTTCAAAGTTTAGCAGCTGGTCTGGTGGATTCAAACCTTCTTGTAAACAATATGCGAGTCCCTCTTGAACACAAAGGTTTTACACTTCACTAAACTATCCATGTTACAATTAAGTGGGTGGATGTAATTCCCCCCGGAATTATTTATTTACTCCTTTAGGAAAGTCTCTGAAATTACTGCAACCAAAAAACTATTTGTGACCTAACAAGCGACTGAGGCGCAGAAGGTTTCCACTTTTAAAAGTCACTGTGGATCCAGGCGTCTCCTGCTGAGTCTGCAGTCAGCGACAACCTTCACATTTCCAGTCGGCGGGGGAAGAAAACAGCGGCCAGATTGCAGAATAATTTCCCCTCTTTGATTCTGCGTCCAGTGAAATGAGACAGGAAGTTGACTAGTCCTCCAGACCACCAATGACTGGCAGAGGAGTGAAGGAATCTGCCTACCGCCTGGTCTCAGATCAGCGTATTATCTTGATTTTCTGACCCCATCTAGTTCACAGTGACAGTCAGACACTGATTCAGGGTCAGCTCCCCAGGCCACCACTGCTCTCCACACCCCAGAGACTGAGCCAAGAAAATGAATTGAGCATTCCACGGTCTTATCTCATTACCAGACACTCTGAATTTTGTAGCTAATTTGCCTTCATTATTGCCAGATGTGGTGACATGCAGACAGATGTTTATTATATTGAATAGCTACAGGGGGCTTGGAGAAATGATTATTCTTCTGTTATGAAGTTCAGGAAATCTGCTGGGGGATTGGTGTCTGACTTTTATGACCACTGAGCTTGTTTAAACATTAGATACACTTTGTTGGTCCTAAAATACAGATTTTAAAAAATGAAGTGACCCCAGCTGTCGGTATGTGAGGTCACACTCACTCTGACTCCGACATCTCAGCTAGATTTGTGTTGTGTTGCATTCACGCATGGTTTTTGCTCTTCCTGGCTGATCATTTGGGTTTCACTCTTATGTGACAAAACATTTCAATCATTCACAGATTATCATTGAGCTTGGTGAGAATCTTTTGACCATCGGATCACAGGAGCAGCACTTGCAAACACCAGCTGAAGCCAAATTCATCTTGGAAATGCAGAGATCCCACGGTCATAAAATATGTTCACACAAGTTGCCATCAGTGTGAATCCCAGCACGGACTACATAAAACCCCATCAGACCCCATCTTTTCAATCTCCAATGCAGCCACGGCTCTTTGTATGATTAAAAGCATATACAAGGGCTCTGCATCTTGCAGATGTTGCCATAAATCACCGGTTGGCCCTGCCTCTGCAACTGGCAGCCTGACAAATGTTCCACAATAACTACAGCCCCCACCCCACCCTTCCAGTAAAAAAGGGGGAAAAAAAGAGAAGGGGTATAAGAGAAAGAAAAAAAAAAGCCTGGAATTTCTGCCCGACTGCTTGTAACTCTTTCAGGACTATTATAAAGTCTCAGCCATGTCAGCACAGGTGGAAACCTGAGGGGTCGTAAAACCAGAAAGAAAAAAAGACCTCCTACTCCAGGCTTTCTCTCTCCCAACAATGTCTTAAACTCCCCGCTGTCCCGGCCAGCCCTCCACTGTGACTAATTCCACACAAATCTCAAGAACTAAATCAGTCAGGCTGCCTGTGTGTCTGTGGACAGTAGTAACCAACACCCCCACGCCTGTAAAAGACGCAACCACAATGGCTGAGATGAAGAGCGGGCTGTGAATCACAGTCTCCAAGACGCTGGAGAAAGATGCTGTCTGTAGGCAACTTTCTAAACTCATATCTCCCCCTCATCCTGCTACTTTAAAAAGTCTTACACTGATACTGAGGCGCAAAAGCCAATTAATTAATTCATTAGGCAGCTGGAATTGGACTGCTGAAGTCAAAAGTTCACTTTGTCCATTGCTTTCGTTTATGACCAACAAAACTAATGACATTCTCACCAGCCTTAGCTGTACTTTGTGCTATTTAGCGAGTGCTAGCATGCTAAACACACTAAACTACGATAGTGAACCAGGTCAACATTGCCCGCTAAACATCAGCATTTTAGCACTGCCATCAAGAACATGTTAGCAGGCTGCATTTAGCTCAAAGCAATGCTAGCATGTCTTTAAGTAGACCTTATTCTTGTTTAGCTTTAGGGTGAGCCAGGCTAGCTAGTTGCCGAAGCTGTTTTGACCTAACATATCTTATGTTGTATTTTGCAGAGTAAGAGTGAGGTGTGAGGGCTTGTAGTGGTCAGAGTGGAGATTTATGAGCGAGACATTGACAACATTCTGCCCGAGGCTGAGCTGCTTCCCTGCACCTGGGACACTTAACCCGTCTTTGTTTTAGTTTTACAGCTTTACATGTTATTTCTCAGATGCTTACATTCAAGACTAGATAGTAATGCAGAGCAGGTAGCGGCACAACATATTCTAAACACCAAACCAACAAAAACATTTTTGTGAATGTCTTTTTCCTTAATGTAAAGTCTCTAAAATAATGTATTTTGATTACAAATCTAAAGTATATTGGTGAAAAAAAGAAACTGACAAGGTGGTCTGGCAAAAATTTGATGAAGTAACAAATATCAGTTTGTCAGAGTAAAACTGCACAAACAACACAACATTCAGACATGAGTTAAATTTAGCAAAACCGCCTGTGGTTCTGGTGTCAAATACCTCAGAAATAATCCCAAACAAATTACCAATAAGGAGGTAATTGTTGTCTGTGTTTAGCATATGTCAAACACTCAGTCTGGATGAGTCCCGGCTGGTGGGGCTTTGACCTCAGGTTTTTTTTTTATGAGCCACAGGAGGAGAAAAATGAGCAAAGGTGACCTTGCGAGTTTGGCTAAAACTCCAGGTGGTTTCCGTTGATCCTGTTAACACTATCTGACGCTCCTGCCTCGTTGCATTCCTTCACTGTAAGCGAAGAGAGCTGTGACATGGTGGCTGGTGGCTGGCAGCCTGCAATTATCTTTTCAATTTGTTAGAGCCTGTTTGATCCCCTTGACAGAGTGTCTGGAAATCTCTATCAAAGTAGATGATGATAAAGATGTCCACATATAGGTAAATTATGAATAAACAAGTGAAAATAGATTGCATGAAGACAGAAAGACAGGCAGACAGAGACAAGGGGTGTAGACTGCAGTAAGAACTTTAAAGGGCAAAGTAAACCACAAGTGAATTGTGATCAAATATCTGTGAACACCAAACTCAACCCACATGTTAATTCGTTTTCACAAATGCACAGTGTTGTGTCTCAACATGTCCAAATCCTGGATTGTGACTCAAATCTACATCTTGCAATTTACATGTGGGTTCTTGCTTCAGCAGCACTTCCATCCATCCATGTATCCATTTTCTAAGCTCAGTGTTGTTCACTGATTGGTTGTCATGGTTTGTAAACTTTTTTGAATAGTACATTAGCCACCGTTAGCTACAAGTCATACCAGACCAAGTTAGGCGGTGGCAGCAAAATGTCTGAGCGTACTTAGATAGGTAAGGGTGGATTTTGTTTCTATTGACTTCAACATTTCATTTACAAGGAAGAAAAATGGTCACAAGTTACGCAGTCACCAGTCAAGTGTTTTTCTTATTACATTAACCTTAAAAAGTTTTACTGAATGTCTCACGGCTAGCTTTTGTACGCAAACAGTGATGACAAACACAAAAACTGAGGATAAATACATATATTGTATACAATTGTGTACATAAAATGAGCCTATTTCAAAATGTACCTTTCAAAGTTTCTAGATGAATAAAGACACATTTTAAATCCAGTCTAAATAAAGCTGTGAGACCCCCTCAGTCATCAGCCTCTACCTGACCTTTGACCTTTTAAGAGAATCAACACTTCAGACACCCCTGGGCCAAACACACTGGCAATGAATGTGTGCTTGACCCCGGACTATGAGCCAAGAGACACACACACACACACCCTCAAATACACACAAGCTTGTCTTTTTTAACCAGTAAGTGTTTCGTAAAGTCCACCACTGATATGATTAAAATTGTTAAAAAATATTGTGTGCTAATGTTATTAGTCTTTCACATTCAACCCCTTTTAATACTCAAAAAATAGGCTGAAATAAACCTTTAAAAGGTTTGAAACATTATGTATATGTTATTTTAATGCTCATGGTTTTCACATAGGGGTGCACACAAATCTCCGTAAATCTCGGTTATTAGCTCACAACAAGATGTGATTTTGATTTTTTTATTTTATGGGGTTACCCCCCTACGCACCAGCAACCCCACCAAAAGTAGTTTTCCAAAGGCGTGACAGATGCAGTCCCTGGGAATGATGGGAAAAGCCTTGTGCTGACAACGAGCAAACAAACACTAAAGGTTTTTAATTTCAGGGCAAGCCTGATGTCGACAGCTCCAACAAATGAAAGCACAGGAAGGAATGAGGACGGGGGGGGCAAACGGAGAAGAGAAAGACCAACATGACACAGCGCTAACTGAGCCGCTTTCTTTAAAAAGAAGAAATATCTCTTCCCCTTTGTTGATGCTGAGAGCTCTTTGTAGAGACCTAATCTGATAACAGGGTGTGAGTGTTTTAATAAGTTAACCTCTCCACTGTTTACTGAGACCCAGAGCCGCCAGACGGTGTTTGTGAAACCTGCTGTGCTACATTGAGTCTCACTAAGGGGAGTAACACTTCCAAACAAAAGTTTCATCTTGTACTGATTATTGGCCTACATCTCCATTGGATTTTCAATAGCTTCTTGGGAAAGGAACGTTTGGACTGCCACAGTTTATATGTTGGCTGGAATGTCAAAGCAATTTAACTCACACTTTCTTCATGTGTGCCAGTCATTAATGAGTACAATATGGCCAATCCTTCCACATGCGATCAGTTCAATCTTGGCTTGATGGCCTGCGCTTTTTCCTCGTACGGATCCAGAATTCAGGGGATTTAAAGTCCAGCAGAGGGTAGAGACAGAAATGAACATGGCTGTGTACAAAGGAAAGACATTATGTGAGTTTGTTAGCCACTAGAAAGCCACATTTTGCATGTCTGCAGGTAAAAAGAGGCCTACAGGCTTCTGCACTTCTAACCTGGAGTCTGGTAATAGAAAAACCAAATACTGCCACACACTGAACTCTACAGGCATGTTCTGGCAGGCAGTGTTGAGCAAACAGCTCTGCTTTTTAGAACAACTGAGCTGTCGAATATTTATTGTTTGGTTAAGGTTTCAGTGAGAAATTACGACATCAGTCGATGGCATAGGAGCAGCTCAGCGAGGGGGGAATTTCCCACTTTCCCCTCAGACCAGCTCTGTCTGAGCCTGATCACCGCACAGATCTGTCCAGAAAGACTGCACGCTGTGCTGATGGATAGCTTGTCTTTGACAGATTCTCTCTGAATCTCAACAGTCAAGAAAAGTTTGTTTGAGTGACATGGTCTTATGAAAGCTACACTGATATTTTTGCTCATAGCTGATTTTGTTTTACTGTCAGAGTGGTAAAGCCTCTGAAACAGCAGGTAACTTATTGTCCTTTTAGCGACCTGTAAGCTGACGAGCTTGCTAACAAATAAGCTAGGTACCGGCTAGCTCAGAGAACTATTGTGACTGGTGCATTAGCGTGTTGCCAGCTGGTTAGCAGTGTTAGCAGTTAGCTTGTGAGCTGCAATTGTTCACCAACTTGCCTTAAAAAGTTTTTGCACCACCTATTTTGCAAGGACACAAGGATGAACTTCACTGTACCATTTTCTGGTTTGACCAGAAACAGCCTGGTTTACAAAGCCCCAAAACCCGATAAAGAATATTATGTGTTCTGAAAACAAAATACAAAAACAGAAAGTGGCGTGCAGACACACAGGCTACACACACCTCTTCAGTTGTCAGTCACTGGGATTAATTACACTTTTTAAGTTCACTTGATTGAAAACAGTTTAAATAAGTGCACCAAATAATAAAAATTTCAGATGGAGAGAAACCTCATATCAAAGCAGAACATCGTGGCTGATATTTAATGGCCTCATATATCAGTCTAACTCTACTAAAAAACTGCTGAGAAATACAAAAATAATCCCTCACAGGCCTAATATGTCATGTGCTCACGGGCCCACCCAGAAGAGTGACTGCAGCCATTTTTCTTTTTTCATAAGCTATTTTATCATCTGCTCTGTTGTGCTGAAAACGTACACACGTCCTCCCACACTGACTCAGTGAGCTCCAGATGGAAAACGGAGCCATCTTTCCCCCGAGTGACGGGCATTTTTGCGCTCTTTTCATAACAAAGATTCTCAAATGTTTTCCAGACTGGATGGCAGCAGCAGCCGCTATGTGGCGACTCCATCAGCGTCTTGGATAATGTCTTGGCACTGTCAGTTCAGTTTCTGAAACATAAATAAGGCTGTTATAAGTGCAGCCTGGCAGGCAGGGGCTCCAGCAGGCATCCTCCCTTGTCGTCTAGTGACCCCCTCCCTTGGGGGGGACAAGGACATTCACATGCTTTTATTTGTTACAAATAGGTGGATGTTTTGACAGTGTTATGCCATTGAGAGTTTTTAAGCTGCTCAGCTTTTCAAGTCTTACAGTAATATAATATTCCTGCCCAGACTTAAATTGTATATGATTTATAGGGCTATAAACTCAAATCACATCAAAGTATTAGTGAAAAGGGCCATCAAATGTGTGAGCATGATTATAGAGGACTAAAGAGACACTCAACGCTCAATTAACAGAAAGATTGAGAGTCAAGGTATAGATATGGAAAGGAAAGAGAGACGGAAAGAGAAGGAGGAGAAGGAGGAGAGAAGGCCTGCAGAGGCAACGTCTATCCTGGCCTGAATTACTATCATTATTCTAATGGCTTTGTAATGTTTTCTTTCCTGGACCAGTAATTGTTACCAAGCCCGCTGTTCAGAGGTGCAGGTGGACAAATTGCTGCCGAGCATTACTTTCCACCATAGCGAGGGGGGACATAATCATTTCCACCATCCTGGCTTCGAAGAGGACTTTACCCTCTCTGGGGCAGGTTGACCAGTGCGCCTATTTTACCGTCTAAGTCACATTTTTAAGAACAAACTACAGCAAAGACATCCTTTAAGTAGTCTCAAATTGTTTCTAAGCACTTTATTGTACTTCAAACTCTATAGTATAATAATGTTCCTGTAGGCTGCATCAAATATTTATGAAATCTATCACAGAATCAATAAAGATTTATTCAAGGGAATATGGAAGGAAGGCAAATTTCCTGACATTCTGCCATTTTCCCTTTTCTCCAGCGCTCCCCATGAGCCAGAGTTGTGTTGTATCTGCATGTATTGACCCTTTTAAACTTCCACGGTCCATATAACCCACATGAACCCCGCCCACCACCACCTGCGGCAAACTGTCCATGACTCTTAAAAACAGCCAGATGTTGCTTTGAGTCTGGGATTCCTAAGCAGTTTCATGACAAGGACTCGCAGGATTGATGCAAATTAGCTCGCTGATGTGAGAGGATTTTTCTTTAATTAATCTATGAGCAAATCATATCTCATTACTAACACAATTAGTGAAATAATGGAAAGAAAAAGCAGTTCATTGATTTGCTGGGAAAAGTAATGGAGTACACTGAAAAAATGTCTCTCATGTTTCTAATAAAGTGTTACCATTCTATTGTCCTCAACATGCCTTTTCCACTTTCTACTTTGGTTAGCGTGTTCCTACACTTCCCAGAGTGCCTTTCTACTACCTCCTATGGATCGTGTCTGGACTTGTTGCTTTCAGCAGTCATAGGAGTAAGAGGAGAAAATAATGACAGCCTCACTGGACACATTGGTGGAGCAAGAGTGGTAAGAGATTGCTAATGCAAAGAGCTGTTATAGTTGTTGAATGCTCCACTGTGTTCACCAGCTGGTCACTTACTTTATTTGATGTTGGGCAGGTAATATATAGTGAATTTATCTGTGATTTTTTTTTTTTTTTTTTTGCAAGAAACAGCTTCCTGCTCTGGGTGGGAACAGTGCTGATGAGAGCCTTTTGCCTTTTGAAGGTTATTATACAAACAATTGTGAGGATCCATTCATGAAATGGTCACACAAATGTTCAAGGTACCACACAGCCTTAGCTGTGGTAATTCACAGCAGTCACGCAGGAGTACATAGAGGACACATAATAGCCTCACCTAAGGTCTTGATTCAGAAAGACTTGGGCTCTCCAAGTTTTCAGACATTAGTCTGACAAAAACATTTTTTTCCTCTTTCTTTTTTCCCACCAGCGTTTTTCTTTTCATTCCCAGATGGGTCTTTTCTGAGTTCTTTAAAGTCCTTGCAGGCGAACATACATCAAAAGGCGTATTCCACATCTTTTGAAAGCGTTGTAATTACCAGCGTGAAAGCAGCACATATGTGGCGCACACTGCATCAATCATACAGTAACACCTGATTTTAATCACCTTGCTATGGCTGCAGTGATCATTTTGACACCCATAAAATAGCTGCGAGCTAAATGCCTGAATATGGAATAGTGGGATATTAAAAACTATAATTTTCAGAGAAAAAGCACAGTGTCAGCCACCAGCTCCCATTGTTTTCATGAAATGAGAAAACATGCTCACATGAATATTGTTTTAGTTCTCTTCCCCACAGTGAATTTGAAAAATGGGCCCTGACATCTCAAAAAACATGGCTTTATTCAACACCACAGTCCACAAATAAAAACACAAAAATCAAATTTTCAAAATTTTGGTGACAAAGGGAAAGAAGAAGAAGCTTTAGGGGAGCAGTTCTACAGTCTTGACCACAATTAAACAGTTTTTACCACTGGTAATCTGTAAATTGTGTTACTTTTGCACTGCACCTCCCAGAAGTCACCTCTCGAACAAGCAGACACAGAGCAATACTATTTGTTTGGAGTTGTGTTTCTGTCTACTTTCTGATATAATTCCAGTATTCGTTCTCCTTTTCGCTCTGTTTTTGTCTCCACCAATCCCTGAAGGAAATATGTGGCACCTTGGCCCTTGTTTTTTGTCTTGAACATGTGAAATGCATCACTTCCTGTGCGACAGGAAAGAGCACCCAGTCACTGACTTTAAAACACCGAATGGAGAAAGTTTGACAAACTGTCACTTTCACTATCTGGGTTTTCATCCTTTATGACATTTTTAAAGGGCTTTTCTTGGTATTAACATGGATTTGACATGCATTTTTTTGCTGGGCATCATTCACACATGTTATTAAGCAGCTCTCCTGGATTATTGTCTTTGGCCCTCGCCCACCACAGTGCGAGTCAGTGAGCCTCACCATGCTGTATGGGAGAGACATGTTTCTGGTCAGTGACTCATGCAGCATGTTGAACCATGTGAAACCACAGCTCTGTGCCCTTGTGTTAGTCTGCCAGGAGGCCTACGGTGCTGTCAGAGTGTGCCTCACAAGCCGTTTCCATGCTCTCTCAGCGAGCAAACTTGCAAACAGCTGTGTTTTCCATCAGAAGTGGTTTCTAGAGATGAGTGGGTTTTTTTTCCCGTCGTCCTGGGGTGGGGGTGGGGGGCAGTGACAGGATCAGGGCGATTGGGAGGCAGGGCTGCAGATAAAACTGAGATGTGCCTCATACTCAGTGGTACGGTCTGTGTTTACTGGTGGTGGAGACATGTGAAGAACGTCACCATGGACTGTGGGGCTGAACTGGGTATTGAGTATTTTCTTAACTAACGAACTGTGAGATGAGTCACTTAAAGTCACATTAAACCTTATGTCTGGTTCAGACTTAAATGTGTGCAGTTTGTTAACTTGATGCAGGGATATAAAAAGAAAACAAATCATTCACAAAGACGAAAGCAGGCCCCTTTACTGTACTGCCACTGTTCTCCCTACACTGTCTGTGTGTATTCATTCTATGTCACACACACACATGTGTACATAGAGGATTTAATTTGTATTTACATTATGACACTGTTGTCTGTTCTTGGGGTTAATTTACAGGTAAATAAACTGGATTCAGGCCAGTGTAAAGTGAAGTGTTGCCCAGAAGCCTTCTTGAGTGGAACAGGAGGCAGGATCAGAGCGACCTCTAGTGGTTACACTTGCAAATTCAGTTGGGTTTTCAGAGAAGGCAATTTTAAACCAGTTCGTTTCATATTCGAAATACCTGCTGTGACAGGCTTTTTACTGTTATGGCAGTGTTTATTTTGTCGTTCTGTTGTTTTTTTCAGCATGCCAGTGGGACTTTGTAGCGTGTATCAAAGTGATGTTAATAAATCTGTCAAACCAGAATGGAGGGAGTCTGACTGAGCCATCTCTGCATGTTGACTGCCTTTGTCTCTTCACTTTTCTTTCATCTCACCAAAGCTCACTTGGAGATTGTGTTTCTCCCACTTCAGCACGTGAGATAACTGAAGTGTGTTAAGGTCATATTCTAAATGTGTTTTCTTTTTGTCTACTCTTTAATTGCCTGCTGGCTCAGGCAGGGAAAAGTGCCCTGGTTGGTTGCTGATCAATAGTGTCAGGTGCAGTGTTAAAAGTGGGATAGCGGTTGATCCTGCATCACCCGGCGGAGACTAATGAGTGTGATGTGCGGTCAGAGCCGTCCTCACCCTCCTGAATAATGAACCCCATGCTGAGGCAGAGCCGGCGCAGGTTAACTCAACAAATGATAATTAGACAGAATGCTGCAAGGCTGCAAGATATGTTCTCGTTTAGATTTAAAGTTCTGCTTTAATGATCAAGAGCAGCACCATAACATTAGTTTGTTAATGTGTCTCAAATAAAAGTTCATAGTCTTTACAAAACCCATCGTTGTAGCCAACACTTTACATGCATGTTGCTCAAGGACACCCTGGCAGTTTAGGGGATCAAACCCTTGACCTTCCAGTTACAGAACAGCAGGCCTGTCTCTAGGTGCTAGCTCCCTTTTCTGCCCCAATTCATATCTACTATGTCACAGACGAGCAAATGTTAGCAAAAAAGGTGTCAATCCTCCCCCTCACATGGGTCCTCAGCGAAGACACAGTAATCCCTCCGGTTGTGGATGTTCAGGTTCAGCTGCTCTGCCGCCGCCAGAGCTCAACCACACATCCGTGACAAAGCCGCCAGATTGGAGGACAGTTATCTGGACTTGCAACGCAGGAGACGAGAAGAGAGGTCAAACTAAATTGGCTCACCAGAGGGGGGAGTCCACCCTTCAGGCAATCTCCGGTTCCTCCCTTCAATGAATTGGAAGTCCCACCGGCCCCCTGTTCGGCTGTGAGAAGGCCGCCCACATCTCACAAGTGGGGCGAACAGGAGAAAGAGGTGATCCTCCGGTGTCCTTGGAGTTTCAAATGACAAAGAATTTGAAGGCAGGAGAGATTTTGGTCTTAACTCACTTCACTGGTTAGCTAACGCGTTTGCCATCTTAACTTTATAGTTTTGGGTTGTTGCACTGCCCCCAAGTGGCCAAAAAAAATCTGTTACAGTAATTCAAATCTTTTAGGATACCAGGAGAAAGAAAGAAAGTTTTCATCCTTTACTGTCTTTTAATGCTAGCGCTACTGGCTAATTACCTGTTGCTGACTTGTGGCCAAAGTGTAACAAGATTCATCAACCACAAATTCAACCCTAAACATACAAAAAGCTTGGCACCTTTTTAATAAACACATTAAATAGACTCGTTAAATTTGTTCTTTACTCTGTGGTTTCATTCTGTCCTGGTCTGTCTTGTATTCTGTAGTTCAGTGTTGGCTGCCCTCCGTTCTTCTTGATATCTTGTTTCATATTGTTGTTTTTTGTCTTCCCTTTTCTGTTATGTCTCTTTTGTTTCCATTTATTTATTTATTTTTTCAATCTGTTGCAGTTCTGTTTTATTTTTCTGTCCTGTTCTTACTTACGTGACATCCTCCTGAGCTTTCAATTTAATCTGGAGAGTTAATCAAACTACTTTCAACAAATACATGACTCACAATACTTGTCAAGGTTAGCAGAGCTGGCTGTTAGGGTTTATTAATGAGCCCGTGGCTTTAGGGAGAGTTAATAAAAAAAGGAAAAACAGTTCTGCTCTTCCCCGGGACATTGTCCATCGGTTGTTATGTTAATCACTTAGGCCTAATTAATACCATGCATATCATTAGCAAAGTGAAGATTCAAATGCCAGAATGCGTTAATTACTGTTGTAGAAGTCATCTACATTTCTGCCCTGAATGTTAACAGTCTGCCAGTGCTAATGTACTTGAACTCTTCTCATCTGTGCAGGAAAATTTGTAAATGGCATGTTGTGTACATTCTTAGAAATAATGGAAAAGAGCACGAGAAACATAGGAGTTTTGTAGGACTAATCTAATGACATATTAATAATTAAACAATACTCACAATCACATTCACATTCACATTACCTAATGGGTCTACATGTGTTTCAGAGATTTTTATGTACCTTTCTGTCTTTTTGCTGTTTGACTGTCCTTTAAAACCTGTACTTAATTCTCCTACAGGATGTTTAGCCGTATCAGGATGATTTACTGTGTGTGTGTGTGCATGTGTTTACATGCTTTTGTGCACGTGTGTGTGAGTTTGAGGGGGATTTCCTGATATAATCTCCAGCCCTTTCATTCCTAATAAACCTCATTCAATGTGCCACAAATCCCTTGACTTATTGCTGTTATTGAGACAACATGGGAAAAGGAAAAGGGCACTTAACTAACTCACCATCTCCTTCCTTCTCTATTTGACTTTAAATGACTGAAAACATGGCCGGCCACACATGACAAGTCTGTCTGCAGCCAGGATTGTTTGCAGGCTTTCATTCCTAATTACCATGTAAATTACCATCCTGTAAGTGCCAAATTTCACTACAATAAACATATAATGTAATCATTACATTCTAAAGAACATGATAGTGTTGTAAATATTAATCTGAAGCTACACCTCATTTTACAAGAGCGCTCCCTTTTTTTTTTTTTAGATCATGGATAGACTGAAAGGAAATCATGCATTTAGAGGTGCCAGTCATGTGTTTTATCTCATTACTTCACATAGTCATGGAGTATCTTAAAATATAAATCCTCATACTTACAGTAGATGGATACGTATGGCTTTTAATCAGTCTCAAAACCTGCGTACGTAAAGATCAGGCATGTTGCCAAATGCATTTTACCAAATTCTTGCAAGAACACAGACACATATCCTAGAGAGTCTGCCATGACAGTTCTCCTCCACCACGCTGGTCAGATAACTCACAGAAACATAACAGTATTCCTGCAGTTGCTCAGATGGGAAACTCTAGCTTTTATCATCCTGTTTTGGGCAAGGAGGAGAGGAGTGGGAGATAAAAGAGGCTATTTCTTTTCAACTTGGACCCACCAAAGTGGAATGAAAAAGCGTTTTAACAGGTGTGTGAAAGGAGCACTGCTGGGACCGACTGGGGAACATCAGAGACCAGTTTAGAAGGCTTCATAAAGTCTCTCCAAAGAGTAGGTGTGAGCAAAGCAGCTATCAAGTTAGCATTGGAGGCTAGTTTGTATTGATGCCTGCACATGTTTTTTCCATTTAGGCACATGCTTTCAGGCTAAGTTAACGTGCACTGGGGCCATTCCTCCACCAAGGAGTCTTAAGACAGAAACCAGAGAGGGTTGCTCCTTGTTCTGAATTAGCAGCCATGTGGAATCTACAAGTCCCATACCACATCAGGATCATCACTCCTCTCATTAGCTTTGGCATAGCGCCAACTACAAATGTGAGATCAGTGGTCGTCAGGAGGCCCAGTCAAGACGAGAGCCATCCCCACGTGTCGTTCACGGCGACACATGTCATAAACTCACGGTCTTGCCATCAATCTGAGGACCTAATCACTTCAGCAGCAGATGGAGGTCCAGCATGAAGACAGGGGACCATGCCCTGAGCCTCTGTCCCACACAGAGTGCACACGGTGGGAGTAAAAGGGGCCACAGGGACTACAGTGGAGCACCATACCCTTGACCAGACCTCCTGTGGATACACCTCTGGAAGTCCTAACATCGTCCATGATGAATTGAAGACAAATGTAAGTACGTCATTACTGCTGTGTGAGAAAAAAGGTTTGCATTTGATATGGATTTATTTCATGAGACAATTATTTAAAAGTTTCAAATCACAGACTTGACAGACATTGTGATAAATATGGTGTACAAGAAATAAAGATGTCTCGCCGCCCCTGAATGGGGATGTGTAATGATATTCATAAAGAGAACACCTACTGGGGGCACAGCAAAAACTGTTCCTTAGCAACAACATACACATTCTTACAAGCTACATCTTGGGAAAGTTTGACCAGATTGGGATGCAAACAACAGAAAACCTTTAACTAGGCCACGTTATGAATCTGCTTCCTATGGTTCGGCATCTAGGTGTCTCATTTGGCACAAATTCCCCATCCAACTAATAATACATGCTGCATATAAAAAAAAAAGAAAACGACATGAAGAGAATATATGCAAGTGTGTGGTATGTCGCTAACTATGATAGCTCAGGAGCATTTCCATTTCATGTAATTAACTAATTAAAAACAACTGTTACCCGAACCACAGTTAATCAAAGACAGCAGATGACTTAAAAGCATCACTCTGCAAAGACTCCACGGAGGTCAACTTTTGGGAAAATTATCAACAACAACACCAAAAATCAGCACACTGAGGTGAAAAATGGCGACATTCACAATCCTCATTTCCTCACCTTGGACAGTGAGCCATTTGTAGAGATTCCTGAAGGTAAAGATAACTCATCTTCAGCAGAGTTTGCTGTCACTTCACTGACTGATCTTGGAACAGTGATGTTGAGGAAGACGCCAGCAGAAAGACTTCACTGCCCTCTTATGGTGAGAAGATACGACAATCGTCCAGCTCGATCAGTCCGCCATGGAAGAAGCTGTGTATCGGGCTCAACATGTGTGCAGTGTGTGCCTGATGTGTCATATGGAGGGTATGACAGACCAGAGGGAACTAAGGAGAGCTGAAGACAGTGTTTAATAGTGTATGTTAACAGGGCACCTTCGAGGATAGTGTAACATATCAGGTCATATTTGAATTTCTAGGTAGGCATGTCAAGCTCAGGAGTGCCAGGTCTCACACCGACAGATGGACTCATGCTCAGCGAGACACCTGTAGGAGACTCTTCAGAGCAGGTGCATTTTGTCTTTTGTGTTTCATCCTTTCCCTGTTCAGATGAAGTTGCTCAACAGGGAGAAGGAGGTCTTTTTGCGGCCTGGTGAGTCATGGAGGATGAATTTGGTTTGCTGGTTCTGCAGCACACTTTATTGTAACATTATTCAGCAAGGGCTCAGTTACTGCAGTTAGTTTTGATTAATATCCTCACACGGGTACTAGACATCAAGGAATTGTTTTGGGAATTGCCGTGAACTGTTCCTTTAAAATGACAACACTAACATTTAAGATGTTTCCACACCAGAAATAAATAGATTTTGTCATCACCAAAGCAGGGAATGGTGTGGAGAACCTTGTGAGCTTTCATCCTCTTGGGTGGTATCTCAGACTGAGGCCAGCTTTTCCTCTTTGTGCACGGCTGTCCTGCTCTGAAACCATTTTGTGTTCAAACAGAGCCATAACATCACGTTCTTACTTGTTGGTCTTCCTGGGTCCAGCAAAGGACTGAAGATTAACGTGAGCCAGGGACACACTCACATTTCTTTCCAGATTTCCCAGCAGGAGTCTGATTTTAGACTCCACAAGGCCGACCCTGACAGAGCGAACATAATGTTCAGAAAGAGGAAAGCACAAGAGTCGCTGGAAATAAAATATTAAAACTGGGTTTCTCTCTCAAAGAGACGCACAGACACGAAGGAGCAGCCTTTTCACCCGAAGATGTAACATTGTCTGCGAAAATGTCTACATTCCCTCCAGTTTTGCTAACATTTGTCTTCTCATTTTCTTCATCCTGTGTACTCATCGTACGCCTCTCTGTAGCAGAAGCTGCTCGCAGCAGAATGTAATGCCTTGAAACATAAGAGACAGAACAATGGCAACAGATGTCACAGCATTGTGCCTTCGTACACAGGCTGGGGTCTCACTGCATGAATATTAATTCCTGTTTTACCAAGAGATAAAGATAGTAGTGGATTACTTTCTGATCAATGTTTAAAGCAGGCCAAGTTACTGTACCGCCTTCATTATGTCTGTTATAAACTTTAAACATAAATCTAGTTTGAAGGAGACATATCAAGGACTCTGCCTCGATGTGGCTCGTTTGCCAAATAGCTGAACAAATAACTGAAGTGAAACAGCATAATAAGAGCTTAGAAATGACAGTGAAAATACAAGAATGATCCACTTCATCTAAAATTACTTGAACAGATTTCAGTCGCAATAACAACAACAAGCAAAATCATGCCCACACGCTCATACCGTGTTCGACCTCGTTATGATGGTTAAGGTGGGGGGAGACACCGCTGAATGATGTGCTCTGCTGCGGGGATGCTGGGGTATGATGGGTATTATGTGGCAGCTCTCACTTAGATTAATCTGGAAATGCAGAAGTACACAGATTCTCAGCTTCCATTTGTTTGACGTTTGATGATCACCAGCTGACGTGAGTCTATGTCTGTAGCCTAAATTCTTAATATAAATCCTGCTGAGGCCTCACCCTGGGATCCCACAGAGGGAGGCTGTAGAAGCCTACTGTTACGCTCGTATCACGTGCACATGTCTGGTTTTGAGACTAATTAAACGCTATAAAGATGCGTGATGTACTCCATGGCAACACGCTGATTAGATTAATGTCACCACATCACATCTGCCGTGCCTGGTTTTTCCTGCCTCCAAATGAGGCAACCACGGCCTGTTGAACCTTCTCCCGACCTGGTTGTTAAGGTGAATGAGTTAAAATGATGGTCATATATCTCTATGCTGAATTGTAACAAATATAACAGGTGAGTTATGTGAGGTGTTGTGCAAAGCAAGGCCACCAGGAAAGCTAGCCGGTGCATTTAATGAATGAAATGAAGTTATACAAGTGGCACAGATTATATTATAGATCCTCTGCGATACAGGGTGTCAGAGCAGGCTTAGAGAGATAATCCAGCTCAGTTTGTGATATTCATATATAATTACTGTTGTTTCTCTGGTAAAAATTAATTAATGTTGAATTGAATTAAGTCTGAGGTAGGTCCATCTGGACAGATTTTTGAGACTTCTGTCTCCACCTCAATGGAGGTGAATTAACTTTCATCAGTGGTGCTGACATAGTTCACAAACATTCCACAGCCTGTCTTTCCAGGGTCCTTGCTACTGAAGACACTCAACTGCACACGCTGTTTACAGTTTTCATAGGAATTACTCTGCGGTGAAAAGAAAAACAGTTCACAATGAGGTTGGGGGATGATCCAGAGAAAATATGTGTTTGTGTGATTTGCATCAGCCGACTACTATGTCACGGTTAGAGATGCTCTGACTTTGAGAGAGTCGTGCCAAAAAGTTGAGTTCAATTTACATAAATTTACAATATAACATTAGAGTATACAAAGCTGATCTCTGCCAACTTTGAACACCTCCTTAATTAATCCTCAACTTGCACACATAATTAATTGATTTACATGCCCACCCAACCCCCCCCTACTGCGGGCTCAAACAGTGCTTCCCTGCTGGGGAAGTTAATTGTCAGGTTAGACGGTTCGCCTCCAGAGGATTTGTGCTGTGAATTATAATGATTTCAGCTTTTTCTTCTTCCACTGCTAGCATCGCCTGTTAACAACCTAATGAATTAAACCGCTTCCCAAAGTATTTTTGAGACCTTTATTAAGTAAAACTGATGCTTTCTGTTGGTCATGCATAGATTGAAATAATGAAGTAGAAGAGGAAATGTTGCTGGTTTTATCATGTAAAGTGTGGGAATGTTTCATATTTCATATAAAACTCACATATTAAGTTCCTAACTTGATATCTTGGTCTAAATAATTAGGCTTTACTACATTACTGCTAATTAAACCTGTAAAAGACACCCCCCATTTTTGTGCATACGCCTGAAAATAATGTTCTGCTTTACGCTGAAAACAACTTACAACCATACTGAACCAAAGAGAACAAACATGACAGAAATGTAAAATAGTGTTGTGGGGTTTTTTTGGTATAAAAAAAAGGATAAGGCCAGTAGTAGAACTTTTTGTGTGGGAAAATCTTGGGAACCATAGTCTGTGTCAACAGCTGTTGCAGCTGTATGGGGATCCTGGTGAAACTACTCCCATCTATCCACGTCTGGGAGAAGCACTATGAATCCACTGACTGTGGGTGGGTTTGAGGATCTGGGGATTGAACCACCAACCTTTGCTAATTCTGCTAATAGCATACTGTACAACTGCTGTAAATTGTCTTGTTTTTTTTTTCTTCTTGAAGTTATTTATCTTTTTCTTTTTTATATTGTAGATACTTATCCTTGTATATTTGTGCATCAGCTGATAAAACAGGGTTCACGGTGGCCATCTTTAGATATGCACCCTTGTCCTCAATCAGCTGAATATAATTGTTTTCCTCGGGCTAAAGACCAGGTGAGTGGACTCAATATATTTTCTTTGTTCAAGTGTCTCCCCAGAGTGCTGCAGATGGGACAGAAAAATGACCGTTGTGGCCAAAGGATGCCATGTCGTCCAGCTTTTCCCTGGGTCCTTCCTCTGCCTCTTTCTTTCAGTCATGTTCATTTCAAAGTCGTCCGAGAAGCAAATGTGTGTGAAGCAGCTCATCAAACATTCCTCTGAAATGTATGTATCTCTGTATTGTGCAGAAACATCCATGGTCCTCTTCAAGGCCAGCTCTACCAATATCTCGGTTCTTTTCTAATTCAGGAGTTGGCAAATTCGTTATCAACTCCGCCCCCATGATGAGCAGACACCTTAAAACTTAAAACACAAAGACAAGTGGGTGTCCTCTTCATCGCCTCTCCATGCTACAACTAAATCTGGCATTATTCTAATTAATGAGATGAGTTCATTAGTGCTCTCAGGGTTAATGTGTTGTCCTACAGCAGATTAGTGAAAGGATTTCAGCGTTGCTGGAGCATCCTAATTAGATCACAGTGGGTGCTACCTGCTTAAATAGATGGAATAAGGAAAGTCGTCACTCTTCTCAGCAGCGACTTGATTACTCTGCCCTATCTCTGCTCATAAAAGGCCCAACATCCACCTGGAACGGGACTCAATGAAATTAATTCAGTTATATATATCAATAAAACAGTAACAGCAGCTCCTTCTCAAGTCTGGATTGGACTCGCTTGGACCTGATGATGAGGATTAGTGGGTCAAAACTCCCATCTGGTGGACTGAGACAGTACTGCAGACATGAATGAGGGGTTAATATTTGGTTTTCACTGCTGTACAAAACAAACTGATCACAGTATAGTGGCACACTAGGGCATTAATAATGAATCATGTGGCAGAGAAATATTGCTATGAAGATTATTTTAGTTTTACTTTTGTAAACCTTTAATGTAAAATATGATGCGCTGACACACCTGAAAGTGTCAGCAACAACGTTTCTTTGCAAATTTAAACATAATCATTATCAATGATGTCAAACACATCATTACATTACAATTTTCCAGCTATTGTAACAGAGAGTCAGAGAGAGTGTTTTGTTAATGTACATTAACAATAACAGGTAATCTGAATTTTACATGTTCACCATCAACCTTATAAGTTTAGAATATGTGTTTACAGTTTGTTGAGTTCAAGCTGAGGAGCCGTAGCTGTCACTGCGACTTCAGTGTGGGGGTTCGGTTTGTTGCAAGGACTTGAACTCGTGACCCTGTGCTCCTTAAATCCTGGCTTCAGTTCTGTACGCGAGCATGAAATAAGTCCACTTACAAATTCACAGTCTTGTTTGGCATGTCCAATTGAATCAAATGTATTTAGCAGCTAGCATTTGATATGTGCACAATTCCATTGGTAATTCTGTTGTTTTGTATGATTTCTTTATTTAGCTTACTCGGGTGTATGACATTGCGCAAAATCCAAATATCATTTCTGTCTTTTGTTGTCTTGTGTTTGTCTCCCATTAATCCTGCTGCCTTGAAGCTGTTTTCACCATTTTCTCTGTTAAGCTTTAAAAGTAACCTAATCTTCTTTGCTCGTCCTATCCCACCCACTCGCCTTGTTGTTGTTTGAGCCCACACTCGTCTTGTGTGTTCGGCGTGTTTTCTAAGTAGAGAATATAGAGATAAGTGGCATATTACACTCCAGCAGCAGGCACGCTGAGTGACTTTGTGATTATGATGCAGAGGGTGTTGTCTTTGAGATATGCAGAAGTGGAGGGGGAGGAGATGGAGGAGGAAGGAGGATTATGAGGCTAATTCCCTTATAACTTTTTCCCTCATTAATCTTTGCGGAGGGATACGAGGTTCTTTAAATGCTAATGTCCAATAAAGATCTCAGCAATGACATTTTACTGTGGCAGCACAGATGTGAACAAAGTTAACTGTGTTGTTGTGGAAGAACTTTTCTCACTTTACTCATCAAGTCTTGCACGTTAATTCGGAGGGTCCTCTCACAGGATTAAAAATAAATGTGTTATAATCAAAAATATACTTTGCAAAGTCAGAAATTCAAACATTTTGTTCCAAGGTTGAATGCAACAGGCACCTCTTGTACTAAAATATAACTCTGAGGTAGTTTAAAGTCTAGAAAAGGTGAGACACAACCATGAAAATCATACTTTTTCAGAGGAATCAAACTTTAATTCAAATACATTTGATTCTGTTTAATTTAAGCATGTTCAACTCTATTTACAAAACATTAGTGGAGGTCAATGTGGCAACAAGATGAAGAACCAACAGTCAGAGAAATACATCCTTGCTTGTCATCAAAGGACTTTCACAGCAAACACTAATGGACAGAAAGGAAATTGTGTATTTCCTTAAAAGCACCCATCGATCACCTAAGAACAAAACGTCAAAAATCACTGGTGCCTCAGCTAATACTTTACACGCAGAGCAAAATCAGTCCTTACGATCCCTTTTTACAGAATTAGAGTCCAAAAGGTAGAAAACGAAATGTACTGTAGCTCCTTCCTTTGATTTAATATTCCAAGGACGAATCATTCTCTGAATATCCCTTCTGAAAGGATATGATTGTTTTCAACACACAGTCATTCTGTTGAGGCTTTTATGCTGGCCAAGGCCCTGATGCTGCCAAGCTCGTGTCAGCATCACCGCCAGTCACAGCACCCTTAGGAGTAAAATGAGAATGTGACGACACTAAAGGTTTGCATAATATCGACCTCTGTTCTCATAATCTCTGTAGGCAAACTTGGCATCCTTCTTGCTGTGCGGGATTCGTCCGAAGGGCACGTGGTCGTTGAAACACGTCTCGAAGACCTCGTCGACTATTTTCTCCGCCTCCTCTCGGTTAATTTTCCTCACAGCCAGGATGGAGCGGAGGGCGCGGCCTCTGACGCATTCCTGTCCAGGAAAATATAGTGAGTTAAGAGTTGGATTAGAGAGATGGAGCTGGAAACTGCCACTCAGAGTTCATGTTTATTCTAAAGCAGGTACCTGATGATGCTGCTTCAAGCCAAAGTTGAATCTGGCGATTTCGTTGCTAAAGGAGCAGTCTCCACTGAGGTTAGCTGCCCGAATCTGAAACAGTGACAGAAAACACAGCTTTATGCATACAAACAACAGTAACAGTGCACATTTGTAAGTGTATGAGATCTTTACTTGCTTCTCTTATATTAGAAAAAACTACCACTGAGTCAAAGAGAAAATAACATTCTGCATCCCTGATGACTGGGACATAATGACAAAGGTTCACTGGCAGAAATAAAACTCAATCAGTCTAAAGTCAATATGGCATATGATGTAAATGCAGTGTGTTGAACACATTTTCACTCACCTCAGAACAAGCTAGGTGTCTTAGGTTGCTGAACCAGTCCACATGGGCCCGGCAGTGATCAAAGGCGTGGATGAGCTCATGCGTGACCACTCGGTTCATGTGGGACTGCTGGTGGATGTTGTTCTGACACAAAACAATCTACAAAAGAAAACACATATCATCCCCACTGACGAGACAAGTTCTCTTACCCCAGCTCATTATCATTATCATCATTATTATTATAACTGCCATTATCTTTCTTACTTGAGAAGAGGCTGCATCGAAGCCACCGCTGACGGTGCCATCACAATCTTCACAGGAGAAATGCCGATCTTTGAATACTTTGCTGTGTTGAGAGGAGAAAGTAAAGTCATTCTGATGCTATTTAATCTGTTTACTTTGTTATTTACTTAGTTATCTTTATTGATAATAATAATTATTATTAATTATTAGTGTTATTATTATTGTTGTTGTTGTTGTTATTATTATATCATTAATAATAATAATAAAAATAATTAGAGGGCATAATAATGGCAAATACAGGCGTAATTTGTTTAAAACACGTACTTACCACCCTGAACTTTTCATGGCACTGAGGAGGAGTTTGGCATACGGACCTAAAGGAGACAGAGACCGGTTAGAGCTAAATGTGATCAGCATTCACTGACAGGAGCTAACACTGCTAGCTAACGCTGAGCTAGCTGACGTTAGCTGTTAATCATACAACGGGTTAAACATTCATGTTGCACAGGTATATCAATCACAGCCACAACGGAAAGAAACTTCTGTATAATGCAATATATCCGAAATGTCATTCTCTTTAAAAGGGTAGATTAGCTAACGAGAACACTCACTAGTTTCCATTGCAAACTGTAACATGACCTGACACTTGTGGTTGAAAGTGAACAGACTCTCCGCGATGGATCCCTTCTTGTACTTCCCCGTGTGCCTCTCCGGGAATAAGTCGTATCCATATTCCTCCTCTTGTTTAGTCTGGTCCATTGTGATAAACGTTGCCTACAAGTGAGAAATGTTAGCTACCGCTAGCAAGAGAGGTCATTACTGTTTTGCAGATCACATGGTAGCTGTAGGTCAAAGGTAATGAACAGGATTTTTTCTTTTCTTTTTTTTATTTGATTGAAAGCACTCTTAAACATATAAGTCAGTAAATACAATTAATTTCATTGAAATATGCATATTAAAAAGTAATCAAATGTGCGCTTTTTAAAATGAAGTTTCGTTAGAGACCAGTGGACGGTATAGATCGTCTATTCAGGACGTGCAGGCTTGTTGTAAACTTGAAGCTGAAAAACCAGTAGACGCTCAGGGGCATTTTTTATGTAGACTTGTTTGCCTGTATAACGTAATAACAGACACTAAAAATAAAATCGATACTCATTTAATACCTGGCTTCTTTTTGTTGTTTGGAGGAAGCTTTTGCTAAGTGACAAGTGCGTCAAAACCTTTTGGAGTAGACCATCCATTTTTTTTCATAGACGATCTTTGGTCGGCGCAGGACGAGCATCACCACGGCTGTCATGGCTCCGGACATAAACAGAAAGCGGTGAATAACGACACGTTTTGTTGTAGTACTTAGTCACACTCTGTACAGCTACACTTTAACTGTGTTTATCAGCCGAGGAGAGAAGTGACAGGTACGTTACAAGGTTCGAGTAACTACAGAGTCCCTATTATTCACTTTATTCTCTCTTAACGTTTCTGCTAGCTAACTAGCTGCTAGCATGGAACGCATGACAGCGTGATTCTCGTGTTTTCTTTTTGGCTGCAATACGGACTTCAAGACAACAACTACAGCAACAAGTGTCAAGAATTTGTCCAAAACAAATGTCGGTTTCACAGGGAATAACATGTCCGGGGGAAACAAAGCCATTGAGTTACAGCTTCAGATGCGGCAAAACGCGGAGGATCTGCACAGCTTCATGAGGGAGCTGGACAGCTGGGAGACAGACATGAAGAAGAGGGACGAGGAGCTGAGGACAGGAGGAGTCCAGGAGGTTCAGGTTTGTTCTTGCTGTATATGTTCGTCCACTTCAGGAGAAGGTCATGTTCTCTATATTCTTCAGATGTAAGCATCTTTCTGTCATGTGTTGAAGAAGAAACTCCCACCTGTGCGCAACAAAGACTACAAAACAAAGATGAGGGACAAGAAGAAGAAGAAGATGGAGCCTGATGGAAATGGTGACACAAATGCAAAAGAACCCAACCAGCAGCCATCGCGGATAAAAGCATACGACTATCGATCATGGGACAAGTTTGATGTGGTAGCTAATGCGTTCTCATAAGATATACTTAAAAGAATCAGTGAAGTGGTGGAACAGCAGACTGAAGATTTATGCTTCTGTGTTCGCAGGACAAGGCTCTGACAGAGATGGATAAAGAAGAAAGTCCAGCAGAGTCAAATGATTCCGACTCAGAGGAAGCAGCAGCTGATCAGGAGAAAGCGCTGGCAGAGAAGGAAAAGGTAAATACTGCCCGAGAAGTTCACATAAATAAATCATGAGGAGATGAAAACGATTCCTTTCCTAAAATATTTTGGTTTTATTTTCAGGGTAATAACTTTTTCAAAGAGGGGAAGTATGACGACGCCATTGAATGTTACACCAGAGGGATGGGTGCAGATCCTTACAACCCTGTGCTTCCCACTAACCGAGCCACCTCCTTCTTCAGACTCAAAAAGTAAAGCACATATCGCGTGGCTGCTGTATTCTGCTGTTATTGTGACGGTGAAATGATTTGTTTTGTTGCATTGTAAATGAACAAGACTTTGCTCTTTGCAGGTATGCCGTGGCAGAGTCCGACTGCAACTTGGCAATCGCTCTGGACAGCAACTACTACAAAGCGTATGCACGAAGAGGAGCAGCACGGTTTGCACTGAAGAAATACGAATCTGCATTAGAAGGTGACAAACCGATAAAAAAGGTCAGATTGTCTCTCAGTCTTGAGAGCACTGAACTAACAATGTGAATGTGTTTGTGAATAGATTATGACATGGTTCTCAAGCTTGACCCTGGGAACACGGAAGCTCAGAAGGACGTGAAGAAAATCAAAGAGGTGAGTGTGTAATGATCATTTCGACTCGGCTTCATTTCCCATGAAGTCTTCCTCGCTTTTGTTTGATCCTTTTCCTTTGCTGGTTTCAGGAGCTCGGGCATGAGGCGCCGACCCTCCAGAGTGAAGCCGTGCAGCCGCAGGAGGCTCCCACAGTCAACCCTGAGCAGCAGAGGCTGATGGAGGAACAGCAGAGGAAGCAAGAGGCGGTTCTACAAAAAGACAGAGTAAGTTTTTCTGTCGTCTTGAATTAAGTCCCATTGTGTCCAGTGACTCACAGTGTGTGAAGCAAAGTTACTCATGCAGCAACTCACACCATTTCAAGATTCACTAAAGATGAATTTCAGCACTGTGTGGGACAGAGGGAAATATTCAGATCCTGATATTCCACAAATAAATGTGTTTATTTGGAAACAGTTTTCCAGAGTGGTTTATGTTTGGTAAATGTGCCTTTTAGGGGAATGCGTATTTCAAAGAGGGGAAGTACGAAGCAGCTGTAGAGTGCTACAGCCGAGGCATGGAGGCCGACGCCATGAACGTCCTTCTTCCCGCCAACAGAGCCATGGCGTTCCTCAAGCTGGAGAAGTAAGCACAACACCAACATTTTCCCCTTTGCTAGAAAAATAAACATTACTTTGGGATTCCTTTTTGTTTTTCTCATCGAGCTCTATTTGCAAAAATATTGTTCTACAGTTGAAAAACAGCAGCATACTAATAGCCGACCTTCTCCTGTTATATTTGTTTCAGGTATAAGGAGGCAGAGGTGGACTGCACTAAAGCCATTTATCTGGACAGTACTTACTCTAAGGCTTTTGCTCGCCGAGGCACAGCCAGAGTGGCTTTAGGGAAACTGGAGGAGGCAAAACAAGGTACAACACTGTGGTCTATTAGCAAACAGGAGGAACAGCTTCATATCTGTAGCAGATATAGCTCTATTCTTCTTTCTGTCTGTTTACTATTGATGTTGAATTACACTGAACTAATGAGAGTAAGAGTTTTGTTGCTTAAAAACATAGTTTGTGTGTGTGTGCCTTAGATTTTCAGGAGGTGCTGAAACTGGAGCCAGGAAACAAACAGGCCTTGAATGAACTCCAGAAACTCCAGACAGTACGTTTCTATACCCAGCTGTTAGTTCAAGTGCACGTATTTCAGTAAATGTTACAGTTCAGACTCGAAAACATTAACGTCTCTTTCCTCTTGTTGCGTTAGGACGTAGGTTCCAGCGGCCTTCTTCAAACAGAGGACAGCTCACAGAGGAGAACAGTCCAGCCCATTGACAAACCAACACATCTGCGCTCAACTGTGAGTTGCTCATTTGAACAGATCTGTAATTTGCAAAAAGGTAGAGATGAGACACTATTTGTCCAGCAGGTGGCAGTAGGGACATGGGTGTAAACTAGAAGAATCAATCTGACAAACACAGTCTGTGTTCCTGAAATAGAACTTTGTAATCACGTTTCTGATTCTGAGCGTCTGATGTTCCTCAGAAACCTCTGAAGAGGATTGACATCGAGGAGGTCAGTGGAAAGGCGACAGTGCCTCAGGTGGAATCAGGGGGGTCCACGTCCTTTGTCCAGGAAGTGGTGAGGGAGACCGAGGACAGATCCTCTCCCCTGTCGACGTCACCCAGCGCCAAGATGATCAAAATCGAGGAGATAGCAGACGTCCTTGCCTCAGACCAGTCAGTGGCCCTGCTTTACTATTGATTAAAACCATTTGACAGATTTTAATCATCACCTCTTCCATTTCATGATGTCAGTTATTCTGTTTGTTTGTTTGGGTTTCTAACACGTCTGGTAAATTTGGTATTGATTATTGATGTTCTGCTTGTGTTCGCCAGACCTCCTCCCAGCAGACAGACAGAACAACCAGCGCAGGAGGTTATCAGTCCTCCGCCTGAACCATCAACCAGCGCATCCTCAACAGCAACAGACCTGCCTCCTCCACCCACCAACAGCTTCCAGCTGGAGGCCGACCTGCGCAGGATCGGAAAGCAGCCTGAAGTGATTTACAGATACCTGAGGGTGAGCTGTGTGTTCAGATAAACAGTTGAAATTTCATGACTTAAGTTGTTACACTTCAGATTATAGAATTTTAGCGTTGTTTTGTTTTACCCAGGGTTCTCAGCCTTTTTGTGTTTTGTTATGCAGCAAATCAAGCCTGAGATGTACGTAAAGATTTTCCAAAACTCCCTCGAACCTGACATCCTCAATCAGATCCTGAAGACGCTGCACGAGTTCTACATAAAGTGAGTTCTTTAAAAAAAAAAAAAAGATGGAGCTGAACTGGTTTTGTGGAGTAAATCGTGGAAATGTTTTAGTTATAGCTCAGCACAGCCATATTCACCGTTAAAAAAACAAGACTGTAGTTTTCTGTTGTATATTAAGATCAGTTCTTGTGTAGGAATGAAGCGCCGGCTGATACGCTGGAGGTCCTCAGCAGCCTGGCGAGCGTGAGGCGCTTCGACATGGCCGTCATGTTCATGTCGTCCCCGGAGAAGAAAGGTGGAGTCTCTCTGATGTGCTGTTACAGATGCCTCATGCTTTCATTGTGTCTTTTTCACCCACAGCTTCCATCAGGTTGATAACTGCTTAAATACTTTTCTCTTCTCTAGTGCTTAAAGAACTATTCGACTTCCTTCACCGAGCTGAGCTGGAGGAGTCGTCTGTCGCAGCCTTACAGAGGAAGTACGGTGTGTGACGCTTCATTTTAGGCAACACACTCAAACCTTCAACACAGACTGAAACTTTGGATTCAAGGCAAATTAAACAATTTCGTTCAATTCTAAATAAACTTTCATTGAAGTAGCAGTGTACACATCCAGCGTGTTTGGGCTCAGGTCCCATTTAAAAAAAAAAAAAAAAAAAAAAAAAGCAAGACATCCAATTAAATCCTTAAAAGACAAGAATTTTGTGGAACTTGGTACGCACATACAGTATTGCACTGGTGCTCTTATGATGCTCTATGAGCTTTTCTTATTACAAACATGTTGGTGTGTTAACATGGAGTCAGACAACTACATCTTTTAGGGGATTATACCCCTCTGCTCATTGTCAATGTCCAAAAAAAAGACCTGGCTATAGAAAACTCTGTGAGTGAACTGTTCTGCAAAAACAGATTTTGGAAAACCGAACGACAAATAAAGGTGTATTTTCTAATTTGTGTCCGGGCTACTCAGCAACTACAAACGTCAAAATTATTTTGAACTTATCATTGTTTAATCTCAGATGTGTCAGCCGGGTGATGAATTGACACCGGGTAATCAGCAAAAGTACATTACTTCATTGTTTATTAAGTATAATTGTGCATATCATTTGGCAAGACAAATGTTCATACATCATGGAAGTAAATGAGGTTAGCCTTGTGTAATTAAAACACAGTAACTTATTATTCAAGCACACGATCCATACATCCTTTGTCTGTGCCCGTCTAATCTTGTTCAGGGTCACAAAGAGGTTGGAACCTGTCCCAGCATGCATTGTGCTAAAGGCAGGGAAACACCCTCTTCAAGCAGCCAGTCCATCACAGTCAGAGTACACAATGCTTGAGCAAATATAGCCACGGACATTCAGTAAGTGTCATTAATGAAAAGATAACCAAAGTATATTGTGTGCTCCGTTGTGTACGGAGAATGTAGTTTCGCTCCAGCGTCTCAACATCCACACCAGTGAGGCTCTGCAGTGAAAAGCACATAAATTAGAGTGTTAGATTTCGATAACAGCCGCAAACAAAGTCTAAATACACTCAAACCCACAGCAGCAGCTTACCTGAGACACTGAGCACCTCGCTGACCACCGCCGTCTTCCCGGTGAACGTGTTCTCAGCCTTGCAGCTGATGGACTCTTTGGAGACAGGGCGGTTCACAGTGATGTCGAGCACGCTCCCCGTCACTGTCTTCCCATACAGGGTCCACGTGAAGCTGCAGGAAGGACTGCACTGTGCTGAGCACGTAAACCTCGCTGTGACCCCGACTTCGAGAGAGTCTGGTCCTGATATGAGCACTTTCTTTGGTCCATCTGCAAACGAAGAGACACACGTGACCAAACCATGTCGGTTTTCACAAAGTGAATTAAAACATACATCTGCTGCTCAAACAGGTGCCGTCATGCAAATAAGCTTGTCAGTTTTTGATAGATGTGTAATCTGTTGCTTCAGTCCCTGATGTTTGCTTACCGGGCACCACCACGATAGTCTCAGCTGTTCTGTTTTTCTTTGTCACAGAGTTAAATGCCACACAGGTGAGAGCAGCCTTGTATGGAGGCGTTACAGGTGTGAAGAGTATGGAGTCATTTGTGGACAGCAGTGTGTCGTGGTAAAACCAGATGATGGAGCAGAGGGGAAAGCAGTCAGTTAAACACTGCAGCTCTGTCGTGGATCCAGGCAGGACAACCATCTCCTCGCCCACCGGCCCTTTGTTGGGTATCACAATGATCACCTCCTCTGGCCCATCTGGATAGTGTAACACAAGGTTTTCAGTACTGACTGGGCAATCAACACATTCAGTTACCATGTTCAACCCCCCCTCATTTTCAGCTGAGAAGGGTTGAAGCCCACCTTTCACTTTATAAAAAGTGGACCTGTACCTCTAAAACATACTGATAAAAAATATTTCTTGTTTGTTTAATCTGTAAAATCTGAAAATGACCAGGAAGTCCTTCCTCCCAGTCAAGAAATAACAACGCTATTTATTTTATTTCAAATTTAATGTGGTGAAGAACAGAGCCTGAAGCAGAAAATAAATGTATAACTGACCACCAAATTTAATGCCATGCTCAGGGGCACTTCAGCATTAGCTCATAAGGAAGAACATGTTTCAGTGTCCTTTCCTTCAAGTCCATTTCTTTAATATGATGGACGCCTCTGCCCCGCTGCATGAAGATGAATGATTTTAGTGACCCTAATATACTCACAGTTTACATTCATCAGGTAGCCCACGGACAGGATGGGGGTTCCAAACTTTACAACCAGCCCGTTGTGACTGTTGTTTCCGGCCTCCTCTACCAAACACTGGTATAAACCTCCATCCGCTTGCATGAGAGGACTGAAGCTCATCGTGGTGTTGTCAGGGGAGAAGTGCACTCGTTCAGATGGAAGCATTCTGTATTTGTTCTTCAGCCATGTAACGGAGGCTGGCATCTGCACGCCAACGCACTGCAGAGAGAAAGGCTCACCTGCAACCGGCGGGGCCTTAGAGGTGGGATGCACTGAAAATGGGTCTGCACAGAGAGAACATGAAGAGCAAGCATTATTATATACACACTGACATACAACTCAAACCAATACAGGATCTGTTGAAGATAGGAGCAATATCACAGACTCACCGATGACAGTGAGGTTCTTCGTGGCGGCCATAGTGGCGTTAGATACTGTGTTTGTGACCTCACATGTCAGAAGTTCAGTTACAGAGTAGTCACTAACGCTGATGTCCAGCTGATTGGCATAGTTTGGTTTGTCTCCCCCAGGCAGAATGGGTATCTGGATTTGGTCACCCTGGAAAGTCTTCCCCATGTAGTTCCACATGAAGGTGCAGGATGGGACGCACGTGGCCGAGCACATGTACGTGTACTTTTCCCCCATCTCCACTGTGCTGTCACCAGTGATGGTAACGTCAGATAATCCTAAACGAGGAGATTTAAACAGATGTTTGAATGTTTTGTGCTCGTTTTACAGATAAAGTCTATCACAGGACTGTTTTCAAAAGGTAATTTATGTTTAATACAGTGGCTAATAATGCCTTCTGAAGTTTACATCTAAATGTAGTACAAATTTTAAAATTGGCAAAAGAAAATGTGAATTAAACTCCATCCACTGATGCTATGGAAATATTAAGAGTTTGTCCATGAGGACAAACAGCTGATGCTGTTGGTCCAGTGTTTTTTGATAATTAATTCTCACTCTGAGGTGATTTCTTTCACATACTTGCCACCCACAGCGTCAGAGACGTAGAGATGGAGAGATGTGAGACGGTGGCCTGAGCTGTACAGATGAGAGTTTCAGAGACGACATTGCTGGTGGGCGGGGTGACAGAGATGACGTCGCCTTGTGCAGTGGTGAATGTCTCATTTTCCAAGACGACAGACCAGGTGTAGCTGCAGGAGGGGTAGCAGTCAGCTGAGCAGGTAAACTTAGACGCAGCTCCAGGAGTCAGATAGGCTGGACCGCTGATCTGCATATTTGATGGTCCAGCTGAAAAGTTGGAAATAGTTTGGGTTGAATGTAATGCTCCCAAAAAAACGTATGAGTTCAAATTTAATTTTGTTATCATTACCTGTCACACGCAGCGTCTTTTGGACAAAGGCTGACATTCCTGTAACAGGATTAGCTGCTATGCATGTCAGGTTTTGTGTGGGGTACTGTTCCCCAAACTGCAAACTCAGCTCCTGCCCCTGGAAGGTCATATTACCATGGATCCAGGAGAAGATGCAGGTCGAGTAGCAGCTGGCTGAGCACTGGAAAACATACAGTTTTCCCACTGTCACTATGTCGACCCCACTGATCACCACTGAAACTGGCCCGTCTGCGGTTGGAGGTAGAAAATACAAGACAGCCCTCTTTATAAATATCATTGATTTTTGTTTCTTGATTCAACCAGGAGAAATATTTTGCGGTTGCGTTGGTAGTTAAATGCGTTAAACTCAGGTGAGGGAACCTTTGCACCGAGGGAAAGGTTTCAGAATTACTTTCAGACATTTTAGTTATTGCATGCATAAAAGCTCATTTTATTCTGGAAAATGCATTCTTGCTTTATTTTCTGTAGTGTAATTATTACTATGGGCTGGAAAGTGGTGCATCAGGGTCTGGTGGAAGGGCAGACAAAGGTAGAGGGCCTGGCAGATGTGGATTTGACCCAAATCAGGGCCAGAGTCTATCCTTTTTCTCAGAACATTTTGTGTTAGCACTTTTTGAGCTATAGTATTAGAACATCTTGCTTCTACTCTTGGCAACTGAGCAGCAGGGCCTTATTAAGGGATCTTCTATGTTAGTTTATGAAGAAGCATAAAGTATTTCTTATTCTCCTTCCCCCCAGTACACTCACAGTATACTTGCATCTTGTAGCCAACAGACTGGATGGGGGTCCCTCCTTCTGCCACCACACACTGGTATAAACCATCATCTGTTTGCAGGAGAGGACTGAAGCTTATGGTGATGTTGTCAGGGGAGAAGTGCACTCTTTCAGAAGCCGGCACTTCGTGTTTGTTCTTCAGCCACGTGATGGAGGCTGGGTTCTGAGAGCCAACGCACTCCAGAGAGAACGGCTCGCCTGCCACTGGCTGGGCCTGAGTCCTGGGATGCACTGAGATGGGGTCTGTGTGGAGACAGTATTTAAACACCGAGCATGAAAACGAAATACATGACGGGATCTGTTTCTCGTACCTCATGCAATTATTTATCCAAAAATCAGGAGGGAGCGATGTAACACACTCACCAATGACAGTGAGGTTTGTAGTGGCGGTGATAGTGGCTTGGGATGCTGTGTTTGTGGCCTCACAGGTCAGCTGCTCTATTTTTGAGTAGTCACTGACGGTGAGCTCCAGCTGGCTGCCAAACTTTGGCTTGTCCCCCTGGTGCAAGATGGGGATCTGGATTTGGTCACCTTCAAAGGTTTTCCCCATGTACTTCCATACCACGATGCAGGATGGGATGCACGTGACCAAGCATGTGAACGTGTACGGTTTTCCCATCGTCACTGTGGTGTCACCTGCAATGCTGATGTCAGATAAGCCTGAGGAAGGAGTTAGAGAAGAAAAGCATTTGTATTGTGGTAATTTCACAAAGTCCCGTTTATTAAAATGATTAATTTGAATTCTTTCACATACTTGCCACCCACAGCGTCTGAGTCGTGGAGATGAAGAGGTGTGAGATGGTGTCCTCAGCCTCACAGATGAGAGTTTCCGAGAACACAGTACTGGCAGGTGGAGTGACAGAGATGGTGCTGCCTTGTGCAGTACTGAACGGCTCATCATCCAAGACAACGGTCCATGAGTAGGTGCAGGTCGGGTAGCAGTCAGCTGAGCAGGTGAAGTTAGACGCAGCACCGATAGTCAGCATGGGAGGGCCGCTGATCTGTATGTTTGATGGTCCAGCTGAAAAGTTTGGAAAAAGATTTGGTTGAAGGAGGAGCTGCTGAGGAAGCTCACGGGGTTTCTTCTTCAGTTTGGTCATTCGTACCTGTCACTTGCAGCGTCTTCTGCACAGTGACTGACTCCCCTGTTGTAGGGTTTACCACTGTGCATTTCAGGGTCTGGGTTGGCGCTACTTGCAGGAGCTGCAGGGTCAGCTCTGGCCCCTGAGAGGTCACATTACCACTGGTCCAGGTGTACTTGCAGCCTGGATAGCAGTAGGCTGTGCACTGGAAACCATAGGGGATCCCCACTGTCACAATATCAACCCCACTGATCTCCGCTGCGGACGGCCCGTCTGCAGGGGGAGGTAAGAACAAGACAGGACTCTTTAAAAAAAAAAAAAAAAAAAGGATATGCAGCACAAAAGTTTGCAGTAATGTTATCTGAAGATTTTAATTTTGGGTATAAATAAGAATGAAAAGGATCTCACATGCAGTGTCCACCATGGTTCCGCCCTGCCCAGTTTCACTGGCAGAAAAACCTTTGATATGTGAAATAAATGAACACAGTTAATTTCCTGGCAGAGCATACAACTCTGCAAAACAAAAACAAAAAAAATCTAATCAGATGGTTAGATAAAAATTCTGTAATCAATTTTTTCTATCAGTAGGATGAATGAGCATTTAACTGGTAATTATGTTAGAATGCTGATGATGTGCCAGCAGGGCAGCGTCTTACCTGCCAGGCAGGTGAGCAGCAGCAGCAGCATGCAGGCTGAGTGATGAACCATGGTGCCTGAAGCCAGTCTGGATAACTATTTAGACTCAAATGACCATCCGCACTCTTATAGAACAAGGGAAAGAGGCCTTGCCCACTGTTATCACCCATTCATACAAAACACAGACAACAAATTGCCTAATGTTCCAGGAAAAGGAGTGCAATAAGCTGGTTATCAGCTGGGTTTATTCTCTATAGAGGGTGTGCATGTTAGGAGCCGGCGTGTAGCTCGGTTTTGTCTTCTGTGGGTTGTGGTTGTTTCTTTTGAACCTTGCAGACTTGATCCAGGTCAGATAATGAGACTGTTGTTTTGTTTTGTTTTTTTCATATCTCCCTGTGGTTTTAAGCTTGATTTATCAGAGGTCTGTGGCAGAGCGCAACCTGCAGCTGTATGCGAGATCTGATACGTTTTAGCGTGTTAACCTTTTATCCATACTTGTGCTGTATGTTGTGACTGTGCAAAGCAAACGTGCTACTTGGAATCTGGGTGTTAAAATTCACGTGTGTTGCCAACCTGAATCAAAAGTAGTAGAAAGCCAGGCGTCCATCTTCTCAAACACAGAGAAATACATTTAGTTTACTGATGTCACTGCAAAGATAAGTGTGTTTTCACCTCTGGGTGATGTTTGGGTCCATCAACATGTCAGCTTTAGAGCAGCTTTTTCCAGCAGGAAAACTTCAGTTGGTTTTGTTTATTACCATTTTTTCATGGGGTAATTCCAGATGAACAAAATGAAACTTCCGTATTCCAGTATTGTACAAAACTATACATATTCACTGTATATCCATTTAACTTTAACTTATTTAACTGTCTTCTGCATTTGGCCACAACTTCTCACCTACATGTTAAACCTGGGGGAGAATCTCTTTACAGCCTGATCCATCGCTAGTAATCCTCTGTAGGATGGATGTCCAGACATCCAGCATTCATCATGTCCAACAGGGACATTTGATTATGTGGCTGGTGGTCATAAACTTTCCTCTGTGAGGCTGAGGAATGGAGAGTTAAGTGGAAGGAAAAGTGACACCAGCCTGTGATGGGCTGTAAACCACTCTGGGAGAGATGTAGTGAGACACCACATCGTCCCAGACAATTACATTTTTTATTCAGCCTCGCCTGCCCTCTGTCCTCACCTGGCACAAGTCTTTCACAGAGGTCATCAAGGACAGAACACAGGTGCAGTGTTGGATGTCCCAGTTTATGCATTTTTATTTGAAATTTCTTCTAACCATTTGTACAGTACACAATTCTGAATTTCTGAGCATAAACTGTCATAAACTGGGCATAAACTGTCAAATATGTGGCATGATTGAGTCTGCTCAGAAGATGAAAAGGTCATGTTTAATTGGAAAGTTGTGCTGAAGTGATGAGTTGATCTAATAACTGTCCATGCAATGCTGTAGGATATAAGAGCTGCCAGATGCTTTGACTGTGACTTCTAAAGACCGTAGGCTTTGACAAGTGACTCCCACACTGTGCTTCAGGGCCTCTCTGTGATTAGAGGAGGCCTGAACTCTGATTCATTTTTTTAATTACTGTCATAATAAGAACAAGTTCACTTGTAAATTAAATTGCTGATGTTGGGATGATTGAAATGTGTATATTTTTGTATCAAAGCAAAAACAATTCTAAGCCACAGTGAACAACTTCTGAGGAAATATTTGTCAGTGGACTGATATGAACCCAGGGCGTGTCCATTAACTGTCACTGCTGTTTGCCAGTGTAAGATTACAGAGAACACACACACTTAAACTCACGAGTGTGTGGAATATTTAAATTGTGTATGAGTAAAAATAGAGTTTTAAAAATAGAACAATTTTCCTTGTATAGTCTTTGGTAAAATTTGCATAACGCATTTGAGCAGAATTTCCCCTGAATTTCCAGATCTGTGGTGTACCATCACCATACAGCCTGCAGGTGGAGCCAAGGCTAAACCAGACCGATGTGATGTGTCATCAGATTTCCAGAGCAGCACATCTACACATACTCACACACACACAGGTGAGTTCACTCATTTTGCTCAGTACCCTGTGGATGTGCACTAACTATGGTTAATTGACATCCTGTCATTTTTATATGAGTTCATTATGTTTAGTGGCATCTCATTATTTCCAGCATAGCTGCACCCAACAGCCTGAGCTGAGATCTAACTGGGAACACCTGTGTCTGTCCCTCAAGTATGGAAACCATCACGCTAACATGTCGGATTTATTTCAGATTTTATTTCAGGTGTGAGACGGAGCGTTTTGTACATATTTGATAACTGAAGAAAAAGAGTCTTGTTATCAAAGTCATCAGTGCATTTTATTCATGTGTATGCATACATTTTTGAACATTTCAGCCGTATCGGTGCAGAAGAATCCTCTGACATTAAATGTGCTCGCTCACTTGTCCACGCTTTGATGTTTAAGGACTTTTCCACGTCACTTATTGCAAAGTGCAAACAGGGTTCAGCCCACTGTCAACATGTGAGACAAATGTAAAAGAATAATATGCAGGGTGAGACTGCCGCTGTGTGAGTCATTAATTCCTCATAAATCAGCTGCCTTTCTTTGTCCCAGATTCATTCACAGAACCTAAAGATCAGACAGACACAGACAAAGACAGAGGGATGAAGAGAGAAATCATTTTCATGATGGTAAGAACAAGTTATTACCTGTTGCCACAGCTAAAATAATGGTTAACATTTTTAAATTATAAATAAATGCTATGTTCAAAATAATAAGAAAGAATAATTCTATTATTAATAAGTAATCATATTACAACAAGGCGGATTGTGAATAAACCAAGCAAATCAGTAAGGGATACAGTCAGAGCCTCACTTGTCTGCATCGGATCACATGATAAAGGCGGTAGAGATGATGAAAGCCATCAGCAGCACTGCACAGGTCTCCTCAGGACGAGTGGACAGGTTGAAATCTGGCCCTGAACAAAAAAAAAAAAAAGGAAAAAATTCAGGTCAGCAGCGACGCTGGTGATCTGATGGAAGATTATGTACATTCAAGCATATTATAGCTCCTCTACCTTTTATTTGTATAGTTTTTAATGCTGTGACTGTCTTCCTTGAAGCAGTATTTTGTGCTTCACACTTGAGAGTGATGGATTTAAGTGATTCGTCCACTGTCAACTCAATCACATTGCCCCTCACGGTCTGATTGTCCACAGATGAAACGTAGTGACAGGAAGGCTGACATTCAGAGGAACACTCAAACTTATACTTTTCTGCAATTTCTATTAGGACGGGGCCTTTGATCTGGACCTCTGATGGACCATCTGAAAGAAAGATGGTGAGGATGAATCACTACTAAGGAAAAACTCATGAAATACACTTGTTTGTTTCCTCTTTCACTCTGAGTTTCTTGTATTTCTTGTTAGTGTATTTCTGCAACTATCAAACTTTTTCCTCAGAGCTTAATACTGGAAGCTAAAATTAACATGCTGGGGCATAGCTGGCAATCTCTTACTCTAACTGGACAAAGGTGTCCTCTCCAGGTTTGGGGTCTTTCACCCCACCAATAAATCTATTGACACTCTTGACTTACATACTACGGTTATTTTTCGTGTAGCAGCGACAAACAGCCCAGACACGCTATTGGTGGCTTTGCAGATGAGAAATTTGGAATTGTCCATCTCCTGAGGAGTGACAGAAATCACGTTCCCTTGACTGCCAATCCATGGGCCATTGTCTGTCTTCCAGGCGTAGGTACAAGATGGCCGACAGTAGGCGTGGCAGCTGTAGGTGTGGCTCACTGTTGGATTCATCAAATCAGGGCCTGTGATGGAAATGTTGGCAGGTCCAGCTAAGGTAAGAAAGACAGATAAGAGTCATTAGTAGAGCAAGACATTATAAGGCAGGTATTCTGAAGCCCTCCATGTGACAGTTTCCCGTTTTCAACAATCACATACCTAACACCTGCAACCGCTTTGTAGTTGTGGCAGTAACCCCTGTGGCTTCATTTGTGGCTGTACATGTCACTGTTAGAGCCTCCACCCAACTGTTTACAGTGAAGGCAAGTACATTGTCCTGACCATGGGCGCTCTGTCCATCCAAAGACATAGAATAGGTACAAGCAGAGCAGGTGGCATCACACTCGACGCTGCTCGGCACACCCACGGTCACGTAGTCCGGACCCACAATCGATACTTCCGTTCTTTCTAAAAATGTCATCAGTCACAATTACCACAATAACTTAGAGGCACATCAACTTTGACATTTCTTTACAGCAGTTGTACCAAGATATTAGAGTCAATTTAATAGCATTTTGATAGTTAAAGCACCTTTAGGATAAGATTTATTGTTTGATTGAATGTAAAATCACTCACCCATATCACTGGCATCTAGTTCTGGCTGCTCTCCATCTGAAGACAGTACTGGATGAAGCCCTAACAAGCAATGAAAAAATACTTCATATATCCAAATTCAAGGTCCACTTCCCAGCATTTTCCAGAAATTTGAACTGTATCATACGGTCATTGTGAAAGCTAGTAAGTGTACTTTGAGTGGGGTTTCTTTTTTGTCAATTTTAAGCATGGAGGCAAAGTCAGGTTTTTGAACTGCCTGTGCTACTGTTACTCTTTGTTTTAGCTTTGTACCATGATCTCATGGTTGTCACTTGCAGCCACAGACATCATACAGGCCTGCTAGAAATATTCATAGCAATACAACAATGTATTTTTAGACATTGTGTACTGAATGAATAACTAATGTGAAAGCAGCAATTCACTGCTGTGGCTAGATGAGGTGGAGCCAACTGAGTTACTGTTGTGTGGTTTAATCCATAACAATTCATCTTCTTTATACTAGTAACTATCTGGAAAAAAAACAAAAGCTGTTGTCGAAAGGAAAGCCCTTGTGTTACCTGCCAGGAACAGCAGCAACAAAATTCTGCCGAGATTTGAGCGTCGTCCTCTTTGTTTGGATGTGTAGGTATTATCCATCTTCCCCTAAGAATCTGAAGTGTAAGGCCACCAGGAAATGGACAGCTGGCGCTGCACGTTCAATAAGTCAACATCAGCAGGCAAACAGCTCTTATCAGAGAGAACTGAGAAGAAACAAATCTGCCTTTTTAGTCACTCTAATGAAAGTCCTTTGCTCGGGTTGTGACCGGTAGTGGATATTTAAAAAATAAAACATTTTCTTTGGAAACAAATAATGAATTTAGACAATTTAGATACATTCACTGTTGAATTTTTCCCGTTTCCAGATGAGATGGGAGTCCATAGTAAAGCTCAGTTGTAAGAGCACTCCCGTCTTTGGGTTTCTGAATCAGAGCCAGCTTGAGGGAGTGATTTGGGTAGTGCCATGAAATGTCACAGGTCTGATCAGTGTAAAATGTTCCACTTGAATGATGATTTTATATCACACAACAGAAATATCATTACAAAAGCTGTAATGGAATCATCTTTCTCAATATGAAAATATTAGCAGCAGAGGAAACACCTGAAGTCAAATTAGAGAAGTGGTCCTTCAGTAGAACTGCAGAGGTTGATCTGATGTGCGTGTGACCATATTGTTAACTTTTACCGTCCCAGCATTCACCTATTGCTGCACAATAGGTGACGTTCTAGAAAGAACGTTATCAGAACAAATGATCAAAACGCAAACAGATTTTAAAAATTGCTACATAATAGATCAACTGAGTTTAAGGAACCAGCAGCATGAATTTAAACACGATGTTCATGGACGATGGACAAAATCATCTGGCACACAAACAGTAAAATGACAACTGAGCTTATTAAAAACTGAGCAAATCACATTTATTGAAAGCAAAAACTTTAAGGCAAAAACTAGTAACATCCGTTAAGGCTACACAAATACAACAAAGGAAAAGAATATTTGTGGGTGCGGGTTTCTAAGTGTGTGAGCGTGTGAGTGTGAGAATGTGTGTGCAGAGGTATGTGTGCACAATGTGTGTATGTGTGCTCTTAAAGTGACGTCTCCTTGGAGTCCCTGGGCGGCCTGAAGGTCAGTATCTCTGTGAAAGTGTGACCTGTACAAACACAAAGGAAAGGGACTATGCATCAGCTGTTCTAAATCATGTCTGTGTCCAGATTCAAGTTCAGCACCTTTGCCTTTTATCTAAAGAAACCGTTTTTTCTTTTCTCCTCCATCAAAGCAAAGCAACAAACAACATCTAAGACCATCAGTGACCTCTTCTGGCAAACAGCCGTCACTGTAACAACCCTAAAAGAATTCGTTTCTTACCACATAACTCTTCATGGAGTCTTTTGATTCTTTGTTAAGGTAAAAATATTGATTCATGCATCTTAAAATCCAAACCAGCTCGTCCCAGCTCTCTTACGTTTCCACTGGTCCAGCGGCAGGTCTGTGTTGTCCATGGTCTGATCATACGGCTGCGCCTCCGTCTCCTCCTCTGCGTCCCTGAACTCGCTAAAGAAAGGCAGGTCCAGCGCCTCCGAGGCGCTCACCCTCCGCTCGGGGTCCAGAAGCAGCATCTTTTCCAAGACGCACACTGCTGCGGTGCACGTGGACATGTCAGAGTCAGCGTGATAGGATTTAATAACAGGCAGATAATCTGGAGAACAGAGATCTTCACATACCATTTGAGCTAGCTTTGGAGAAAACAGAGTGCAAGTCTTTCTTTGGCACTTTTGGCAGACTTCTGATGTAGTTTTTGGCCTGTTAAGAGAGGAAGTGGCGAGAGAAAGGTGACAGGTAAAGATAATATGATAATATCATCTGAAATTCTAATACTTTTTCTTTTATGGTTAGTGGTAGTGAAACACTGGGATACAACCTACCTAACCTAAACTAATGGTTTCCAGACTGTTGAGGCAGCACAGCAGAGTGAGTCAGTTTAAAGTCTTATTCCACCCAAAATAAATCACCTGAGTATCAAACGCTACTTTAGGCTAAAAAAGCTTCCCAGCTATAAAAAGCTGAGCAAAAATAGTTTCCCCTCTAATGGAGAGTATCAGCAGCTGGGGTCAGCTTGAATTCAGTCAGCAGCAATGGATTTCAGCTGAGAAAAATATATATATTGTAATAAAAAAACACTCCTGCAGCAAACATGGATGGAAGGTTATGGTCATGGTTATGGTATCAGATTTTGCATTGAGTGTAACTTTAATACATCTTACATCTTGGCTCTGTAGCTTCACAACAAAGTCAGCGGTTGGCGTTCCTGTAATCTTCATGATTTCTCGGAGTTGGTCCAGGTCTGACAGTAGCTATGGTCAAGTCTCATCAGCTGTGGGCGTTTTTACTATTTTATTTTTATTTTTATGTGCTTTCTGTTAGTTTATAGTCCTAGTGAGATCAACATGAACGTCAACATATTTGCCTTTACTATTTAAAGGATTTCATTGGTTAGTTTACAGGTAAAACTGGCCAGGATCTGAAACATTTTTAGCCAAGTACAACAGATCTAGACGGATGTTGACTCGTTTCTCTCTCATGTTGCATCCCACAGGTTTGACACAGTGTGAAACGTGAGGTCAAGCCGGACTCGAGGACAGTTAAGGATACGATCGCTTCCTTTAAACAGCGGCTTTCCTAGCAGCATCTCTGCCATGATGCAACCTGCAGACCAGATATCCACTGCAACAGAGAGCAAACATCAGCTTTCTCACTGAACCTTGTTTATTTTTCCTGCACTCCTGTCGCCACGTGTTGAGAAACATGAGGGTTTACCAGTTTGTGTGTAGTGCATCCAGTTGAGGATAACCTCGGGTGCTCTGTACCAGCGTGTCACGACGTAGCCGGTCATTTCTGCGTCTGCCTGCCTCGCCAGGCCAAAGTCAAGAATCTGAAATCAGAGAGAAAAGTAAACTCAACTCTAACATGACAATGTGCTAATGTACAGGAAGTACTTCACAAGATGGTTGTATTTTAAATTAGAATACCTTTAACTCACAGTCCGGGTTAATGGCTAAATTTCCAGGTTTAAGGTCCTGAGGGACACAGAGGTTTGAGACAGAGGATATAATGAGAATATTAGTGAAATCAGAAGACATCTGCTTGACATTTATTCATGTTTCGAGGACAGTGTTTGTTATATTTACACTTCCTGGTTATTTTCAGGAGGCAAAGTGGAACAGAATGACATCGGGGACATTTCAATAACGAAATTTAACAGACAGAGTATCGTTCTGTGTTGAGTTTAGAAAGACATGAATACACACGGACACACACAGAGCAAAGCTCCCTTTGTGGAAATCAGGATGAATGGGATTGGGTGTGAAAAAAGAACCCCACCCCCAAAAGCTCATGGTCTGAAAGTTCAAAGTTCACGCACCCTGTGGATGATCCCTGCAGAGTGGATATACTGAGGAGAGAAGACACAGGCGACATCAGAAACTTAAACTCTACTCCCTGAAACAAATATGTTGCATGACTTTATCCTTTAACTGGGTAAAGTAAGACATTACAGGATTTACATTTATTCACACTGATCCACACGAGTAGAGTCAGTATGTTGGTAAAGCTGTTCACCTTGAGCCCTTTCAGCATCTGATAGACCAGGAACTGCACTCTGTCCTCTGATAATCTCTCCAGCTTCATCAGCTTGCCGAGGTCTGTGCCCATGAACGGCATCACCAGGTAGCTGTGGAGGAGAGAGGAGGAGGAGTCAGATCGTCCGAAACGCACCGACTGCTTTAAGAGTGAGTGTTTAGATAAGGCACAGGAACTCACAAGTCACGAAGCCGGTCCAATGAGATTTCAGCAGTGAAGACGTCCAGCAGTCCAATCACCTGCTCGGAAGCAGTGAGGAGAAATAAAACTCAAACATTCAATCTGATCCTACATCATGCTACAAACCCATTCCCCTTTAAAGGCATAAAATGTGTTTTGGAGAAAGCTTTAAAGTTATCCTTCCTTTGTCATGAGTGAGTGCTCTTACATTTTCATGCTTCATGTGTTTGAGGAGTCGCAGCTCTCTGTACGCCCTTTTGGCAAAAAGTTTGGACTGGAAGGGCCGGTGGAGCTTCTTGATGGCCACCTGCGTACCCGTCCGGCGGTCCCATGCTGAGCTGAAACGGACAGACCCATATTATGTAAGAGAAAGGTTGAACTGAAGTTTTACTCTTTAAAAAAATGTCTGTAGCTCATTTTCATTTCGGTGTCATTAAGGAAATCCACAGGTGTGCTTAATAACATCCGGGACACCTTAATGGAGCCATTTATTAATGTTATTAATTATAACTGTGCCTTCCCTGCTATGACAATTCACAATGCCTTCTATGCACTTAACTCGGGGTCTTCGACTTCTCCTAACAATGAGACTGGGGGTGGTGTTCTTTGTTCACCCTCATCCACACAACACAATGCAAAGAGAGGCCCTGCAGAGCCAGCTGTGCAGAGACTCCTGACCAAAATACCCCACACAGGCAGCAGTGCTGCTGCAGGAGTATTATACTCAAGTTAACCTCATTTAGGTCCATGAAAAATATATACTAGTACTTATTTATTTATTTATTTGTTAGTTGTTTATTAAGCAAAGGTTAGAGAGTGGAGATTAAAACGTAAAATACAATGAGGAGTAATTGTTGCTTCATCATAGTCGATTGCTGCAAAGAGAGTAAATTTCCACACTGTCCTTTAAACTGTTTGTCTCTCAGGGAGCAGGAGGAGCCGGTTTTCGGTGAAAAGATATTTGTTTGATACTGTTTTGACTGAGTGAAACTAGAGTCCGACATTACATAAAGCCTGGCCCCCAGACAGCTGATACTGAGTCACTCACCACACTGTTCCATAGGCTCCTGTTCCGACCTGCTTCAAGTCCCGGTACCTCTCCGGAACCTCCCACACAGTTCTGTTTACCTCCTGCCGGTAGAATCCCGTCCTGGACCGCACAGCCATACCCTACGGACTCAACAGGGCTGAGGTCAGGATGTGGGTCCGCTCGCCTCTTGGGTCCGGTTCGCTCATGTGAAGAAATAAAGTTTTGATTTCAAACGCCCGGGACGCGCTGTTCGTGTCTGCGGTGAAGAGTTTGGTGCGACGCAAAATTCCTCCAGATCAACCAGCCGACCAGTTGTTCGCCTCGCAGGGTCGCCAGTTACACCCCCAACACACACACACACACACACACGCGCGTCGTTAGCCATGGGTACTGGTTGCCCAGGGCAGTCTGTGGGTGTGTCTACAATGTGAAAAAAAAAACACCACCAAACATCTGCCCACGTAAAGCCTTATAATATGGAATTATGTAGTAATGTTTCTATAACACTCCT
>JBBMJY010000015.1:12036014-12049411 GCA_037833715.1 Toxotes lorentzi | reverse complement strand
TTAACATAACTAACATCAGTTAATGATATATATATATTATACTATACTTTTCTATATTATACTGTGCTATAATATCTTATAATATACAATACTAAACACTGCTTTTTATTATTGTATTTATATGTATTATTTACTCAGCTATAGTATTATACTGCCATACTATACTGTGCTATGCTGATATGTCATTACTGAATATCTCATTCAAAACCATGGGCTTTACTATGTCGCTATGATGGCATAAAGTGTCCAGAAGGCTTTCTAGAAGATCTTACCTGGCAATTCAGCCCCTGGAGCACGGTGATAAGGCCTGTATGACAGTCAGTGTTCCAGTTCATGGGGTTGATGGGGTCTGGCAAAATAATGTCTTTATGGACCAAGCTTTGTGTATGGGGGTACTGTCATGTCAAACCAGGAAAGGCCCTTCCCCACACCCCTGTTTCAATGTTGGCAGCACATCCATCCGTCCATTATCTATACTGCTTATCTTTTTGAGGGTTACTGGGGGGCTGGAACCAATCCCACCTAACATTCTGGGCAAGAGGCACGGTATGCTCCGGACAAGGTCGCCAGGTCTATGTTGAAGCACATTGTTATCTAAAAAATCGCTGAATTCTGTAGAATTGATATTCTTTAACTGGAACTAAGACTAAAAGACCAAAACCTGGACATCCCTGTCCACATAGTTTTGACCATGTAATGTATAAAAGAATGACTGAATGTTACAGAGAACATGTAAGACAAAAAAAAAAAAAACATACCAACAAACAGAAATGATGATGTTTATTCTGTTGAAGCCAAGACTTGTCAAAGTGATGTTACCCGTTGATGATAAAAGAGAAAATCCTCTGAATCGTTTGAAAATCATGAGCTGACATTCAGTTGAGTGATCTGAAACTCATGGCTACAGCGGAATCACATGCCACCACGTATTCGAAAGACACTTCTAACTTGTAACATACACACATACAGTATACATATACATTCGGTTTGCAGTTTGCTATTCAAATCCACCACATGTACAACATCCACATAAGCACGTAACACGTGAACATTCAGAGCTCTAACACACTTTGACTGAGACGGACAGCTTCGATTCGCTTGGACTAGAAAATTCAACATTTTGCATCCAGTGTTAATGGACAACTTGCACAGAAGGCTACGTGTACCACTCCAGTGTGAACCATTGCAGGAAAAAAAAAGTTAAGAATATGTTTCCTTTTTTGTGTTTCTCAAAAATGAGGTTTGAAGTAGAAATAATCTAATTCGTTGAGTTAAACCTGAGTGTGAGCCAAAGCACCACAGCTGCTTCGCATAAAAAGGTCAGTTTGGCAAACTAACTCACAAAATTGCTACTTGTCATCAACCTAGAAAACATCCATGTTCAACTAGTATCCAAATACTATAAAGATTAGGTTTAAGAATAGCCAGATATGAACCGGATTTATGTCTGCTCCTGATTTATAACCCTTTTAGTTAATGAGCCCTCCATTTCACTTCTTGTTCTGTTGCTTATCTCATATCCACATCCACTTAAACCTCAGATGACAGTGCTGTATCCTTCATACTGCAGGTAGGATTTTCATGCTTGCTCTAAACAGGAGCTGACGACAGTTCAAGTATTAAACGTGATCATATGGTTTATCTGGCTACACTGAAGATGTATGGTAAAGAAGAGACTTCATGCTGTGTCCTCTTTACCTCATGACATTTTCACTGACCTTGATTTGTTTAGCTATTAAAACCTGTGGTTCATTGGCCGTGTGCAGTGTGGTCTAACACAAGCAGATTATTTCTACCTCAGCAAAAAGAAAAAAAAAGTAGAACCAAAACTCCAGTCTGCTGCAAGATGAATGATGCAATGTCAGGGAGGAAGTCAGCCATTTGTTGTAATAATCTGTATGTGCACTGAGCTCATGCTGCTTATACAAGTGTCCCCTGTGAGGGTGTTCCTTATACGACTGTGGGTATAATAATATTGCAATAAGCTATGAGCTGCAGCAACATTTAAATACTCACAAATGAGGTAAAGAACATCCCCAGGGCTTTAATACTGTGGTCACTAATGAATGTGTGCAGTCTGGGGAGTTTCCTTTATAATACTCAAGCATCATGAAAACTGAAAAGAACCTGAGGAAACACGAAAGGTCACCAGTGAGCTCCCTGGTTACCACAAACAGCCAAATATGGCTGCTTAACGCGACTCATCAGTCCGAGTGTTTGAGCGGTCGTTGCTTGGACGGAGCTACAAGTTGTATAATAGATTTTTATCCAGCACAGTTTCGCACATTCTGGAAACTGTTTCTAACAGTTTACAAAATGCCTGTAATCTTAATTATTGTAAACATAAACCATGGCTGTAAAAGACACAGCGGCCAACCACGGAAACCTGGTGGCATGGTGACAGAGCCGACAGGTGATCAGAAATCAGCCATCAGCGGAAACTGTATATGAGAAGCGAGGTCACACTGTAAACACAGACCTGCAGCACAGTCATTCTGCTTCAGCTTTGGCATATATCAATTACCTTGCTAATTAATAGCACAGTTGGTGTTTACTATTCCACAAGCAGGAGAGGATGACTTTCATCAGAGGAAGAACATCTGCTTTCTGTTTGGTTTAATGTTTTTTTATGGTGAGGAACCGATGAAGATAAACGGGTGGAAAGTTGGTCACACTCCTGGTAATGCCTCCCTTCTGACCCTCAAACTGGTTTAAAACCAGTAAGGCAGATGCAATAAGCAGTCTTAATGGTTATAGTACAGTACCAGTAATATGCTATAATAATAAAATGCACAAAAATCATGCAGTAGTATGCAGGCTAAAGCTGTTCTGTGGCATGACATGGCATTGCAGCAAGCTTTTAAACATGAATTCCATATATGTAAGCAGTGACTGCTTATGGTATTTGTCATGATGAGGGACCAGTTGGCCTGTCGTTGCTTTGGAAATCCTAGAGTGCTTTTTTTTTTTTTCTTCCTTCCATCTCGTTCTATCAGCCCTGTAAACAAAGTTCAGCTCCTTAAAGTTACTCCCTCGTATGCATCCTCACGTCCTCTGTGATCCCTGACGTAGTCGAGTTGAGCTGTTCCGCATTTTAACCTCACATAAGAGTGGAAACATAAGAGGAAGCAACTTTGGGCACTGGAGGGATTCTTCTATCTTATTCTTAAATGCTCCCTGTAATTGTGATGTGTGCTGATCTGATCCCATGGAGACCGTCCAGCCCCCCGCTGCTCAAAAACATCTCATGACAGGCAATCAAACACAGTCACACTGAGCAGCGGGAATGCACAGTTTTCTTGCCACAGTCCTTCTCCCACATCACTGAGTACGAGGTCCTTGTCCAGGTAGAGGCAGAGCAGAGGGCGGCTTACTGCTCCACCTGAAGGCTATCAGTCTTGCTGCTGGCTGCTTTGAAGCTGCTCACCTCCTCGAATACCAACTCTATACACACACGTGAGAGGATTAAGGGAAAAGAAGCTCTGTTATGGGTTGAAACAGTCAATTTAAACTGTGAAATTGCAAAAGTGCTACCTTGGCACTTCATTGTCAAAACACAAGGTAATTTAAAAAAAAGCAAAGATGATTTCTGGTGCAAGCTTTATTCAGTGCTATTTTAATTGTGCTTGTTCAGCTAGGTATACTAGCCTATCAAAGAAACTCAAAATTAAGCTAACGATGCAAAATTCTCCAGCATGACTGATGTTATAAATGACATCTCTGAATAGCTAAAATACCTATATTACTTCGGTGGTGCAGTCAGCATTCCTACAACACCCATGCAGGCTTAAACTCATCATTGCATAATCCCTAATGCAAAAAGCTCTGCAGTTCACTTTAGATCTGATCTGGTTTGTGCAACTTCTTCCTCTGCAAGTCGAACGCTGCCCTTTTAAAGCTGTTTGTAAAAGGAAGTGAGAGCAATCATGTGTAAGAAATTCAGAAGTACACAATGTCTGGACATTTTAAAATGCCATAGATATGCTGCAATCACATCATGTTTTTCATTTAGTCTTCTTCTCAAATTAAAGCTTTACCTTTCCATTCTTCTAGAGTTCGGTCTTTGCTCTCCAGCGTTTGATCGTAAGGCGGGGCCTCCGGCTCGTCGTCTGGATCGTGGTACTGTGAGAAGTATGGGTGTGACAGAGCCTCGCTGGCCGAGATCCTCCCATCACAGTCCAGAACCAACATGCGCTTCAACAGATCAACAGCTAACGGAGAGACAGACGCAGAGAGACTGGTGATGGACAGCTGGGATGTGATCACGGCTGCATTAGTGAATTTCAGATTCACAATATGGATAGAGCAACTTGAGCTTTAACAGCCTCTGTACTAAGCCGTGTGATTGGATTTAAGAGTTTGATAATCCAATATGTGGCGCAGCACCCACCTAGTGGATTTGCTCCTCTAAAGATCTTTTCCAGGTCCTGCTGGGGCATGAAGGGCAGAGACTGGATGTACTTCTGCGCCTGCAAACAGAGACCAGTTTGGTGTCAAACAGTCAGTGATCAGTCACCCAACACTTACACATATTGACAACTCGATCAACAGCCATGTCAATGGAATGAATAATCAATTAGAACAAGTTGCTTTCATTATACTGATTGCATAATGCATTATTTTTTTCACATTCCTCTAACCATTTTTCTCTAACCGCTATTCATTCTTCCCTCTCTTACATGTTCAGAGCAGATCTTCTTTAACAACTCGGGTGTCGGAGTCCCAACCACCTCCATGATTCTCTTCAGCTGGTCAATATCTCAGAGGAGGAGGGGTCAAGGGTCATCGAGATTTGTGAAAAGTCATCAACCTGCAGGACTTGACTCGTCATATTATCTTGTTACATTGGAGAACAATGAAGACAAACTCTACTTTCTCCTGAACACAGCAAAAAGTCAACCAGTCTCCTCTGGACAGCGCGAGTAGCACAACACACAAAGATGAGTAAATCAAATTCGTTTTAGCTCTGAGACAATTCAGCCTTTTGTGATCGACCCTATTCATTCCACGGTTCTCTCTGTTGATGCACCTCCCCTTCACAAAGGCCTGGGATTGTAATGCAAATCCACAAGAAGTCTGCGTCCACAGGCCACTTTAAAGAGGTAATGGAAGGCTGATGCTACGAGGGGGAAAAACTGCAAATTGTAACTGACCAATGCCGTGCCAACAAAGGATACAGTCAGTGCCAGGAAAAAGGACTTTTCCCTTCAGTAGCTCTCCCATAATGCATCCCACAGACCAAATATCAACTGGAACAGAAACATTCGGGGTTCAATCAGTCAGATAACATTTAATGAGTCTGGCTCTGGAAAAAAAAAGATATTAAAAAAAGCTTGAAATTGTCTATAGTTTGATGGCATCTTACCGTTTTGATTGTAGTGCATCCAGTTCAGCATGATCTCCGGCGCTCGATACCAGCGAGTCGCCACGTACCCTGTCATCTCGTCATCTGTCTGCCTGGCCAATCCAAAGTCCAGAATCTGTGGGATATGTACAGTTTTTCTAAAGGGTGGGGTTCATGCTATAGGTTGGAGTGAAGGATCTGCAGGTTTAAAGTGAGGGTCAGTCTTACCCTCAGCTCACAGTCTTCGTTTACTGCCACATTACTTGGCTTGAGGTCCTGGAGGAGGAAGGATGGACATGAATACTAAACTCCATAAACCACTCAGCCTCTATTTGTTTTCCATTTGGGATAGTTTTCAGTTTGCATTTGTACAAAACATACTCATAGAAAGTATGAGAATTTCACTCAGTCTAGACATCACATATATTTTATAAAGAGCCAGAACAAGCTGATCATACTGTCAGACTGGAGGAAATACAAAGGGAAAGCTGTATGTTAAGAGGTTAGAGGAGATTTATTTTTTATTTGAAATCAGGCAATCTCTCAAACTTGATGGTCAAAATGACAAGAATAGCGAAGAGGAGGCACTCACTCTGTGGATCAGTCCCGCTGAATGGATGTACTGTTCAACAGGCAATGGGATGGGGCAGGAGGATGAGGGGGAGGAGAGAGGAGAGAGAGGACATAAAGGGAGACAGGGGTCAGCAGTGCAGTTCACCATATTAGCCCCTGCCCGAGGGAAGACTGCTTTTGTCTGTCCCATGGTAACGAGGAAGGCCGAACAGCTGGCCAGCTCTGCTAGACTGATCCGGTGTTAGCAAGCAAACACTGGACACGAGTCACAAAGAACAACAAAATGTCCATTTTGAGTATTTGTGCAACACAGACTACAGTTTCCAAATTCTGAGAGACACAATGACGACAGGCTGCATGCACATCAAGCATGGTATACGACAGTGACTCCCAGCCAGGGGTTCTTGTTCTCCAGGTGGGTGCTTAAATTAGGAGAAAATGGAGCCCTCTTCATATTTGAAAAATATAAATTTGATTTGATAACATTTTATTCATGTATTAAATCAGCTTTAACATGTGAACATTATATTATATTGGAATTGTGTGCAACTAGGAACCACTGGCATACAGTCTGCATACTAACACATGTGTATCCTATGACACCTTTAGCATGGCACACAGCAGGTGTATCACGACGGAGTCAGTTACCTTGAGGCCACGGAGGAGCTGGTAAATTAAGAACTGCACGTGCTCGTCTGACAACCTCTGAAATTTAACGATGTTATTGAGGTCTGCACCCATCAGGTTAGTCACCAGGTAGCTGGAAAAGGGGAAAGTGTATGTATGGGTTGGGGGAGCTTCAGTTAGAGGAGAACGTGGTGACGCTGCCATGGCAACTGTCTCTACGCTCCTGTTATCCCCAGGATCACCTCCACCACCATCACCATGCCCTTTCACAGCAGAATCATTGCATTTTTGGTAAAAAGTGGACAGCTGTATAGCTTGTAGTAAACATAAAGTGATTTAAAAAAAAAAAAAAAAGAACTTACAGTTCATTGAAGTCTTCTAATGTTGCAGCAGGTGTGAAGACGTCCAGCAGCCCTATTACCTGCAGAAACAGAGACGGAGACAGAGACAAGCAGAGCAGATCAATAACAGAGCAGAAACATGCAGAGAGCTGCGTCTGTCTGTCTCGGGGTATTTTTATATGGAGCACTAACATTCTCGTGTTTCATGTGCTTGAGCAGTCTGAGTTCCCGGTACGAGCGGCGGCTGTGGATCAGAGACTGAAAAGGCCTGGACAGTTTCTTCACCGCAACCTTCTGCCTCAAGACCACGTCATACGCCGAACTGGAGGGAGAAAGCAGAGAGAAATAAATATTAAAAACAGGCCTGTATGTACATCAACATTTGTAAATTCATCCAGTGACATTAATACATTGACATAGCATCCTAAATGTGAGTATTTTAAAATTAAAACCAAATTTCATTTATTGGAAGTGGCCCTAAACATATGATACCAAAATTACAATTTAATGCAATGGTTCAACACTGTTCCCCCCTGTGTACAGTCTTTATGCTAAGCTAAGCTAACCTGCTGCTGGCTCCAGCTACTCTCAGCAAGAAAGTGAATAAGCATAATTCCTAAAATGTCAAACTGCTCCCTCAACCTGACTTGATATCAGCTGAAAGCGCGTCTACATATTTGTGATAAATGTGAGAGTGGAAAGAGAGAACTGCAGAAAGAGAGAGAGAGAGGGGAGGGGAGGGGGGGGGGGTGAATGAGGATGTGGTGGAACAAGTGAAGTGAGGATGTCAGATATTGTAAAACTACGGCGATTCATCTCATCTGCCTCTTTTGAAATGTAAATGTCTTTCAACATATTGAACGCAGAGCCTCGCTGCTGCTGCTGCTGCTGATGATGATGATGATGATGATGATGCCACTGCCTTTGTGGTGCCAGTGTCTTTTCAGCTCTGCCAGCTTTCAACACTTGCAGCAATAATAACACAGTCATCAGAGAGCGGCGCACACAAACAGGAAGGAAACATGGGCAAGAATTGAGAAATGGTGCGGAGCACTGCAGAAACAAGAGCAAGAAGCAAGAAGTGAAACACTGAAAGGAAAGAGTGGACATTTAAAGTAGAGTAGAGTGAACAGTGAAAAGATTTTTATAGCACATTTCTGACTCAAAGTATAGTGCAAAACTCTATTATGTGACACAGTTCATCCATATACAAATGTGTGCTGTTCATTTCAGGAATTTCCCAGTAAATGACGTTTACCTTTGGTGAAACCACAACCAGCCTCATCATCTCTTTCTAACCTTTGTGATTTCCTACATTTCACACAGTTTGACAGCTATTTGCAGTCAAATCTGCAGCAGACTACTTGGCCTGCAGTATTCAGTCGTGAGTTTCAGATGAGGGTGCAATACGGTCACATTTGTTTTTGTTTTTACTGAGTGTAATACTGAAAACCACACCTGTTTACTCAGAGCCAAACTTTCTATTTTATTTATTTCTCCCTGACTGACCTTTTATTCTTTTTATTATCAGTGCTATATCGGCCTATAAAGAAGCCATCAGATCACAGGAAAGGAGGCCAAGAAACACTAAAAAAAACTACTTGACCACATAAAAAGTAATGTAAATGTTTGACCTTTTTGAGAAAAAAAAAACAAAACATAACCCAGCAATGCCTTTGTCAAAAATAAGACAAAGATGTCAATTCTATTTTGCAATATTGTAATATATATCAAATTTATTTTGAATTTAGAAACATTCATGGATAAAATACGCAGGCTGGAAAATTTTGTATTTTACTGGGGCCCTTTTCATCACCATCTGTTCTTTCTATAATGTATCCAAACTATCCACGGAGGGGACTGTGTAACCTTCAATTCCTGTAAATGAGGGGTCATTTTTAAAGCGATGTGAGGGGCCTGTAGTACCTGTTTTCCACAGGACCCCCAGCAGATTAATCAATGCGTCCTTTCCAGTCAGTTCAGTTCACAGCAGGTACAGTATATGGTCACCCTGACACAGTGAGAGCAGGTCTCCTGTCTTTTCCAATGTAGGAAACTCACTGTAAATATTTCTGTATCTATTCATGCTGACCTGTAATGCTTACATGCTTGAGTAAACTACACTCTTGCATGCTCGAGTGCGTCCATGTGGCTCTCTGTCCTGCAGTCACCTGCTGCCAGTCCGGATGTCCCCCACCGGGCTTCAGCCAGGACAGCAGCCAGTCTCCTCCGTCTCTGACATCAACCAGGCCTCACGCATACCTTCCTCCCTGCCATCTTCCATACATGGAACTGACTGCACCGCTCTCTGCACACGCAGCCGAGCCAAGGCATCAATTTCTCTCCTCTTCCTTTGTCTCAGTATTTTTTTATATTGTGGCTCTTAATGCACCTCCGGTTTCAAGCAGGCGAGGGGGAAGGATAGCTAATATCTGATGTGAGATGATTCGAGTACACAGTTGATCCACCATTATGTACATTTTCTGATCTTAACAGTTAATGTTGATGTATTTTGCATATATTTAGAATGTGGAGAGGGCAGTGGCTCCAGTTACAGAGCGTTTCCTGTCATTATGCTAAACACCAGCAGCCCATTAGCCTGTTATTTATATTGGTCTTCACTCCCTGCTGCAACCAATGATTATTTTCATTATCAATTAATCTACGGATAATGTTATTGATTAGTCGATTAATTAAATAAACAATTAATTGATCATCAAAATAGACTAATCAATCGCCTATCCAATCACAATCAGCAACAAACCAGAGCCCCTATTTAGCTTTATGCTCAGTTTATCACATTTCCAATCAACAGTCTGACAAGCAGCGACATAACACTTTTGACAGGAGAAAACGAAGCAGTCATGTTTTATTCATAGTCGCCCAAATGAGAGGCTTCATGCCAAATTTCTGGATAACTGAACAGATGTTACATATGCAGACATGAGATGAAAGCAGCCTTGATCAGCTTAGCGCATATTCTCTGCTGACGTTCAGTCTTGGCCTGTCCAAAGTTGGCCCGATTTTTTATTTTTGTGTCAAGAAACAGAGGCAGAAAAAGAGAATATTCAGTAGGATTAAGGCTTCATGGCAGGAAGCTGAGAAGACAATGAGTCTGGATTAGACTGGGGAAGCCACGGTGCGCAGTCTGCCCAACGTTTTGTCTCATGACTTATCAAAATTCAAGAGGCACTGCACGTTAAATTATTAAATGAGCCTTGTATTTATGATGCTTCTCTCTTGTGTCTGCGCTTTGCAGCTCTAAAATCTCTCCATAGACATTCCTCACTAGCTAATATACTCTCTTACACCTACTGCACTATTTACGGTCTACACTCTGCTTCAGTGTCTTTCGGTTCCCCTTCTCCCAGGGGTGATGGGGGTTTAAGTTCTTCTAGCTATAATGGATTATATGAGCTTGTCGGATCCTTGACCTAAGGCTCGCAGTCTCAAGAGGGTTTGCAGAGAGAACAAGCAGCTATTTGAGATAAATGATGAGAGCTGTTTTACTGTGCATCTCGAGAAGAAGGCGATGGGACTAACCTCCCCCCCAACACGAAAACACACATACAGATGTCATACTCTGCACTCCCATCCCCCTGCCATTCACTAACCAAGATCTGCCATGAGAAACGCGGTGACAATGGGTTGAGATCAACATCAACAATACAGGGCAATGATGGGTGGTGTGTGGAGGAATGTCTTTTGTGTGTGTGTGTATAATTTAAGAAAGGGTTTTAGTAACTCTAGGCATTTCACCAGTTCCAGCATTGGAGAGATATAACAGTTATAAAGTCCATAAGACAGGTGGAGGAAAACACCTGCTAATCCTCAAATCAATGTCTGCTGCTTCACATTCTTCCTATTATTCCAAACAAGGCAGCTCAATTATGAAAGAAATAATCCATATACTGAATCACCTGTGACACCTGAAAGCTATGTGTTGCAACTGAGAGAGAGTGCATGAAAACTAGTAAGCAAGCAGAGAAGCTGCAGCTTCTCTTAAACTTCTGAATAAATAGTTTAATTAATTACCTAAAAAATGAATAAATGGGTGAAATAGTTTGTTTAAAGTGATGGATAAATTATTGAAACGTCCAGCTTCTGCCAGTTCAACTGATGGTAGTTTTACATAATTAACAGTGTTTTAAAAAAATCTACTTAAAAATCAGTTCAAATGAACACGTTTAGAACATGAGGGGTGCAGCCAGTGAAGGCGTAATGGGGCACAGATGGAAAGCTCTTATACTGATCACCATTTTGCTTCATACCACTTTCAACATTAATTTGTCATCAAGGGGAAAGAAAGTGACTCCACTCACAACTCTTGCCCGGCTTCACACTCAGCAGCGTCCTATTCATAATCATATTATGAAACCAGAGAAGTTCCAGGAAGTGCTATTCAGAGCAGTGGACGGACACGCGAATTTTATTACGATCATCAGAACTCTGACTTTGGCTCTGAGTTTTTCCATTACGCAAACTGACTGAAACTTTAGAGATCACGAGTAAGGACTGTGAATGCCACACTGCTGTGGGAAAAATTGCTTTTCTTGACAAAGACGAGCTTAGTGAAACACTGAATAGATGCTTTGAAAATCCAACACATGGATTTGTACCATGCAGATTCAAAATGGGAGTCGAACTTTAACCTTGGCATTGCTGTGTGACAAAAATGCCCATGTGCATATAATCTTGAATCAGCTGAAAGCAAAGTCATGATCCTGCTCTCTAATTTTTTTTTTTGCTTTTGTGCTGTTTAGAGCAGAGCATTAAAGCTGCAAAAAAAGCTGGATGCTTATGCACAAAATACTCATGTGTGAGCGTGAATCATCAAGTGGAGCTCCAGCAGAGAAGCACATCCCATCTCCTGTGATTCAGACACTGTCTTAATTAACATCTGACTTGACAGGAGGTCAGCTGTGGCTATAAAACCTCCTCTCTAAGGATTCAGGAAATGGCAGGGGTGAGGGGTGTGGATAAATAGGCCAGCAAATGAGCTCCATATCATTTTCTTGCTAGAATGTTAGCGTGCGATCTGTGTGTAATAAAAATGTCTGACACTTCTTCTCCTACACAGAGAAAGGCCAAACAGAAAGTGATGAAGCAAACCAATTCCAAACTGTCTCTGAAGCAGCACAGAGTGAGTGCTCCATCAGGAGAAATTTGGACTTGCTAACTATATATCTTCTGCCTCTGTCATCTTTTCTGAAAAAGAAAAAAAACAACATCACAGGGTTTGTGATGTTTTGGATTTAGACTCGCAGGATTTGGGAACTTACAGCCTTGCAAAGCTGGCCCAAAAATAAGGCTCAGCGAGCGTATGCTTGAGTCAGGGGTGTCGTCAGTCGGCTAAATTGAATGTGCAGGTGACTGGATCAGCTTTAAACCAATTCATAAGAAGGTGCCACTTTAGCATTGCAGAAAGATTCTTCATTTTATATCTACACAACTTTGTGTAAATACTTCTTGGCCCAGCTTCAGGCGTCAAATATAATTAGTTGTGAAAGATTTTCTGGTTTGCATGAAGCAGCTTTAACATCTTGTTCATGTCTTGAAAATGTGATTATTCCAATGGGATCTGTAACATGAAAACACATATAATTCTCTCTGCATTTCCAGGTAACCACCAGCCTGCTTAATTAATATTGACTCTTGGAGGTAGTTATCACCACAGCACATCGTCATGGCAACGGGATTCTACCAGCTGATAAGGGCTGGTCCTAGAATCAAAGCAACTGCATGTTGCAGAGTTGATTATGTCTGCATCCATACAGAGGGTGTACAGGTATATGTTAGAATTATGCCATATGATGGTGCATTCATTTACAGCAGGTTTCAAGATGTCAGACTTGTATTAAGACATCCACTGAAAGCAGCTGTGCCCGGGTTCTCCCTCTCCATATGCTGTATGCATCTCCAGGGTCCCACAAGACCAGCCTCTTAATATGAGTTGCTCCTCATATTAAAAGGAGTATAGGGACTGTACGTGTGTGCAGAGGCTGTGTGTGTATATGGGATGTAAGGGGTGGGGGTATTTGGGAAATTCCTGTACTGACGCTGTCTCATTCTTCAGTGGTCTGCCACCCATATAGCAGCAGCAGACAGTGAGCTGTGCGTTAAAAACAAGTCCTGCAGACCTGTTCTTTCTTTCTGTATTTAAAAAAAGCAGCACACACAATGAGATCTTATTCATACTGCATACTGAAACATAGAAATAATACTATTATCTTATGTGCCTCCCCTAATATTGACTCCGTATCTGCAAAGGCAAACGAGGTAATAACGACAATGACAACAATAAAACCCCACAATCAGTTTCCACAACCAGCCTCATCCTGGCACAGCCGACATGTATACGTCGCTATGCTGATGCATCATCACCGATATTCGGTAAATGTTGTGGCTGTGCAGCCTCGCCCCTCCATCCGCCCAGCACACGCACGCACACACACACACACACACACACACACACACACACACACACACACACACACACACACACACACACA
>JBBMJY010000015.1:12016913-12032377 GCA_037833715.1 Toxotes lorentzi | reverse complement strand
GGGATTCGAACCCACGCCTCCAGGGGAGACTGCGACCTGAACGCAGCGCCTTAGACCGCTCGGCCATCCTGACTGTACACACCCAATTTATCTCGTCTGCAGGAGGCCCACATATCCCAGTCTTTCGCCATTCCTCATCTTAACTAAGTTAGTGGGCACAAATCACTGACATGTTGCAAAGCACAGACCTCACTGTTTAACTTTATCTTTAAGGTTACCTTCCCGGTGTTGGAGGTGAGTGCGCGCCTGCTGATTGGTCGGTGTCCTCCAGTCGGGGCTCGTTCAGGGGGCGTGTGAGGGTTTGAATCAGAGGCGGCGCTAACTATCAAATAGCTGTGGACAGATTAGCGGCGGTGATTGAGCACGTGAAGCGGTGGACGGTAGAGTCTAGGTGGTCTCTGGCACGTCGCTCTTCCTGTCTCAGCTTCCTGTCTTTTGGGGGGAAAGCGGGCTGCATTTGGAGCTGATTCTACTTTCTAACGATGTTTGACCTAAAGAAGAGGAATAGTCTGACTCTGAACTGCAGCCGGGAGACGGAGGAGTTCAGACGAGTGGCGGTCAGACGGAAGGTCAAAGGTGCTGAGGTGGACTGCCGTGGCTCACAAACAGGTGAGGTACCTTTGACTTAAAATAGGATTTAAAAAATACTTAGCAATCAGTCACTTTAGCTAGCTATCTCATTGGGTTGGTGTATATTAACCGACTAACCACTGAAGCACTAAGGCATTAACTTTAAATAATTACACAAAATTAGAATCAGAGTTTAGTAGGTCTGTGTCGCTGCATATCATTTCCCATTAAATTTAGGCCACATAGCTAATACAAACCTGTACTTACTTGCATAATTGCTTAGAAATGTCACCAGTGGTCATTATATTCTGAGGTACTCACCCCAATGGCAGTTTTACTGGTCACAAGAAATAGTCCGAGAAATTTTTTTAAACTATTGCAGTTTCATCTAACAAGAAATCTGCCTTTATGAAGGTTGTAATGTTCATTTTTTTCTTGAACATTCTTTGAACGGTGTTGCTGTAACTTAATGGTTATTTTCACCCAAGACTTGATTTTAGAAACATTCAATGAGAAAAAGGGAAAACTTGTGCCCTCTGAAGTAAAAGCTGAGGGGTTTTGACTCAAACTGCCCTGTAAGAGGGTGAGCAGGGCAGCAGGTAAGGGCTTTAACACAGCTTGTTATTCTTGGCTTACATCAGTAAATGCTATTTTAGCTGAGTTCCCTTGTTAGCTTGTGAATATAATTCCTTTGTATGAACTGCACTTGGTGTGTGTGTATTTGAATTTTGTTGGGTACAGTTGGCGCCTTGTTAGCCTCTTAGCTTGTTGGATTATTGCAGTGAAATCTCTTTCCCCTGATTCAGCCTGGACTTGGACTTGGCCTATGTGTCTAGAGACCGGCATTTGTCAATCCCTCACTCACGCACATGCACACACACAAAGCCTTTCTGTTCCCCCACTGAGGCAGAACTATCTGTTTAGATTAGAGAGATGCATGCTTGCTCCAATGGTACTGTTAGATGCAGGAATCAACAGTACCATCCATCGCTCTGACCAATATGATGCAAATTATTCTTTGGTTTGGTACGAGGCCTCTTGTAATAAGTGCACTGACAGAAACTGAAAGTGACTTTTAGGGACAAAGTGTTAATTTATAAGATGAAAATAACACTGACATTGTTGCAGCAGGGGTGTTAAAACTTGGGGATGAATACATTTCTTTCTGAACTTCAGGATAGCAGTTAATCTATATATAGTGCCTTTTGGAACCAGTTTAAAAACAAAAAACACGCTTTAATTTTAAGGGAATAGTTTGACATTTTGGAAAATCTCGTATCTGATTTTCAACGTCTAACATGTTATGTTTTGTTTCTGTAATCTGTGCAAAAAATCAAAGCGCAGAAAAAAACAGACATCTTGCTATTTGTAATTCTCTGTCAAGGTTTTGTGCTGCGCCTATGTGTCAGTGATCCCTAGAAACTGGTGTTTCTAAGAGCAAGTGTTGAATGTTGTCTTTCAGGTGCTGACATAACTTGTAAGCCTGGCGAAGGCTAGACTCTACAAAGAAAAAAAAAACAGAAGTGAGAAAGCAGAAGTTTTATGCTATTGAGAAAGTAGGCTCTAGCCCTCTCCACGTGACCAACAAATCTGTCACACTTCAGCAAAGCCAGGAGTGAACTGGAAAGCTTTACTTTCTTATACAAGTAACGGATAAGCTTACATAAGTTTGCAAATGAACTACAGGTAAGAAGACAAGAGTTTACATAATTTTAAAGCTGTGAGTAGTTGTTGTGAAGTGAGAATGTCAGTCATACAGTCAGTGCACAGATTTCTGAGAGTAATAAAAGAGGAATAAATACTGTGATTTGTGTAGCATGTGTACTATTGTTTACTCTAATCAGAATAACCTGGGGTTGGGTTTATGGACAAAAAGGAATCCTCACCTACAGCATTAAAAAAAAATCGAATTTAGTGTGTTGAGTGTGATCTTGTACACTTGTATCTGTGAAGAGGCAGTAGAAAGTTTGAATTTTTTTTTATTCTTATGTTTTTCTGATTCTAAATGTAGTAAAATAGCTGGATATTGTTGTGAAGGTAACCTGTCTAATATGTTGTGATGGAAAACAGTTACCAAGGGTTTAGCAACAGTAAAACATAGTCATGAGTTTTTCCATATGAATGTAACATATTTTTTGTGAGTTGGAGGTTTAGGAGGAACAAGACCTCTGAATCATGTTTAAATATTTCACCCAGTATAACTGTGATAAAGCCTAAAGAGTGAAAGAGGAGCTGTGTATAGAAAACACTGCCATGCAGTACAGTGGTAAAATGTATATATGGTTCAGATGGTAACAGTGTGTTTCTTTTAGTAGTGAGCAGTGGAGTGTGTGGCTCGTACAGCTGTGGCCAGGCTTGTGACAGGGTCTGTGGATCTGAACCAAATTCCAAGGAAGGCAACGAAACAAGCCCAGCTAAAAGATCTCCTCTGAAACCACAAGGTAGGCTGAAATCGAGCAGCCTACATAACTTGAACAATAAGTACTACCCATTCTAACTCTGTTAACTAGTTTAATAATAATCCCATCTTCACTGTGTGTGTGTGTGTGTGTGTGTGTGTGTGTCTTTGGTCAAAACTGTACATGCACGCTATTAAACTATAATCACAAATTAGCTGACCTTACCGTTTATCTCTTTGCAGTACCTCCTAAACCAGCTTACCCGCAGAGCCCTGTGAGGACAGGACAAGATCAGGCCTACAGTCCCACTACAGGAAGATTAAAACCCCAACGAGTTAACAGCACAGAGGAAGACCAGAGTCCTAACAGAAGTCATGGACTTTCTGTTTTTTGTGTCAGCCCAGCACAGAATTGCTCTCCAAGTCCTGTTAGAGGAGTAGGGAGCTTTTTTTTGAATGGGGTATCTGGGAATCTTACCAGCAGTCCACTTTTAGGATCTCCAAGTCCAGGCAAAAGGGGCATTCAGAACTGCAGCCCATTGAGGGAAGGAGGGCACAGCCCTGCGAATTTGTCCCCAAGAAACCATAGCCCTCTTACAGGAAAACTGCGGACCCCCAGCCCGGTTCAAGGGAGCGTGGGGAGCTACAGCCCCGCCAAGAACTCTAAATCCTGGCTAGGTCTGCACAGAATCCCAAGCAGCAAGATGGAAGGACAAGAGAAGAGGACAGGGAAATCTTTGAGTGTGCCTGACTTGATCGTTTGCTTGGATGAGAGCGGGTGGGACATTTAATTTGGGTTATTTCTTTACCTCTATCACCTCAGCACCTTCCCATAGCATGTATAGCATATAAAATCCAGTTATTTCTGAACATTACTTGAATTTTCAATCATGACTACACTTTATTTCTGCAGGATTACCACAGAAAAAGTTGAACGCTCTCCACTGAAACCGGTGCAGTCACCCAACGGCAATGGGCCTGCCATCACCATCAAAGCACCAGCTAACCATAGACTCAGTTATACCACAAATGAAGCCCATCTATCAAACAGTGTCAAACAGCATTCCCCAGGACACATTAATGGCATAGTGCAGGGGAAAGATTGGCCAGTAGTAAATGGTAAGGGAATAAATGACAAAGTGGAACAAGACAAAAAACCCACAGGATATGGCTCCAAGTTTTCCTGCCAGTGGATTGAGGCTACAACAGAAGCTGAGAAGATTCACGAGGAGTCTTTAGGTGAACAAAGTGGGGAGCGTGAGAGGAAGGAAAGAGGAGGAAGCGAGCCAAAAGATGAAGAGAACAAGGAGCAGAAATTGTATAAGATAGCCAATGAACTCCTGCAGACAGAGAGGGCCTACGTAGCTCGCCTCCACCTGCTAGACCAGGTCAGTGTGGTAACCTGTTTGTGGCTCTCTCCATGAAAACACAATGCTCTTAATGCTAAAAAAAAGTCTACATTAAAATGAATTAGAGCTGCTTTTTCCATTTTAATGTATTTGTTTCTTCAGGCAGTTGAATTTCTTCCTGCCATGCCAGAGATTTAATGTTCTTGACAGAACATTTCTTGTGTAGAAGATCGATGACTGTAAAACTAACGAGCATGTCCTGCGTCTGACTCCCACCACAGGTGTTCTGCTCACGTCTAACAGAAGAGGCAGGTCGAGGCTCATTTTCTCCTGAGGTGATAAGAAATATTTTCTCCAATATTTCCTCCATCTTCTCCTTCCACAGCCAGTTCCTGTTGCCTGACCTGGAAAGCTGCATCAGCCAGTGGTGGGTGTTCATGTCACGAAGACAGACAACGTTCAGGAGATCCTTAGCAGTAACGCTGTCTGTCAGAGCAGACCCTTACACATTTTACCTTACCACTCCCGCCACATTTAGGTGTGAGAGGCCAGGCCTGGGTAATGTCCTGCTGCAACACGCACCCTTCCTAAGGATGTATGCCGACTACGTCAGGAACTTTGACCAGGCCATGGAGCTGGTGAGAACCTGGACTGAGCGCTCCTCTGCCTTCAGAAGCATCATCCAGGACATAGAGGTGAGACATTTTCAACAGGTAATATGTCCTACACTGTAAAAAAAAAAAAATACAGAGGTGTGAGCAGTGTGTCATGTATGTGTTGTCCTGTTTTAGAGTCAGGAGGTGTGTGGCAGCCTGACCCTGCAACACCACATGTTGGAACCGGTTCAGAGGGTTCCACGTTACGAGATGCTGCTGAGGGATTATCTGAAGAAACTGCCTGAGGATAACCCGGACTATGAACTTGCTCACAGTAAGCATACTGTACCAGTGTCTTTATCTCAGTCTAGTGATCTCTTCATCATGTGCACCTCCATTGTCCCCGAAAGCTCATTATGTCTGTGTTCATCAGTGTGGAACTCTTCCTTTGTCTCCTCCACCAGAGTCCTTGCAGACTATATCCATGGCAGCCACCCACTCAAACAGTGCCATCCACAAAGCTGTACGTTGCTATAACATACCATGTCATGTACCATTGTTGAGATTTAATCACCTTTACACACATAAATCGAATTATATGGTCAAAAGTGATCCTAAGAACATGGTTTTCAACTATTCTGACATCTTGTCTGTTTTTTTTTTTTGTTTGTTTTGTTTTGAATTGTAAATTATGGGAACAATAATAGTCACACAACTGTGATTGTGTCCATACATCGTTTCAGTGTTTGATCACCATCTTTATTCACCTGTAGGAGAGCCTGAAGCGGCTGCTGGAGATCTACGAGATGGTTGGAGAGGAGGAAGTGGTAAATCCAACCAATGAATTTCTCAGAGAAGGTCGCCTGCTCAAGCTTGCTGCCAGGAACACATCCGCAATGGAGAGACACCTGTTCCTGGTTAGAACCTCAGTACAGTGGCAACACACTTCCTCCTTGGGTTTTTCCGTTCAGACAATGATCCGTGATCTGTCAGAAACCTTGTGAATGTGCATATCTACCCCTCTAATTTTCTTTTCTTCTACCTCAGTCACAGCATTATGTTAAACTGCACGTTTTTAAAGTCAGTCTAGCTAAGGGCATCATAAATTATGAGTGCAATATGGATGACAGTTTGTAAATTGAACCTTGTGAATTTTATTTTATAACTATTTGCTCCACAGTTCAACAACTTTCTGCTGTGCTGCACTCCGAAGTTCAGCCTAGTTGGGCAGCGTTTTACTGTTCGGTGCAGGATTGGAGTGGACAGCATGCAGGTGCAGAAGACCACCAATGAAGACCACCCATACACCTTTCAGGTCTCAGGAAAGGAGAGGACCCTCGAGCTGCAGGCAAGGTGTGTGTGTGTGTAGTACATGTGGGCTGTATTTTTTGTTTATATGTATGTTGTGACGCAGTTCAACAAGGACTGTTTTCTATTATTAAATAACAGATTCAGAGAATTGTGCAGCCTTGTCAGTGTTACACAGCCTGAGTCCGTTGTAGATGTAAAGTGTGTTTAGCTGATTTTCATTTTAAATTACTGTTGCCTCTGTGAATATAACCATCTTGTGTTATTAAACTTCAAAGTGAACATTCAGTGCATCAGTCTGATTTCCACTTTAAATGTAATGAATTGTTTTGTATCTTTTCTTTTCTTTTTCTTTTTTTTTAAGCTCTGAAGAAGACCGAGATGAGTGGATAAAGGTACCAGGGCAGTTTTATTTATCGTTTGGTGGTGCACATTAACTATTGTGTGTGTGTGTGTGTGTGTGTCCTTTTTTTTTTTTGTAAATACAGTCTCTTTTGTCCTGTATCCAGGTGATTCAGGAAGCCATTGATGTGTTTCAGAAGAAAAATGAAACCTTCAAATTGGCTTCTAAGGAGCTGAACATAGAAGAACCAGTAAGTATAATGAAAAATGATATGAAATGAAGAATATGATCAGAAGGAGGTTGTGTGTCTGTTCATAAAATGCTGTAAACACTATGAAACATCCCGGTTGTGAAAAGTGTATCTTTTACAGGCGAAGGAACTTGGCCGACGCGCCCCTCGCTGGATCAGGGACAACGAGGTGACCATGTGTATGAAGTGCCAAGAGCCTTTCAACGCTCTCACGAGAAGAAGACATCACTGCCGAGCCTGCGGATGTGTGAGTGAACAACAGCTCTGCACTGTAATCATCAGCTCATTTTACCAAAGAACAATTCAGCAGTGGTGTTTTCTCTGCTCTCCAGGTCGTGTGTTGGAAGTGTTCAGACAACAAAGTGGCTCTAGAGTACGACGGCAACAAGCTAAACAAAGTGTGTAAAACCTGTTACTCCATCCTGGCTGGTCAGAGAGGAGACAGGGTGGAGGGCAAGAAGAGAAGAATGCTGGAGGTATGCCTTTTTTTTTTTTCCTTAAAGTTTAAAGATTACAACAAAGGTTTAGCTTATGCTTAGCTTTATGCTACTTATACACTTGTAGATTTTTTTCCTATTTATCAAAGTTTCGTAATTAATGCACATTTGTAATTTACTTACACTAAGTGCAGTCACAATCAAAATCTGACTCAGATGCAGCAGAGGCAGCAGTGGATAAAACCAACGAAACACCCTTTTAGGATTATAAAATGCATCATAACAAGAATGTAAGTCTTTAACATTCTCTTTTCTTGTGCTGTCTCCCAGTCTGAGGCATCTCCAGTGTCCAGTGACAGTGTAATGAGTGGCTTCCTGCAGTATGGTGACAACCCCAAGACCTGGCAACGAGTGTGGTCCATTATCACAAGGACTGAGCCTCCAGTTCTCTGCCTGTATGCTCTACCACAGGTAGGGATCTCTGTGATCAGAAAATGTCTGATATATTATTGTTAAATGTATTTTGTAAACCTACTACTGCATTCAGTTTTCAAACCTTGAGTACCGATGCCAGATACTCTTTTTGTTTATTTGGATGATAGCGTGTCTTTAGAGGGTATGCATGTGATGTTGTTGTACACAGATGTTGCCACAGTCCCTCCCCCCTGAGTGGCAGACATGCAAAAAAAAAAAAAAAAAAACAGCATCTGGCATCCTGCACTCACTGGAAAAAAGGGAAGCTCTACTAATATTGTGAGGAGCTGTTGTGCAAACAACTGCACAAACAGATTGAGGGCCACAGAGCAGCAATGTAGCTACAGAGTTTTTGAATGAAATATAGTTGTATTTTACAAAAATGTCCACAGACAACCAGAATATTCTTTGAAATCCTCATGAGTTTGTTGTCACCAGCTAAAAACTGGTCAGTACAGTACATTCTCTTAGGCTTTGTTTAGTGTAGCATTACCTCTGTGTCTTGCTACATACTGATACTGTAGGTGAGAAATTAAAGAACAAAAAAGACAAATGTAGTATTTCCACATAGAATTTTGCCCAGCACTGCTTCAGTCTTTGCATCCTCCTCCTCTCCCTTTCATTCACCCCTACCCTGCATCTCCAGGATGTGAAGCACCTGTCTGTCATACCTCTGCTGGGCTGCACTGTGGAGGATTCCCCTCAGGAGCTGCAGGGTCAGCCTTGTTTCTTTTTAGGCCAGTCCAAAACCACCCACACTTTCTCCTGTGATGGTCTGGACCTGAAACAGTGCTGGCTGGCTGCTCTGAAAGTTGCTGTGACAGGCAGGATCTGACGTCACCGCCATAGGCTCCAGATGTGGCTTTAATGGTAACGTCAGTGACGGAAGTGTCTCTAGTGGTGAGGAATTTATCATCAATGGCAACAAGGAAAACCACTCCTGAACGTTTAGGCTCTGTGGAAAGTACATACACAAACATACAACAACAGACGAAGCGAGCTCACTGATGTTTAAGACAATAGCTTTGAGCTACGTATTTTAAATGAATGAAATCTAGAAATGAAAATCAGGACTGAGACCTCCGTTTTCTTTTACAAGTGGCTGTGCACTTTATTTCTGAAATGGTTTACAGTAAAATAAATAAAGTGAAAGTGTTTTAACATGAGTCAGACTATCCCTTCAACTACAAGGATGTTTGCTCTGTACAGGTTGTCTAAGGTGCCAGGTGATGTGGCAGGAAAATATGCTTAAAGGTGTTGTCTTACAGTGGACTGCATGAGGATTCCAGTGACACACAGAGGCTCAGCGGGATCATAACTGTCTTATAAAACACATTCAACTGATCCCATTTCTTTACACATAATTACAGCAGTTGAATATTTACACTCAAAAAAACATTACAGCTAAACAACATAAACACACTAAATAAAAAGAATAAATAAAAAAAATTAAACGGATTGAAATAACTGTAAAACGGATAATGACTTGGGATGTACTCTAATACAAACCATCTTGTTTCTTAAAGCCTGACTAATATATATATATATATATATTTATTTATAGATATATATATATATGTATATTTTTTTTTTTTTTTTTTTATACTGACATAAATCCGATGACCACCTGTAATGTGAAAGGAGCTGCTGTTTGTAACAAACCCACAGAGAATTATTACTAATCTCTGTTGCACTGTCGAGCTTTTTAGCTTCTTCACTAGTCATGGGTTTACAGGATGTTTACACCATGGTTCAGGATCACTGCTCTCATCAACTATATTCCCAGCATTGTTGTATTTAGCAAAAAGTTACAAGAAACTGACTATTAATGGAATGTTAGGCACCTTTACAGCACTAAACAGCAGACAGGAAGTTAGCAGGTAACTGGTGAAAAATACCAAACAGCTAGAAGCTAAATGACAGAGCGGGCCGAGCTAAGCATTGAGCTGAAACTGGCTCCAAAGCTCCGGAGAGCTGCAGATTCAGACAACAATTCTCTGTAGGTTCGTCACCACAGGTGACGCCTTTCACATTGTCACATTGTTTTCACATTGTCATTTGATAAAACATTGATTATAGCCGCTTTAAGTTTCTCACTTTATCTCGCAAAAACAAAGAAACTTGTGATTCTTTTATGTCACATGTTGCCTCCTGTATAAACATCACACGTTACACAGATACCTTCCAGTTTTTCATTTGGAGAAACTAAAATGATCTTCTACAGGTACAGACTTGTGTCTAAACCCTTTGCTTCTGCAGTTGGCTGGTAAAAATGAGAAAATTCACTGTGAGTCAACTCGCTGTCTGTCTTTCTCTTGACAGCAAAGCTGATAAGATAATTGGACCTTTGACAAAAGCATAAAATGCGAAATAGTGTTCTGACTATTTGTGTAACAGCTTATTTTGAAATGCAGGCCCAGCTGACAATCAGAAAACATACAAGCCATTTGTTACTACATGTCTCTGCCTGTTGGACATCCTTTGAAAATCTGATTTGGTTTCAGCATAGGCAAAAAACAAACAATATCTTCAGTTTTGACATTAAAAAGAAATACTGAATGGGCCAAATCCATCACCTGGTCATTTCCCACTTAAACAGCAGTGGTTACAGACATGGCTCTAGAAAACAAAGGCAGTTTGACCTGCTTGTAATAACACATTTCAAGAAAGGAGGCCCTGATTTGGATATGGAGGCTTAAAATGGGATGTTTAAAATCCAGCACTTGATCAAAGGATAAGCAACACTGGCAGAGAGTCGGACCCCGTATCACACATACGCTGACACTGTACACAAAGGAGAGAATTAGGATTATTTACAGAAAGGCTACCTCTCTTTCACTTTCATACATTAATCGTCAGTACGTTTTGCTTGCTGAAAATCTCCAAACCCCTAATTTGATCTCGGAAGAAGTCTTCTGTTCTGTTGTTCAACTTAATGTCCCCAGTACTGTACATTCCTCGTGAAGAATTAATCCTGCTGTGGAGTGAGAAATCCATCTCAGCGGTGAGTTTGTCCCCGCGAGGCTTTATCGAGCAGAACTGATCACATTACTCACGAGAGCTGACTGTTATTGTTGCTCTTGCCCATCAGGTTGTGAGGGAGCAGAACCACGGTGATCAGAAGAAGGACAGGGAGAAGTACAGTGAAAAAAGTTAAACCAGAGAAATTTCTGGAGGCTCAAACGGTCCTGAAGACTCCCAAGAAGCCAGTAGTGCAGCACGCAGAGTTGGCTCAAGGCAAATCAACTCCCTTTTATTAAAACCATCAGTGATGACAAGCAGAAAATCTGTCTGCTGAGTCTCAGCTGCAGCAGAGCTGCTCTGACACCAGCAGCGTGTCGTAGCCGTAGATCTCCAGCAGGTGGAGCAGGAAGAGCCTGTCTCCATGCGGATCCAGACCCATGGCCCTCACACTCTCCTGTGTCAAAGTGGGATCGGGGCTCCCCGCCACCTCGCTCAGGGTCTGGAAAATGCGGTTGTTCTGCTCCAGGAAAAACCTGGAAAAGTTTGGAGTGAGAAAGCAGGTGAGTCAGTCCAAATCAAAGCTGCACTCTGTGGGACGTAATAACTGAGACGACTGATGGGAGGGAGGGAGAGAGAGAGAGGGAGGTCTGGGGATTCTGTCTGGCTCATTACCTCTTAATTAATTTTAAGTTTCCAAATTGATGTGATGACTGTCATAAAAAGAACAAGTTATTTCAAGTGGTTTCTCAGTAGTTGCCACTTCATTGCCTGGTTCAACGAATCATGTACTTACAGAATAAAGAGATCCTCTTCACTGGACACACAGTCTCCATTCTCCTCCTGGGAGTACAGCAACATTTGCCTATTCACACACACATGCAGACACACACTTTATTTCTATCGGTTCCTCTGAAAACCTACCAGACATACAAGACATGTAATGTATATTTGAGGTTGTTCTGTGAGGATATACTGTGATTCTTGGCTTTTATGGGATTTACAATAAATCTAGAACATCAACAGCCTTATCCTATTTTCTTACCTTGATAATCAGTGTGAACTTTAAGTAGTGAACCTGTTGTGGTACCTACCTCTGCTCTGTGAGTTTGCGATATTTCTCCCGGTCTGCGGTACTGAGGCGGAGCAGAGGTTTCAGGCCGTCTCTGTAGGTTTTTACATTCTGATTGTCTACATACACATCGTAGAGATCCTTCTTCTCCTCAAAGATCTTCTCGGTAGTACCTAAACGTACGAACACACACAGGATCTCTAAAAGTCTGTGTGATACTAGTCACACCTGCGAAAGATGTATATTAAAGCAAACCACCTCAGTCCTTCAGTGTCAGTGGGTCTTTTCACTTTAAGCCTGCTTCTAGCATCCACTTACACGCTACATAGGAGAGCTCGTTCTCCAGGGCACTGATGTCAGCCACGTTGACATAGAAGAAGGGGTGGAACTCAGGCACAGCCACACTGACCCCGGGGATGGAGATGTTTGCCAGGCAACAGCAGCAGTACACTGAAAGGGGGTGGAGGGTGAAATTAGAAAAATGATGCACGAGTGTGGGAGAGAATGAGAGGAACACGGCATGTGAATGTGTGGTTGATGCGTGGGCCGTCAAACACTGATACAGCTGGAAAGGGAACTACATGTACACTACGCCGTCAGAAGTTTTACACCTCCATTTATCAAGTTGTTATTCAAATTTACATCATTCAGTGTCTCTGTGTTTCTGAAATTAAAGCATAGAGATTTAAAAATCAAGGAATCTACTTGTTGAACTAAATCTAATCCAAATTTTTGAGTCCAGCTCATCCTAAACCAGCTCCATGGTCCTCATCATGTGAAGCTACTGGCTGGGTGTTTTGGGTCATTAATCTGCCATAGGATGAAGCTCTGACCAACCAGTCTGTCTTCCTTTGTTACTTGTCTTTTTCTCTCCATTCTCATAGCAATACACAGTCCTACTTCCTGCAGTCCAGTATTGTCCTAATAAAGCACCAGAGGGTGTAGTGACACAGTCTGTTCTGACACTGCCTTTGTACAGACAGATGGTTTGTGAGTAATCAGCAAAAGTTGGGAACAGTTTAAATTAACTTCATTTACTTCCACTGCTGCAGGACAGTTAACCAGGTTCTGAAAAAGGCCTGTTTTCTATGAAATTTACAGGATGTTTCAGTTTTTGGTGACCATTTAAGATTCTGTCTTTTATGAGTTTTCACTGTGACTGACCATTTAAACACAGTCATGTTTTTGTGCAGTTTATACAAATGAAAGAAAACATGTTAATTAGTGAACCTGAAAGGTTGTTGCTTTTACATTCTGGTTTTTGTATAGATTAAACAAATTACATATAATGTATTAGATAGTGAGCTTTAGGGCTGCTGGTAGGTGGATTTTTTTTTCCCTTTGGACAGAGCCAGGCTAGCTGTTTCCACCTGCTTCCAGTCTTTATGCTAAGCTAAGCAAAGAGTGCTCTGGCTCCACCTTGATCCTGAATGGACAGATGTGAGAGTGATATCAATGTTCTCGTCTCACTCTAGGCAAGAAAGCGAATGCGCGTAATTCCCAAAATGTCAAACAATTTCTTTCCATATTTCTCACCCCTGTAGCAGACCACGCCCACGGGAGGAGGGGAGAAGATGAGGATGCGTCTGCGGAGGAGAGCCAGTTTCCACAGCACCATGATCTGCTCCCCAAAGAAGCGGATAAACTGGGACATACAGCCTGCCGGGTGGGTGATCTGATCCACAGGTATTCACACACAGAGACACACAAAGTTACTGAGTGATATAGAGTAAGGCACACTTTAGTCAGAGACACCAGCTGGTATAGCTGAAATCAAGATGGAAATTTGCCTCCCACCTTCATCTCAGGGTGCATGCTGTGGTTGATTGCAGCTCCCCAGGCATTGACTGGACATGTAGTAACAACACCATCTCCACTGGGGGGCAGGAGCGCTCTCTTGTCCTCATAGAAGGCCTCTAGAGGAGAGTAGTGGCCTGGGGACTGGAGCTGGAGCCTGGGGCGGGGGACAAAAATAACATCCAAAGATATCAAAAGGCACAATAACATGAAAGAATGGGGATAAAAACGATGAGCAGAAAAGTGCAACATGTACTATACACACAATACAAACACCAACAAGCTGCAGTTACAGGGTCAATTTGGGTTTTAAAACAGAGAAGAAAAATGATGTATGCATGTGGTTAACAGTTACTAATTAATGCAGACTGTTTTGTGAAACAAATGATCAGCTGCAGCCCTTTGTGATACAAATGAATATGTCTGTGGCTTGGAAACCATCATTCAGTAACAACAGACTGGACTGAATTAAACTTTCATCCATATGCAGTGGCCTGGATGTCAGTGTGAGAAAAATGATGCTACCAAAGTACAGAGGAAACAGAGCTGTCCAAACACTGCTACACCCAGACTATGGCTACAGAAATGTGACATTTTTATACAAAGGATCTGTTACACACAAAGATAAGGGAGAAATAGAAATATGGTTAAAAGAAAAGAAGTAGAAAGAAAGGTTGCTTCAGGAGTCTTACATGGTTTCACACATGGGCCCTTGGTCATTTTTGTAAAATATCCTGACAGTGCATCCTGCAGAATGTTATTCAAACCTTCAAATCAGACACCTAGACACATCTCCCTTTATCATTTCTACTCTTGTTAGCATAATTTGCATTTCTCTGTAAAACCAATTAGTTCCGTTAGCTGCAAGTGCCAAGAGTAGACAAATAACAGGCCTGAAATCAGAAAGAGAGGAGCGGAGAGAAAGAGGGGGAACAGGATCCATAAATTCCTTAATATCTTAATCACCTCATGACCAACAGAAAGCCCTTTATATAAGAAGCAGAAGACTGCCCTAGCAGTCAGCAGATGGGGAATCTGGAGCAAGCTACGTGGGGAATGATGAGTAAAGGAGCATGACCGCTGCTTGACTGGAGGCCAGGAGATGCCAGAGAGTGGGAACTGTGAAGGGGGAAGTGAAGAGGACCAGGGAAAGCAGAGAGAAAGAGGGACTGAATATAGAGAGGACTGTGTTCAAAGGGCTGTGACAGGAGTGTGACAGAACTTCAGATGTAACACTGAAGTACACAGGCCTGTCCACACCAGAGAAAGTATTAATCAGGGTCAAAAGAAAATGGAGGTGAAGTGTTGTTGGAGGAGATCAGGCTTGTCAGAGAGAGAAAACAGGAGTCACATAGAAAGTGTGAAAGTTGTCTTTTTGAGTTGAGGGAAAAGACAGGAGAAGGGACAAAAAACCCTGACACGGACATAGCTGAAATTATAATGTCTAAGCTTTAATTCAGTTTTTTTTAGCATCTCTGTTCAGCACAGGGGGTAAAATGCACAGAGCGCCTGCACACATAAGCAGACCGCTCTGCTGAACCAGCCAGCTGCTCTTACCTGACCTGGTGCTCCAGGAAGCTCATGTAGCGATAGAGCAGGGTGTAGGAAGGAGACAGGATCCCTACCGACTTCATCCTCGCACCCCTCTCCACCGTGCTCTCCACCGCCATGTTGGCAAAGCAGGCCAGGCCAAAGTAGCAGCCCTTCCGGAAGTAGCTGTAGATGCAGGGGAGAAGGATGAGAGGGAGACAGACGAAGCCATGAGTCAAGAAAAGCAAAGACGCTGCCAGATGGCTGCGCCTTTTTTTTTTTTTTTTTTTTTTCCAGGCAACACTATGTGTCGCTCTGTCCTGCCAGGAGGGAGAAATGAGGCTGCATCCTAACACTCACTATTCGCTTCCTCCAATTG
>JBBMJY010000015.1:11997066-12016813 GCA_037833715.1 Toxotes lorentzi | reverse complement strand
AGTAGCCGTAGATTCAGGGGAGAAGGAGGAGGGGGAGAAAGAAGAAGACATGAGGCAAGAAAAGAAAAGACACGGCCAGGTGGTTGGTCCTTTTTTTTTTTTTTTTTTTTTTGCCAGGCAACACTATGTGTCGCTCTGTCCTGCCAGGAGGGAGACATGAGGCTGCATCCTAATACTCACTATTAGCTTCCTCCACTTGGTTCTATGCACACACACACTTACATGAAGTCTGTGGAGACTCGGTGGGAGCCACTGGCGATGGCTTTGAACTCCACTCCCTCCAGGTCCATGTCTTTGGGCAGACACCACTCCAGCATGTTTCCTATGACACCCACACACACAAAAAAAGAGATAATAACAAGCAGACAAACACTGAAACTGGAACAGACTGTAAATATATTATCACCATTTCATGTCCATGAAACAACAGTGACACAGCTCGACTGGATTCTTGGGAATTCATTATGTGTCGGCTGAGCTGTGACGCTTGAGCAGCAGCTGAGCAAATACGGTCTGATAGGAGCAGAGAAACGGAGAAGGTGACTCAGACAGAGCAGCTTTCAAACTAATCATTAGCCACATGTCGCAGCCAGTGGACTTTCGGAAGAAATATATCGGTCATTAAATTAAGGCTGCAGGTCGGTGTCATCCACTGAGACCATACACCACCTGCAGCTGAACACTAAAGATGCTCTATTGCCCATTTGACAGCTGTTATTGACTCTAAGTATTGTGCTTTAAGTATTAGGCAGTGCTAAGTACTGATCAAAGGTATTTTCTGTACAGACAGACAGGAACAACAGGATGATTTGATTTGATATGTGATGTATCATATGGCTCCTAATGCCTGACTAAAGTCTGTAAGAGATTATCTTAAAACCAGTATTCTTTCTTTTGGCCTTATAAAGCATTACTAAAATTAGCCCTAATCCTGTTCTAATGAAGCCACCCTAAAGGGTGGATTGTTCCTTTAAAGGAGCAGAAATTGTGCTTATTACATGTAATAGGTAGGTAAACAGTTGATAAACAATATAATATTTTTTTTATGAAATCTTACATGCATTTGCACCACAGTCATGTTATGTTCTGTTGTGATGCTCCAACAGACTCCAGGTAAACTAATCTACCTGGAGTCTTATTCGTTTGCTTCAAATTAGTGCCTTTCCCTCAAAGCCCCTATCAGACTGTGTGACATGGTGTAAGTGGTGTATTTATGACCTTATATTACCCTTTAACTGAACAAATTCATCACCCTATTCACCTGGTCTCATGTCAATCTGACATTTTGCAAAACCCTGAGGTTCCCAGCTCCACCCTGCAGGGCATCTCCTGTGCTGCAATCAAGTCAGGTTTTCTCTCAAACATTAAATCCTGTGATTCTTAAATTATAAGTACACTGACTGGCTGCTGTTTCACAGGGGCTCGCCCTGTCTTCAAAATGCCCCTCATTAAAAATGTATAGGCCTGCTCTGCAGAAACCAGCAGCTGATTGATGATGATGACTGAACTCATCCGTTTTGACATGTCTGCGCTGAAGTTAGGCTGCAGAGGATGATGGCTTTAAATGGTGTCTCCAAACTTATGGCCAGGTCAGAAAAAGCCACACCTGTAGGAGAAGGGTCTGCAGACTTGGTATAAACATGCGCTCATCATTCTGGGCGTCAGGCAGAACGATCTCAATCGGCTGTATTAGACGAGGCAGGCTTCATCTATTTCCCCCTTTTTCTGTCTATAAACATTATTCTTTCTATTTTATCTTTAGACGTGTTTATTTAATCAGGCATTGATAATTCCATTGCATATTTTATGCCCCACCTGATCTGGTATTGAATGTAACCACAAAAACCGACACAATCTGGTCCTTTTCCTCCCATTTCACCATCGTGTCTTCCAGCGACACCTCCCTCGGTCCTGAATCCGACAAATGCTCCTCCTTGTCGGTACGCAGCCCCTCTGTCGTGCCCGCCGGGGTGCTAGAGGTCGCGGGCGGGGTGCTGCAGCCGTCTGAGCTGGAGACAGACTTGCTAGGAGTGGGACCCCCCGGACCGCTGCTCCACCCAAACCCCGGCGCGGAGCATCCCGATAAGGCACGGCTGTTGGAGGGGCTCGACAGTCGGTCCTTCGCGTGAGATGCCGCCGGTGCCGCACCGCCGGGCTTCTCCGCGGACGGAACCTCCTCCCAGTCCAGCAGAGGTGCTCGGTCCGACCGCTCCACCATCCCGTCGGCGGTCCCGCCTCGTCAGTCTCACCGCGGATTGTAAATGATGTCTCAGCCGACAGGCACCAGGTCCATCCGTGTATAATCACAGCTCAGAACAATTCCCGCATTGTGAAGTTATTCCAAACTGTTCCGAATGGTTGCACTTGGCATCAAATTAGCATTTAGCGGAGCAGCTTTCACATCTAAATTTAAAATCTTTCTAGTCTGAGCTGATCATAAATTTGATGCTGTTGAGAAAAGGCAACTCCTTCGTCTAATGTGAGCTGCATTCAAAACAATTCACCAGCTGCTGTTACATTCACTTTGCTAAGAATAGATGTTGAACATTTGAGAACACAAATTCGTTTTGGTGTCTTGAATGTACCCTGCATCTCAGCGTCCGGATTGGATGAATTGTTTTGTGTACAAGCCGCACTTTCGATATAAATATTGACGTTTTGATAAAGCAATGCGCCTGTGAATCATGTGTATAAAATCTCAAAGACAATTAATGTGTTGAATGTATTGTTGAAAATATGTTAAACTTGTGTTATTATTCCATAACAGTTTATTTAATTTTTAAACATGATGTTTTGCATATGTCGAATGTTGCGAAACAAAATTCAAGCGAGAGTTGGTGACATCGTTCAGCGACACGTCAGCTACACGGAAGAAGGTCTCTGTCCAAACTGCCATTGCTGTGCTGAAATAAGGAGCCTAGCCTTGTCGAAATGGGTGAGTATTTTAATTACTGGTCGACAACATATGTATATGTCTTATTTACACCTGTAACCTGTTAGCTTATGAATAATTAGATACCGACATATCTGTCTGCTTTGCTCGACAGCGCAGTGCGACTGTTACCAGCTAGCTAGCTAACGTTAGCTATTTACAGTGAATAGCGTATGTTTCTCGCCCATGCTGTTTTGGTGTAGACATGTCCTATTTGCTTTCCTTCCAAGCTGTTCAGTTCAGTTTAGTTTAGTTTGTTTACTTACATATTGGTATCCAGGACGTAACTAAGAAAACACGACAACTTGCGGTTTTCAGCTAATTCCATCATGACATGGTTACTGTGGCTAAGCTAACTTCGGTTAACTTGTTCAATCACCTCAGTGATACAGACAGTGAATAATTAGAAACTAGCTTCTGAATGGCTTTTATGTGTATGTTTTCTTTATTCGTCATTCTTTCCTTTCATGTTAGCCCTAAATGATTTAAATGCCTCTGAATACATCATTGGTAATCACAGCCCGAAGTGATGTGCTACACCTGATAAACCCAAAGTATTCAGTTCATAATTAACATGGAACCAGCAAATGTTTGCTGCTTTAGTTGATGAATGATCTAAAGTGCATTTTCTATTCATCTACTAAACAAAAGCGATTATTCTCAGTACTACAATATTGTTTCCCCTGTGTGTCTTTCTTTAGGTGGTTTCTTCTCTAGTCTCTTCTCGGGCCTGTTTGGCACCAGGGAAATGAGAATTTTGATCCTTGGTTTGGACGGCGCAGGAAAAACAACCATTCTTTACCGGCTACAGGTTGGAGAGGTGGTAACCACAATCCCCAGTATGTCCTACTTTTCTCTGTTTCTTTATTTCAGTACTTGTGAGTCAGCTAAACTCTGTTTATCTGTAGTACTATTTTTAACACAGTGTTGTGAGAAAAAGCTGTGTATGTAGATATTGGAGCATGGACCAACAAACCTGCAGGCAAATGCTGTCACAAGCTTGGCAAACACATGCAACTAGGCTGGTCGACATTCCTGTCTGACACACTAGTGTTGCAATGGTGGTGGGGAAAAACAAGTTCCACTAGCTCTAATTCAACAAATGTTATTATAGTGAACAGAGAATACACTGACATACAACATATTTTCACGTGATGTGGGGGGGTTCCTGCTGTGTCTCTGCTGTTTGTTGTCAGTGGTGCTCATTTGCGGATCTTTGTGGATTAAGACTGATTAATATAACATATTTACAGTAAAAGACAGAACAGTGTAGATTGCAAGTTGTTTCATCAAATGAACCTTGATTCATAGTTTGTTCAAAAAATGGCAACGTATATTGTCAATTCCTCAATGATTAATGTGACTGAGGTAGCCTACAAATATAGTTTTGGAGAGAAAGACTTCAGAAGACTCATCAAGCGTAGCATACGTCTGATGTGTCTCTGAGCTGTGTCTAGGAACTTGGACTGTAGCTTTCAGCATTTTGCCAGATCTTCCTTTATATTTAGCTTCTGGAAAAAACTGAATTTCATATTATTTTTCTCCCAGTTTCTTGCACATTTCATAGCTTGAGAATAGAAATCAAATCAAGAAAAAAAGCTGTGTCTGCATGTATTGCAGTGTTTATCGCAATTGCACCACTCAGCAGAAAAACCCCACTGTTCATCCAGATAAGACAGTGATGAAAATTAGGATCACGTTCTTTCCCTCACTGCATTTGGCTTTCTCTCAACACAGCAATCGGCTTCAACGTAGAGACAGTCACATACAAGAACCTGAAGTTCCAGGTGTGGGATCTGGGAGGACAGACAAGCATCAGGTAGGTGGAAGTGGCAGATGGTATCTGTGCTGTGGAGCTCCCAGGTGTGAATAAGTGGAAATGAGTGCATGTGGTGCTCTGTCAGCACCTTGCAGATTGGATTTAAACAGAGACATTTTAACATTTTACCTTCTGTCTCCATGGTTGTACCTTTGTATAACCACTGCTCACCCGCTCTTTCATGGACCTCATCTCCTGCTTGTCCACCCTCCTTTCTGTCTTGCCACTTTTCTGCTCTTCTCTCTGATTCACAGACCCTACTGGCGGTGTTATTACTCAAACACAGATGCTGTCATCTACGTGGTTGACAGCAACGACCGCGACAGGATGGGCATCTCCAAGTCTGAGCTGGTGGCCATGTTGGAGGTAAGAGGATAAATTTTCAACTACAACCTAATTAGACTGCTCCAAACCAGTAATTATGGGTTCTCCTCTAATGCTACCGTGAGGTCACATTATCTGTTTGATGAACACTGGTATTTAACAAGATAAAAAGAAAGAAAAAGTAAAATTTCCATTTAAATTGGCTGTAGATCATCTTGGTTTTCAGATCAAATAAGCAGTTTATTAAGGCTATGTTACATTGATGGAGCATGACACCATATCCATTTGTGACATTTAACCACTACTTTGTATTAAAATGTATAGCATTTAATTTGTAGTATTTAAATAGATTTAAGTAGATTTAATTCCTCTTTTAAACTCATAATAGAAGTCATTTTCAAGTTTTGAACTTGATTTGAACTTTTCTTTTTGTTCCCTTCTTTGTGTGTTTTTGTTTCAGATTCAATTATGAACTAAAACTCAGGCTTATTTTTTTTGTTTTTGAAATTGCAGCACATGAAATGACTTTCTAGAAATTACAAAGAGGATAATTCAAACCACATTAAACCTTACAAAACTTACAAATGCAGTGGTATTTAAATCTGAACACTTCATTGCTTATAAGATGCAAATTACTATCTGACATTTTGTAAATTCGATTTCAAAGTTTCCTCTCTTCATGATGTAATTTGGTGACTGTGCTTCTTCCATCCAGGAGGAGGAGCTGAAGAAAGCCATCCTGGTGGTATTTGCTAACAAACAGGACATGGATCAGGCAATGACGCCCACTGAGGTGGCAAACGCTCTCGGCCTTCCCGCCCTCAAAGACAGAAAATGGCAGATCTTCAAGACCTCGGCCACAAAGGGCACAGGCCTGGACGAGGCAATGGAATGGTAGGCTTTACCAAACGTGCTATAACATGCTATATTAGAAATAAGAGTAAATTATTTTGAAAGGCTCTGAGTAGGAATAGCACAGCATCCTATTGGAAAAGCATGATTATTATCATACAATGAGCTCACCAGCCATTTTAACAACAGAACAGATCATGTGGAGGTCTCATAAAAGTTCATTCCATTAGATTACTCATTCTCTTCACTGTTAGTTCATAAGTCATACACATTGCACAACATGTTATCTGTTCTGTGTGTTTACCAAGGCTCAATTATATTTGCTCTCTGTCTGTCATTTCAGGTTGGTGGATTCCCTGAAGAGTCGGCAGTAAAGACTTCTCCACCCACTCTGTATATACTCCTGACCTTTAACTCCTCCGTCTCTTTGAAGCCTTGTGACTGACCCCAAGTCCCACTTCCCTTTGGACCAGTGATTGCACTCCTGCCCTCCTTTCCCCACCTCATACCCACCTGAAGCCTTGACCAAGCCCCCCCAATGCCTTTCAAGCCTGGAAATAAAAAGCTGGGGCTGCAGTAACGTCTGGACTGGGCACACACACACACACAAACACACTATGCCCAAGTGAAGGTTTCAGAGAGCCCTAGGACTGCAGTGATGAATGGGCATCAGGTTAACCATGGCATTTACATTTTTGTATGTCTCAGAAATGCATCCAAGTGTCTGCTGATAGTTGAATAACACCTGTGAAAAAACACTGCTAATTTTATGCATCATTTTGTAAATGTGACAACATAGAAATAAATCAGCATGGATCAAGAGGAATTAAAAAAAAGAAAAAAAACGGCTCTGTGCAAAGCCCTTCCACTCCTCTGTAGCATTCTGAAAGCAGGCGTCTCTGCTGGACACAGCAGCAGTGAGCTTCAGCTAAGTAATCAGCATGCCATGAAGCCAGGGACAGATTAGCATTTGATGGGCTCTAATGTAAAAGGTGAAGAACCACCAGGAGGCAGCATTTTCCCATTAAAGCACAAACATCATCAGAGGTCCAACAGTACAGATGTTAGTCCTGTTCCTGACCTGGGTAACTAGAGACAAGGACACGTTATCACTGAGAAGCAGCCGCTGGTTTTTAGTTTGCTGGACTAGACATACAGCATTGAATTCCATGTCCATGTTCAGTGCAGTGAACATGAAATCCAGCTTTGAATAACACAACTCTTTGTGCTGTGCTGAATAAAATGTTCAGATTTCTTTTTGGAAATGGGAAAGTAAAAGAAATTTGGCTTCAATCTGAAAAAAAAAAAATTCTTCTGCATGTCCTCTAGCCAAGTGTTACTGCAGGCTGGGTTGTTTTGTACTATAGTCAGGCAGACACAATGACATGCATTTCTACTTTTTCTTCCTGTTTATTTGTGTTGTTCCCAATTTTTAAAAAGAAATAATGTAGTGGTTAAAGCTTTTTTTTTTCCATTGAAACCCATGAGCGCAGCTTTGGCATATTAGTCATTTAGTTATCGAACACTAACTGTATGCTCAAAGTTTGATGGTGGCATATTTATATCTGCTTGTACAGTGAAAATGATTCTCAGTAAAGACTGTTATCAGTGATTGTAGCATTACTGTGTTAAAACTCTTTGATTCTAACAAAATACTGTACAGATACCAGAAATTATCTGTAGAAAGGTTGGATCTTTTTTTTTTTTTTTTTTTAATTACAAAACATACATTTAACTGCACAGGATTTAAATCTGAGCATGATTCTACACTCTGTTCACAGCAGGAACATAATAGATTTCATCTTTGATCTACAATTCATATGAATTGATGTCATGAGACGTCTTGCTGTGCAACAGTTGTCACACGATGTCTCATTTCTAAATCCTCTTCCACACACAAAAGGATGCTGAATGTCTTATACCTCTCTCTTTTCTGTCTTTCTTGGCCCAATGCAATTTTTTCTTTGTCAGCTGACATTAAATACAGTAGTAAAAGTCTTTGTGTAACATCGTGAGGTGAGACTTACGGACTCTGCAGCCGCTTAGCTCAGAAGTGTCTGGAGGTGTCCAGCTGTCTGCCTGCTAAATGAGAAGGAGTCACTTTTCCGGATCACCTGGCCGGCTCTGATCCCCACCTAGTGTCCTTGATAAGCAGATGTCACCCCTCCAATCTCCACGATTCACTGAACCATGGCCAGGTCTTTTAGCGCATGGCTCCGGTGCTTCTTGGCTTTATATCCGGGCCGTAGGAACTCAATCTTCCTCTTCTTGGCTTCGATTTTGTTCTTGTGCTTCTTGAGTTTCTTCTTAGCAGCGATGTCTGGGTTAGCGACCGCCTGGGACAAGACAGATGAAGACAAACGTAAGGTGGCTAACAAAGAGAAAGTCGTAGCTTGTGTGTATGTGCATTCGTTGTGTTTACGTGCGTTGTCTTCATCGTACCTGCATGGCTCTGTGTCGTTTACGTGCTGCTCGCCTCTGTGAAAACTCCCTCTGGACGGCGGAGAAGGCCAGGGAGAATCTCTCCAGCCCCACTTGTTTTTTCAGCAGCTCGATCAGCTCCTGTGCCAGGTTCTTCAGGGTCGGGTCTGGACAGAGACGGACAGCAGGAGTCAGCCATAGAGGAAAGTAAGTAAAAAATGAGGATGATTTCATTGTTAGGCCATTTTCCCATGTGACAAGTTGGACTCTGGACAAAGGGTGTATATGTGTGCCACAGTTACCTTGGTCTGCATAGGTGCTGTCCAGCTCTCTGTACAGAGGAGTGATGATAGTGGTCAGATAGGGCCCGAGCCTCTCCTTCCCCAGGTCCATGGCTATTGCTCCCAGGAACTTGAACACACACGTTCTCTGTGGGGGAGAGTGGAGGTAAAGAAAAGAAAATCAAATTATAACTCAGCCACTGGGAAGACTGACTGTCTTAAACTGTATGTCTGCAGTGTTGTATTGTTAAGTTTACACCTAAGCATGTGAGAAGTGTCTGACACACTGAGTTGTCGTCAACCAGAGAACAGGACGTGTAACTCGTAGTTTCCATGGTTACCTTTAGGGGAACTTTTGGAGTGTGTGCTGCCTCTCTCTTGGCCATCAGAGACAGCTTCTTCATCAACCACAGCAGGGAGGGAGGGCGATCGTCCTTGTCGTCATCCTCCTCTTCTTCTTTTTCCTTCTCCTCCTCCTCGTCCTCTCTTTCTCCCTTCTCTTCATCACCGTTCTCCATCTTCTCCTCCTCCTCCTCGTTCACTTCCTCCAGGGGGGATGCGACGTCGGACTCGGGGGAAATGAGGTAGATCACCTTGCCGACGAACAGCAGGTTCTTGATCACCTATGGGCGGAGCATAACACGTCCTTCAATCAAATCAAATCTGTGTGATTTGCTGAAAAGCGTTTGAGACCCAGTAAGATGGGGGTGTTGTGGCTGAGGTTTTCCACCTGCTCTCCTGATGCTGTGTCCAGGAACTTGGACTGTAGCTGATGGCAGAAAGATAACGCCAGCTCTCTCATCTAGACATCAGAAAAGAGAAATTTGTTCATACAAAGAGAATAAGATGCAGAGATGAGAAACGAGTGGTCCTTGGCCTCACCTTCTTGTCCAGGTTGCTGGCGATGAAAGCTGTGGCTGCAGACTGGGGTGACGCATCTGTGTCTTCTCCTCTGCAAACGGCGACCAGCTGTTCTGCCTGCTGGGCTGCAAACAGCTGGCCAAAGAGCTGTGAGGCGGTGAGCCACACCCAGCAATGAGGGTACCGCAGGTGGGCTTCAATGTGACCTGCAGATGTATTAGAAAAAAAAAAGTTTTAAATGAGTTTATTTGCAATTTGGATGCGTATGTGAGTGAAAAAGAAGTTGTGTGCTTTGGGCCTTTACCCCAGATCTGATAGAGTGTGTCGTGAGGCTTGCTGAGCTCCAGCAGGTTGCAGTGTTTGCAGAGTTTGCTGATGAGAGTCAAATAACTGAACAACAGCCTGTCTGCTCCTTTCTCATCCTGCTCCTCCTCAATCTGAAAGACAGACAGAGTTACTTTCTTTTCCTCACATTTCAAACTTGTGGTCAGAGACGGTGTCAGCGTGTTTGACGTTTACGTCTTCGTAGTTGTCAGGGTTGATCTCTTTCTCCAGCAGAGGCAGCAGGTCGTCCAGTCGACGGGAAAACTTCTCCTCCTCCACCTCCACGAACAGACCACAAATCTGAGCCCCGAGACGCTGCAGGCTGGCCTAGGACGGAGGGAAAAACCTGTTTAACCTGAGATCTTAGTGAAAATTATGTAAGACTTTGAAACACAACAGTCACCACAGTTACTGTAAAGCACAAAAAATTAAGACAAACCTTTGCAAAATACTCAAAATAATCTGCTAATTCAAATTTACTTCTGTTCCTCTTAATGTTGCGTGTACCTTTTCTGCGTTCAGCCAGGTGTTGACGAGAGAGAACAAGGTGTTGTGGTGGTTCAAGTCCATCTGGGCCAGCAGGGCCTTGATGGCCATGGCGGCCATTTTTTTACACCGCGTCGAGTCATCGTTGACCACGACCAGAGCCAGCGGGGCAAAGAACAGACCGCTGTGCTGCAACAGCAGTTTCTGAACAAAAGAAAGAACAAAGTCCGGTGTGTTTTTGCAGGAGGTTATAATATGAATCAAAGTCAGACCTTTGCATTGGTAAAATATGTTGGTTTTTATGTTGAAGCCATTGATGTGAATCGTGTCCAATGTAACAGTGGATTGTGGATATCATGGGTAATATGTGTGTGTTTACATATATGTAGGTATAATACGGTCCAGCTGAGGTGAACTTTACTCACCTGAGGGAAGGTCTGGAAGATGTATGCCAGCATCTCCAGCACAGACTCCCTGCCTGTGTCGTGCTCATAGTGCAGCTGCGCCACCACAAAGTCCAGGTGCCTTCCCAGCTTCCTGCCCAGTGGGTAGTCCAGCAGGTACTTCAGATAGATCTGCACAACACAAACACTGTTTACTTCCTGCCTGAGCTGAGGACAGCTGTGTCTTTAATGGACATTATGCAGCAGAGAGGAAAAACGTAGTTCTGCTCTCGTGTTTTTTGTTTGTGTAACTACCTGTCGACAGTGGATTCTGATCATAGCGTTGCTGCCGGTGACGGACAGCTTGGCAACTTTCTTCAGCACTTCCTCCATCTCTGGAACTATGAGCTTCCTGGATAGAATCGCCTGAAGGAGACAGATACACAAAAACAAAATGTTTTTTTTTTTACTTCCTTTACACAATTTGTCTTAAAAGTGCTAATGATATTTTACACTTTCAATCTTCTGCACATAAAACACCCAGGACATCACTCAGACTGGTCACCTTTAGCAGGCCGAAGGCAGTGGCCTGTCGTGACTGATCGTAGATGTCCTCCTCAGCGTATCCCAAGAGCACCTGCAGCTGCGTCTCAGAGATTTTGTTGCTTTTGACATTCTTCACTAGTATGGTTATCGCCTGGGAGACAAACCCAAAGACAGGCAGGAGAGAGAAACAATATAAATCAGTGGATTTTCATCTCATCTTTAATGAGGTTTTAACAATCCATCCAGCCCTGATGAAAAATTCCATTACTTAAACCAATAGTAACTCATAGATGGCTGTGCTACCTTGAAGCAGTTCTGGACCAGGTGGTAGTTCTCCCCGCGGGCGGCTCCGGCCTTGGAGTAGTCCTTCAACAGGACAAACAGCTGCTTGGTCAGCTGTTCAGCGTTCTGCTGCACTGCCGGTAGAGGGAACTTCAGCAGCCAGGTGAACGCCACCAGAGCTTCTGTGATCACCTGGGGGAGATAACAGTGGGGGGAGCGCAAGTCATAATCTCCGTTTTATTGATTTGAGACATCAGGATGTGTTTGATCAGCTGATGACGACAGGTACACATGTAAACGTCAAATCCTAGCACCTTCACATGCATGGAGTCCAGGCAGTCGAGCAGCAGCCGTACGAAGGGGTCCAGCATCTGAAGAGCCGAGGCCTCAGACGACGTCACTCTGGATTTCTTCAGACTCAGGTGGAGCAGCTGAGGAATAGATGGATTCATATGATGACAAACAATGAATAAAATGAAAACATTACATGAGATTACTGAAGACTAGCGTGAGTGACTTGTACCTTGAGGCCAGCGTCCACCAGGATGTGCATGTTGGTTCGGCTGCTGACGGGAGCTTTCTGACCCCCTCTTTTTGGGGTCGGAGGCAAGAGCAGACAGCTGGGAGGGGGCAGTCTGGGATTGGGGGGAGGCTCTGCTGAGGCTTTCTCTCTAGAATTACACACACACACACATACACAGTGTCACAAATAGTAGATGGAAATAAGCATCAAAGTGACTTACTGTACTCTGATCTAAGCTTGTGTGTGTGTGTACCGGTCTCTCTTGGTGAGCAGTGGCAGACTCTCGCTGATCAGGCCGTGGCTCAGCAGTAAGATGTCCTGAGCGGTCATGCCCCTGTTGGCAAGCAGACCCAGGACCAGCCGCCTCAGCACGGCACTCACCCGGTTACACACCTTCAGACGGGATGAAGTCTCCAGTATCTGGTGGGAAGATTACAACAGATCACAACATGTCACAACTACTGTCAGCAACTCGAAAAACTGATTTTTCAACATAATTAATAATCATTTTGAAACTGAATCACTGTCTCACCTCCTTCAGTGGCAGCACCAGCTTGGTGATGCTCTCCTTGCTGCAGAACTGGGCCAGCAGCTCGTAGGAGTCCATGCTCTTGCTGTGTCGAGCCTCCATCAGCTTGGAGACGATGCCCTTCACCTCCTTCTCCTCAGCCACAGCCCCGAACAGCTCGTTGTTGAAGATCTGACCGACATTGAACAGAGAAGAGGAGAGGAAACAGGTGATAGCGATAAATGAAAATGCAGAAAATCCTTAATATTTGACAAATGGGAGTCTACACAGTGATGTGGAGTGTTCTTACATCGATGAGCATGTTCATGCATGGGTCCAGTTCGCCACTCTTTAGGGCTGGACTGAGGGTAGACAGCAGCTGGTACACTGTAAATGTTAGCACGTGGACCTGGAAGGGGGGGAAGTAGAAACAGGTCAGAGACAGTATTAGAACTTATTTTCACAACCATGTTTACATGCCACCGTCTACAAAATTACCTACTGATATGTTTGTTTAGTTAACTGATTTAAACTACATGGTAACTAGGACAACTTTAAAACGTTTCAGATCGAAATGTGTGAGACATTTTAAGGATTATGTAAAATCTTTCGACAAGACACAAAATGTGTGCGTGCTTGCCTGGTAGCCTTTGACCAGGACTCCTTGCATCTCTTTGAGCAGGTACTTCAGGTATCTGCACCCCAACGTCTCAATGATCTTCACCAGCGTTCCTCTGGCCACGTCACGTATCTCCTGGAAACGGTTCCTCAGCAGCACACACACATTGATCAGGATCCTGAATCACACACACACAAACATTTAAAAACAGAGAAAATACATATAAATCATTACTGAAATATTATATTCTTCTCAACAATACAACATCTTAATTATCTCCCAACCTGCAGATGTCACACATGTAAAACAGATTTGTGTGTGTCTGTAACACTTATTTCTTTTTATCTACAGCTTTTCTTTCTCTTTATTTTTAAAGACGTCTGCCAGCAACACACTCACACACATACATGTACACACATACATGTACACACAGCATCGTACCCGGGCAGATTGGCCTCCATGATGTGTGGAGGCAGAGTCTGCATCAGCTTAACCATTGCAAAGGCGATGGGTATCCTCGCCACCTCCTCGTCCTTCACATCCTTTGACTTCACCGCCTTGTGCTCTTCGTCACGCTTCACCTAGAGGATACACACACACACACACACACTTTCACAATTACACTGCAGATTGTAATTTCCAGAACAGATTAGGATTTGTCATGTGTCGGTTGTATGTGTACCTTTGCAGTGAGACACCTGTGCAGGCGAGGCAGCACGCTGTCATTAACAGTCTGGTGGATGGAGCTGATCAGAGACTCCAGCTCGTCTTTGCTCTGTGGCAGCCCGCTGGCCGCTGCAGCAGGTTTAGGAGTCACTGGTCCCTTGGCCTTAGCAGTGGCCGCTTTCTCTGAGACTTCATCCTTTTTTCCACTGTTGTTATCCATTTCCATGGGAACATCAGATGGAGCAGCCTTACCATCGATCTCCATCGCCTCCTCATCATCGCTTGCCTCTGATTCGTTGTCTGCAGCTTCGTCCACGTCTTCTGCATCGACTGTGTCACTGCCAGCTTGTTAAAAACATGTTGTTTGATTTAGTACATTTTATACAGGTTAAGAGACAGACAACCCAGACTAAACTAAACAAATGCACCAGAATTTCCCTCCTCCAGACATTTAGGTTTTTAGATTTGTCTAATCTTAAAGATGGGATGTACATGATAAAATACATTCCACCTTGAATATCAACTTGACTGTGCATAAAGAACAAATAAAAGGGGAAAGAGAAAACAAATATGAATGGACACAGAAAAGATCTAATTCACCTTCTCTGGCCTTAGCTGCCTCCATTTCTCTGCTGAGGGTCTGGTGGTCAAAATGGAAAGCCTCCAGGACTGTGACTAGCAAACTGGAGTTAGAAAAGGAGGGGGAAAGAAGAGGAGGAGGAGAGGGAAGCTTTTATGAGACGCTTTTAGTATCATAAATTAAAATGGAAAGAACTAAAGTCATTTAAAGGGAAAACAACAAGGATACAAAAAGCAATCCAGGACCATTTTAAAAGCACACAGAACTCGAGGAAAGCCCTACCTGACAGCCAGTTTCTGCTCAGCCTGTGCAGTCTGCAGGATGTGGATGAAGTGTTTCAGGTAGTAGAGGTACTTGGACCAGGTCAGCCTGCGGCACACTGCGCCCACAACCTCCACTGACGCTGACGTCATGCTTTCATGCTGCAGCATGGCAGAAGAGGAGGCGTCAGACACACAAACAAACATACAAAACGCATAAAATTTTAGTTTCATGCACGGCTTAAAAAATTCTCTCTTAAAGCCAAAGGAGTTATGTTGTGTAGATGAGTCACCTTGAGCATCTTTTCATCAAGCAGGGCGGTCATGGCGTACGGCATTATGTAATTCTGTAGGGAACGAGACGTCATCACCACAGTGCCCTCGGTCAGCTGCTTGGCCAACTTCCTCAGCGCTCGACCCCGTCGGTGGATCTAGTCAGAGAGGAAGGTGTCAGTGTTTGCGGTCTTAGGGAGGAAGGAGGAGTCAGAGCAGCGAGCTTTCATGGTTTCTTTCTCACCTGGATGTGCTTCATGTGCTCAAAGAAGTCAGACTCGGGATCGTTGTAGTCTGTGAGCTGCACCAGGTCTCTGAACTCTTTTTTGGAGGGGAAGGTCTTCACCAGGCAGGCGAGCACAGTGGTGTATTCATGCTGCACACTCTGAGCGAGCAGAGACACAGAACACACTTTTAAACCCACGTCATCCTGAGTGTGTGTAGTGGTTTAGTATTTGATATAGCTAGTTTGTTTAGAACTTGGATGAAGTGTGTGTGTCTACCTCTTTCTTGCTGCGCAGCCCCTTGTGTACAGCGTCCAGGATGGTGTGTTGTACAATGTCCTTGTACATCTGTTCTCCAGCTCTGACCGCTGCCAGCTGCATGATCACTGCAGACAGACACAAGGTGGCGTTGTCTCCCAGCGACATGTCACCAATCTGAACCAAAGAAGGGATAAATAATGAATATCCTCGTTATAGCTATTTGTTTAGACAGTGTATCACATGTCTACTGACCTCATACGTGTGGAAACAGTTGTGTATGATGGTGCTGATGTAGTCCAGGTCCAGAGTCTGCATGTCTTTGACCCGCTTGGTAGCATCTTGGAAAGCCGTCAGACGCACGTCAAAGTAGATCTCGTCCAAGTGTCGACTGTCAAACGCGTTGAGCTGCAGAGGGGGAGCAGGAAACAGTGGGTTTACTCTTACTGACTGTAAACAGGTGAATCTGACCTTACAGTAAATAATAATACATCACCTAAGTGTATTAAATGATCTTACCTTTGTTGCTAAATCAGTGATGTATGTGAGTGAAGGGTCCAGATCTGACAGAGTCTGAAAGAAAGAGGGAGATTAATTTATAATCCTGTACCAAGACTCTCTTGGTTTTATTCAGTGGAATCATTATTTAATACACAGAAAATTCTTTTCTTTCAATCATTCAAATCAAGTCTGGGATAAAAGTCAGAAAGTCAAAAATAAAGAAGAAACTTCTACAGATTTCTTTTCTTGAGATTTTCCTGAGATTTATCTTGAGATCCCCATGTTGAATGCAGCATCTAACGGTGGTAACTATAATCTTGAATTTCAGTTACTGTGTGCTTGTGATCACAATATTTCGTTTCAGCCCTCTGCTGTACCTGGAAGACGTTGGTGAGGGCCTGCCTGGGCAATTTGCTGTGGATGACGGAGAACAGTTTGCTGAGAGGCCGCAGGAAGGCAGAGGGCTGCGCACACTGTCGCAGCAGGTTCTGTACGGTGGCCAGGATGTCGATTTCTGTCTCCTGAAGCAAACACAGACTGAGGTAAATAATTGGTAGCACAAAGACGTACCATCTGACACTTTCCCAGGGTAACCATTTTTCCCTGAGCTAAGCCTCCCAGGCACACATGCTTCTTTGGATGCCTCCAAATCCCAAGCATTTGATTCATAGAGACAGTTGGAGGTTGGACACACAAAATTGGAGGCTTAGTTCAAGGCAGGAAGATCTTAATTTTGCATTAAATGTTGGGTCAGTATGAAATCAGTCTCATATGAGCTCTTACACATCACAATAATAATAATTTAGTTAGTCTTACTGGAGGGTTGTTTCCTTTCTGGAGGTAGGGGAGCAACAGGCTGATGAGCACTGAGCTCTGCTCCTTGTCGCTCACAAATCGGCTGACCCTGTCAGAGAAAGCGACGCATCAAAAACAAACAAGTAAAACTAGAGAACACAGGAGAACACAATGAAACATCAATATGAATGAGTGTGATCTCTTCTGTATCTCCTCAAATCCAAATAGCCAGTTGACAGTGGACTCACTTGGAGAGGATGTTGAGCTCCCTGGCCACCTGCGCTCTGAACTTCTTCTTCTTGAGCCTGTCAGTGTTGCGTACGACTCCGCTGAGGTACTGCAGCAGGGTGGAGATGTGCGGCAGCAGCAGTCTGGAGCCCAGAGTTAATGAATCTAGAGGAAATGAAACAGGACGCACATCTAACTTTGGCCAGCATCAGATTAAGAACAGATACACAGCTAGGATAAAACAAAGGTAAAACTACATCCTGTATTTTAATCTTTTTATTAAAGGCACAATCTGCTAACCTGCAGCGACAAGAGCGCCCTCTCCAGGCTGCGGGAACACACTGTTGTTGACACTCAGCTCCGTCTCTGTCTCTGAGGCGACAAAGTCTTCCGTTGTTGCTAGAGACTCAGCCGTGTCCATTACCATGGCGATGGTTGCTGGGGAAGCATTCTTAGCAGAGAGGAGGGCGAAGACGTTTAGGAGGACATCACACTCTGGGTGCTCTGGTCTCTGTTTGGCCAAAAGAGGGAAGTACCTGAGACAGAAAGACGAACATATCTTTATTTACTTTAACACACTCTGGATGAAAGACGCTCCGTATGCTGGTGAACGCTGAAGGAAGGATGAGGAATAGATGGATGAGGGATGTGATAGGAACAAGACAGATGGAGAAGCAACAGGGTCTGACCTGGCATTTTTGCACCACAGATGAACGAGTTTCAGCAGAGGGGTCGGGGAGTAGGTGCTCTCTGTGGGGAGCCGACACACCTGCACAAAAAAAAGAAATTTAAACCTCTATGTGACCCACACCTCTCTGGACAAGGACAAAAAAAAAAAACACATTAAAAGTTGTTTTCAATATGTACCTGAGGCCAGACCACAGCCTGGAAGACGGCATCCAGCTCGTCTGGCCTGAAGCTGTAGGAGTCAAAGCTGTCAAAAAAGTCTTGGATCCTCAGGATGCCAAGCCGCCTTAGGTTCTTCAGAGGATTGATGCAGCCTGCCCTCACCTACAAACACAAAGAGCCAGAATTTAACACTGAGAAAGAAGATTTTGTTTTGAAGTGACACAAATTCAGTGACAAACTTCCTGGAAACAGTCTCCTCAGAATCATACACTGTGTTCACTGAGGAAAGATCATTAGAAACATGTTTAAGAAACAAACATTGAAATCATTTTCCCCCATCCTGGTTACCTGCTCCCTGTTGTCCAGGACGGTGGACACAGAGGCGGTGACACACAGCAGGATCTGCAGCACTTTGGGCAGATAGCTGTGGATGAGGTGGCCCAGTTTCTGGATCACCACATTGATGATGTTCAGCAGGCCGTGTTGACGGCCCAGCGGCAGGATGGCGCCCACGTCCGTCTCAGCAACTGCCCTCTCCACTGCTGCCAGACAGGAACCTGAGGACACAGGACAGGGAAAGGTTGACAAGGGAACTTCTTCAGCTCAAATAACAGAGCTCCTGTGTACTGTGCTGCATACAGAAACAATTTTTCTCTCTAAAAGGTGTTTCCTGTTGCTTCTTTACAGTGTGTTTTTGTGTGGTAGAAAAGTTTTACATCCAAGGAAATCTTTTATTTTCTACCTTGGCAGTGATGGCTGACGGGCTCCAGCAGCAGGTCGATGAACATTCCCAGCTCCTCAGCCTGGCAGCCCGCCAGGAAACGCAGAATGATGGAGGACCGGGAGGCGGCGGTGGCTTTCCCCTGGAACTTACTGCCGGCTTTACTGCGCAGGCGCCCAAACAGGATCCTGTATCATGAAGAGCAAAAACAAGGTGGGTGACTGAGAGAACATCAGAGTTTAGATTCTTTGATGCAAGGAAAATAATCAAAATGTTCTCACGTATTTATATTTAAAAAGTGACTAGAACTAGCATTTATTTTTTTCAGTAAGAATGTGACCACTGTTGAGAGCTTTCTGAAGTTGTAAAAACTGTTAAAAACAAGCAGAGGAAAAAGGCTGATTCCACGTAAACCGCTGAATGAATGAAACACAACCAATATTCATAAAAAAAAGTCAACAATGGAAGTGAGGGAGACAGGCCGGCTGGTGACAGGTTTGTGTAAACACACAATCCTCTTTTGCAAAGCACTTGCCTGCTTTCTAGCAGATGAAAAGAAATTCAGACATGAAATGTCTCTGTGTGTTTAATATGTAACCCATGGGTGTTCTTTTAGTTCAATTAAAATACTCTGAAAATGAACAAAGCCTTCTTCACAAGTTCAAAGAGTAGTTTGCCATTTTTTGCCACTTCTTTATTTTCTTGCCAAGAATTAACCAGTTGAGACGATCAGTATTTCTCTCACGTCTGTTATATGAAGGTGCAGCCAGGAGACAGTTAGCTTAGTTTTGCATTAAGACTGGAAACAGCTGGCATGACCCTGACCAGAGGTATAAATAAAAAACAACAAACAAAAAACTTTCGTTGATCCTGGAACAGACAGATGTGAGAGTGGCACTGATCTTCTCATCTAACTCTCAAAAGAGAGCTAATAAGTATATTTTCCAAAATGAAATAAGAAATGCTACAAAAAAACAAAAACTACTTTGCAACACACACACACACACACACTCACACGTACAGTACCTCATAAGCAGTGGGATCAGTCTGGCTCTGTGTGAAGCATCAACCACTCCTGTCTCCTCAGAAATGTTGAAATGGACGATCTCCTCCTTGAAGTGTTTGTCTTCCAGTATCCTCTCAAGATTCTCACTGAACGAACACACACACACACACACACACACACACACACACACACACACACACACACACACACACACACACACACACA
>JBBMJY010000015.1:11923819-11996966 GCA_037833715.1 Toxotes lorentzi | reverse complement strand
ACACACACACACACACACACACACACACACACACACACACACACACACACACACACACACACACACACACAAAGGTCAAAACCCTGTGCACAGAGCAGCACCCCTGTGGTTTGCAGTGGCTCAGTGTCTTGTTCAAAGACTTACTAGAGGGGCAGCCACTCAAACTTGACTTAAAGAAACTCCCACTTGCCTATAATGTATTCTCATAATGATTTTACATGTAATTCATAAACAACAACAGTGTAAACAATGAGAAACACTGTTCTGTGTTACAGGTAGAGCACACAAGCAGAAAGAAGCCCAGTCCAGAAACCAGGTCAGTGTGGCAGCCTGATCCTGAACAAAGAGCCACACATCCAGTCATCTGTAACGCAAAACTTCCCCAGAGCCACGCATCTGTCTGCAGGCGGGCTGGAAGTGCGGTAAACGGATAGCTTGATAACAGACAGAGGAGAGTATAATGTCAGTCAGAGTCAGCACTGAAGTGGAGGTTAACATTCCTCTGTCTGTAACCATAGAGGGTTGGTGACGAGAGCTGGAACTTATCAAAGAAGCTCACAATGATCCCATTGAGGAAGAGGGACATGCTGGGAGACAGTTGCTTCACCAGAAATGTTTTTACAGTATATTTGTTTTCCTGTCCGTCTCTTCAGGTGATAAAGGTAGTTTTCTTACCTGTATGGTACTATGTTGGGATCTTTGTACGTAAGAACACATTCCAGAGCCACTCGCTGAATCTGCTGGTCCTGATGGCAGAGCAGCTGAGAACAGACACAGACAGAGAGAGAGAGAGAGACAAATAAATCATGCTGCTTTGATGCCTGAGGAAAGACTCAACCTGAAGTATTAGGATTACCTGGTTATAGAGCTCACTGAGACTGCCCTCCAGGTAGAGGGCACGAGGGTTGGTGAACTTGGCGAAAACCTTCAGATGGGCAATCAGCTGTCTATGGGAGCAAAAAAGAAATCTCATGAGAACTTAACACATTCAGCATTGGCGGTCATAAACAGTAACATCCATGTTTCCAGATCCTGTCACTATGTAACAGCAGTACAGGTACACTGGTCTTTAAAGCCCAAATAATATTTTGGTTTCAGCCTATTCAGGCTCAGTGTCCCTGGGTCTGATCCATGATCACAACAAAGTGTTGACAAATTCATACATGGAGTTACCAGTTTACTGTGCAGCCTGAAGTATAACGATGATTTTGGAGGCTGTATCCAGTAGCATCTATGGCTAACGTGTTAGCAAACAGTTGGATTTGGAGTTATGCTTCTGCTTCTGTTTTAGCTCTGTGTTAGGTCTCCTCCACCTCCTGAAGGAAACAGAGCAGCATGGGGTTATTTAACTGATGTCTTACTTGGCAGTTGCTCTCCTTGGAAGTGCCTTCTTCTGTTGTCGGCCTTTCTCCTCATCCTGCTCCTCTTCATCTCTCTCCTCCTCTTCCTCCACAGGCATCCCAGAATCCTCTTGGACAGCATTACTGTTCTTCTTCCTCAGGTCCTGAGTGGGGGCTACCAGCAGGTCGGCGGGATAAAACTCATTCCTGACAACGAAAACAATAAACATCAGGACCTGATTCGTGCACTCCCATGGCACAGATTTTTGATGCTTTCTTTTTTTTTTTTTTAAATGATCAATGAGGTTCATCCCCGACCTGATGAATCTGAGCAGCAAAGGACTCAGTTCTCGGCTGCGTGGCTCCACTCTGTCAGGAAACTGGGCCATGGTGCGCCACAGCAGGCTGCGGAAGTTAGGGAAGTCCGTCCTCTCGTTGGGGTCGCAGGTCAACTTCAGCTGCTCTAGGAACAGCACCCCCACGTCCCCGCTTTCAATGACGTCACAACCCGGCTCACCCTGATGACTGGACCCTTCCTCTTCATTACTGACATCATCTTCATCGCTCTCCTGCAGTTCCTTTTCTGTGACAGGCAGAGAGGGGACATTTTATGTTTTCCCTTTGCAAATTCGTTTGTCTTTGCATCTAAAATTTGACTCATGACAACATGTTGCACCAGAATCCAGCAGCCCAGCATACAGCCTTACCAGCCAGGCCTGCCACCATCTCCAGATGTTCATGGTAGACCGCCCAGAAGTCCTTGTTGTCCATCCCTCTGGCATGGCTCCTGTGAGGAGGGAAGAAATTATTTTGTATTAAATGTACTCAGGGGACACTGTACATGTTTAGAAATGCTCCCTTTGTATATTTTATATAAGTGCACAACTGATAAAAAGTAAATGACTCAATTAATCAAAACATCCTAAGTATTAATTTCATTCTTTTATACTCACACAAGAAGGTCAATGACTGCGTCCCACAGTGGCCTGAAGTTGACGAACAGCATAGCAATGAGGTAACGCAGAGGCACCTGGAAGAAAAGAAAAGGAACCAGGATGTTTTCAGGTATAATGTCACTATTACAGGTATAACACAAAAAAACACCTGCAACGATTGGTTGGTTAGTCGTTTTTAAGAAGAGAAATGCCAAACATTGGCTTGTCCCATAACTGACATTGAGATAAAGTCAATTCACTTATAAACAGGAGCTGTCCTCTCTCTGTACCTGTTGGAAGGTGCCGGGGGGCCCCTGTGGAAGGCTGCGCTGCACCAGGTCGTGTCTCAGCTTCCGGAGGTGAAGCAGCTTGTCTCTGTAGTCCTGCACTGAAGCCGGCACCAGCTCTGCCTGCAGGCAAACTGCGAACACCGGCTGCACCTCCACACTCTCCTCACCCTGGACAGAGGGAGAGACACTCTCATAAATAAGTACGTGAGCTTATTGTTTCTGCAGCTCCTATATTTGGTGCAGTTTAATGAGAGTCTGGACTGACAGCTGTACCTCAATCTGTGGCAGGAGCTCTGCCTCAAACTGAGAGAGAATCCTCAGAGTCAGAAGGCGGATCTGAAAGAGAAAACAATGAACTGATAAAACTGAAGGTAATGCAGACAAAACATATCTTAATGGGTCTTTTTAGGTTTTATTCTTCCTATTTTCCTTCACATATTCTGGATTAATCTTATTTTTTAACTCTAAGCACCCAAACACCAAAGTTAATCTTCAGAATATGAAGTTTCTTTGTGTTTAGGTGACCCTTCTATATATCAAGGGATCCGATTCGCTGCTGCTGTGACGGGAGACGAACCTTAGAGATGTTGGAGGAGAGGTTGGCGTGCAGAATCTGGTAGACCTCCAGCAGTGCACTGTGGGATAGATGCTCTGAAACACCACTGAGTGACAGGTGGGTATAGTAGAGATCTCCTAGCAGCAAGGCAGACAGATCTGTGGGAAACTTCCTGTAATAAAAATAATAACGTGATAGTTGTGATAGTTGAGGACTTAGATTCTTGACATTCAGCCACAAAAACACACACGGACAGGGATGCTATTCAGCACACACCTTAGGACAGAAGTGATCTTGTCCACAGGAACCAGTGAGAGAAGCTGGACAGAGCCGTCCAGACTCAGGAGGCAGCTCAGAGCCTGTCTGGCTACGAACAGACCAGCTGGAGGAGCGGGGACAGGAGAGAGGAGCTACAGTCAGTCTTAAGAACAGCAAAGCTTGACACACAACTCAAAATCTTGTTTGGGTAAACTCCAAAGAGAAACTGATTTGATATGTTTGTGGGTAAAGTTTTCAAAAATCTCTGCCTGATATATTTTCTGTTGATTTACGAAGCAATTAATCTACTACTCATTTCAACCCTGATAAATCCTAGAAGTTTTAGTTCAGCTGTTTCCACAAATAAAAATGAAAGAAAAGAGAAAACAAGATGTCACAAACCTTTCCCCAGTTTCTCTTTCTCGATCTCACCCAGGAGGTGGTTTAAGAGAGCACTCACAGCAGGAACGACGCTAGCTGGAGCCAGAGGTCTGAACAAATCAAAAACAGTAAATATAACACATCAGACCTTTCAGCAACCCCTGTAAGCAAGTGAGTGTGAGAGGAAGGAGGTGAGCAAATGCCATCTTTTCACAGCAGCAGTCAGAGAATCTGCTGTGATATTCTTATGATATTTGATTAGATCTACCTGACGTGTGGCAGCAGCATCAGGGCGACCCAGGGCAGAGACAGGTCAGTGATAGACTGCTTCTGGTCCTCAGGACATCTAATCAGGGACAGCACCATGTCTGACACTGCTGGCTGCTCTGATGTCGTACTGCTTGCCTGATCTGCCTCCTTACTGCTAAACAAAAAATAACAATAATTACAAGACAGCTGCATGAGTCAGGCAACCAGAGACTTTGAAATATTTGCACTGTATCTCACCCTGTAGTCTGTCTGGTGAAGAGCAGTGGGTAGGTTTCAAAGGCCATGGAGCCGTCTGATGGGGGTGGAGCTTTGGCAAGGATCAGGCTGACCAGCACCTCCAGGCCATAGTGGCGAGACAGGGCATCTCCACCACTGAACAACCCAGTGGTGAAGCGCAGCAGGCTGGGGAGGAAGAGCTGGAGGAGAGGGCGGGGGAGGAAGATGTTAGAAGACACTGACAGACACAGAAACAGAGAAGGAAAATACTGAATATATCACTCTAGTGATGAGTCACCTGTTCAAACTGTTTCATGGTGAACATCTCCTTGGTGAACTCTAAGAGCAGCTCTTCCCCCAGTGTGCTGCCAAACACCTGTTGAGGAACACAGAGTCAGAAAAGCAGCCGTGCACACACTTTTACTGACTATTGAAAGTGTGAACTTCTTTCTCTCGTCACCTTTTGAACCGTCTCCTGGATGAGTGATTTGGGCAGGCTGATGTTCTCCCCGAGGAGCAGAGAGGAGATGATCTGGAGGAGCAGGCGGGAACAGGGAGCTGACAGAGTCGAGCTCTGAATCAGCCGCAACACCGTCTGCACGCATGAGAAAATACGACGAGGCAAGAGACATGATTTTAACTTTAAGGGGAAATAAGGTTTTTGAACATGTAATTAAATCTCACAAATCATCTTCTCTTACCTTGCAGACGGCCTCTGGCTTGGTGACCTTGGCACCGTCTTTGTGGGACACCAGGGTGTGGAGGATGAACAGCAGCCTCTCCAGCTGCTCTGTTGCCGGGCCTGCCTCCTCTCCCTTTGCCTCCATGACATCAAGGACCTCCACCACACTGACCTGTATGTAGGGTCACACCAACAACAGGTAAAAGACTTTAACAGACACAGGTTGAATGTTTCACAGTTCAAACCTGAATAAGGGTCAGTGGCGTTAGACATCTAATGTTCTAACTGAGTCCTGCTTTACCTGTAAGGACTCCCACAAAACCAGGAAGTGTTCTCTATCAATGTGATTGGCTGCAGTCTGGGCCATGTGATCAAGAGCGTCTCTGACAGTGTCCCAAGGTAGAGAGACTCCTGGGCTGGTTGTGGGGCCAAGCTTACGCAGAGCCACAGGGAGAGCCTGGAGAGGAAGTTACAGAGAAAAAGAAAATGAAGATCTTCTTCTTTTCTTTGACACATTATGATTCTCCAAAATAAATAAATAAAACTCACATTTGCAGCAGTGGAGTGGAACATGTTTCTGACTCCTTTGCACATCTCAAACAGAAGCTGACCTGCTCCTTCAGCCTTATCGGGGTGCTGCTGCAGGTCTGAGAACACATGAGTCAGCAGGGCATCAAGGTCTGGAACCTGTGGTGGGACAAGACGAGTCATGAATTCATCACTGATGACCACTGGACAATGAATACTGAACACTGAAATATTGTCCAATGCAAGAAATTACTGCTAAAACACATATGGGATAATATTCAATAAAACTTTAAAAAAGTTAATCTGTGATGTCTGATGGTAGGAAAGTCTCTCACCTTTCTCATCAAAAAAGAGAAGCTCTCTGCCGCAAACTTGCGGATGTGCTCCTTCTTGTGTGCCAACAGTGTGCTGTACAGACTGTGGAGTGGGAAGAGCTGTTAATGTCATCTGACATGTGACTTACATGCAGTCTGATTGCTAAGAACTTTTTTTGTCCATGTCACGAAACACTTTGCACATTATTAGTACAGATTGTCCTTCTCTCAGTACTTTCTTTTTATTTAGTATGTTTTGCTGCGTGTGTTATGGGATTTGTCAGTCCAAGTTTTCTGTTTGCACCAACAGCATGACAGATTCCTTGTATGTGTAACATACCTAGCAATAAAATGTTTCTGATTCTGATTCAAATAATACATCAATGCTGCAACAGGGAATAGAGGGTTCTTTACTTAACCTAATTAGAACAGGTAATAAACAAAAAACAGGACTGTACATAATGTCTTTTGCTTTTCAAACTTGATTTAATCACTGTATAGATGTCAATTTCTTAAACTGTATTTGAAGACCTTATTCAGATCAGACAGATGTCTGATAATTAAAGTGAATAAAAGAGCCATCTATCACCGGGTACTCTCGAAAACATAATCACCAGTCAAACATCCGTAGAGTCTTACTCTAGCTTATCTCTCACCTGTAGATGGTGGTCATGTCCTTCACCATGAGCCTCCACAGGTACTTGTAGAGGTAGGAGAGGCAGGTGAAAGCCCACTCCAGGACCTCTGTGTCCTTTGTGTCCAGCAGTGAGGTGATGAGAATGAAGAAGTCAGGGAAGTGAGGATAGAAGTCAGTCTGCAGGTCTCTGGCCAGCTGAACCACCAGGCTGGGGGAGGGACGGGAGGAGAGACACAACTGAGGTTAATGCCAGGCAAAGTTTAATTAGCAGTGTTGGTTTTAAAGCAACAAAAAAAGTACCAAAAAGCTTCTCGGCATTTGAAAAACAACTCCTCTGGTAAAACCACAGGTCACGTGCAAAACACTTACTCCAGCAGTGGTTGGTAGGCCAGACTGTTCTTGACAGCCAGGTGTGTTTTCAGACTCTCTACTATCGACTTCTGATGGAAAACCAGCATGTTGAATGACTGGCTCTTGTTGGATACCTCCTTCAAAAATGTTGCTGTGAAGAAAAGGAATCAGTTTTACTACAGGGTGTTAATATAGCAAATGATGTGGTATTTCTTATATTGTAAACGTACTGAAATGCTGTGTCAAGTTGAGGTCTCTCCATTTTGTCAGTCCTTCAGAAAAGTATGTTTCTACTTCCTGCATTGAGAGAGAGAGAGAGAGAGAGAGGGAGAAAAAAAGAAATCATTACCACACAGAAAAACAGGGGCGTTTACTGCATAAATGAGAGTTAAATTATTGACTGTACAAACCTCAGCATAAGATCCAGTCCTGTCAATGCGATGGATGACATCAATGTTGACACTGGCAAGTCTTTCAGCAAAAGTGAGAAACTGAAAGAGATGAGTCACAACAGTTTATATTCTGCTATAGCTGAGAAACAAATTATCTAATAATACTGCAATAATGAGACTACACCAGGGAGCTTAAATTACCATCTCCAATAACTTCTTAAACTATCTTATCGATATTATCAATTAACTCCTCTACTTGTTTGGCCATATCTTGCATGTTTAACAAAGTGGAACTATATTAATAAAACGACTGGGCTCCACAGCTTTATATCCCTGCTACTCTATGAGCATCATGCTGCAGTACGTTTGAAGACTCTCACCCTGTAGGTGTTCTCTGATTTGTGGTACGAAGACTTGGACTTGATCTTCATCTTTGCTCCGTAGTTTGATAAAAGACGGATCGTATTCCAGACACTGGCACGAAATTAAAACGATTCATGAAAAGTACACTTTGATTTCTTCTCTTAGCTCATGCTACAACTGTTTACACACACGCCGACACCAGGACGCAGCCATGTTCAACAAAGCATTATGGGAGTTTTTCGTTTTCTCCGCGTGGTAGGCGAAAAGAGGAGGAGCGGCGCGAGAGAAATCCTCCTTTGACTTCCGCCTTCGTTTTAGGCTTCCTGTTACCCAGTTACCGAGTAGTTGAACGTTTATTACTCAAAAGTTAAATGAATAAACAAATAAATACATACATTTTTAAATAAATAAATGTGTTAGATAAGCTTTGGTAAATGGTAAGCAGCTAGATATAGCTGTGACTCTGGTAGTAAAGACAAGATATGACATGACCACTAGTAAAGAAAGTCCTGTCTTAGTTAGCTAAACTAGCCTAGCTTATGTTTTTGAAAGTGTGTTTTCCATATGGCATTTCTTTAATTTATATTTCTGGAACAGAGTTTGCAGTGAAACCATTGTCATACATCGATCAAATAAGTAAATACCACCAACACATCGGGCCTAGTTTCAGCCTCTGTACCGTTTTCCAACTGCACTGAAATGAATTTCCACCCACCTCAAGATTTGCTAGTAAAAATCACCAGAACTTTACCCTGCTAAAGACGACTTAAATGTTTTTACTAAAAAAAAAACGTACAGAAAGTTGAAAAGTGAATATCACACAAGGACTTAAACACTGGCAATAGGCTATTCCACTGCAGCCCTGCAGCCATTTCCCACAAACTGACTTCTAAATCCAGAAAAATCCAGTCTCACAGCTTCTTATTCACTAAATTATCAATAAAACCACAGTTTACACATGTGCTGCCTGCCCTCTCTGCCTGCTTTATTAAATTGTTTAAATTTCATAGGTCTGTTTCTTATCAGAACTTACTACACATATTCCAGAAACACTGAATAACACCTACAGTAAATGAAGTATTGTTCACAATAGTTAAAAAAACAAACAAACAAACATGCACAGATTGTAGATACAGTTGCCTTCCATCAAAAGAATTTCAGCAAATAAACAACAATTTGGTCAGGAAGTAGAAATGTGTGCAGGGATGTGAGAATCGAAGCTTGTGTCCGACGTTCTTTCATTTATTTATTTTAGTATTTTTATCTTTACTCTTATCACCTAGAATTTCTCCACTTGAATACATTTCTGGTAAGTGTAGAAGTGAAAATAAAAAGTGTGATTACTGCAAAGAAACACTGTACAAGTGGAAGAAGGGAACTTTTCAAACGCATGCATTAATCAGGTTATTGTCCAAGCAGAAATACTAAAACTAGCTCTCTCCAGCTTCACATATTGGAGGCTGTGCTGCTTGTTTTAGTCACGTGTGATAATAAATGAAAGTTGTTTTGTTTGTTGTTGTTTTTTGTTTTGGACTGTTGGACACACAAAACAGGGAATTTAAGGACATAATTTTGGTCTTTACTTTTTGATGTTTCATAGGTTTAGGCAATTTAGGCAATTAACAGATTAATCAGTTGTTAGTTGCCACCCCAGAGATGACTAAACAAAGTGGTAGATTCAGTATTTTGGTTGTGTGTGTGTGTGTGTGTGTGTGTGTGTGTGTGTGTGTGTTTGTGTGTGTGTGAAGCACTGATGATAGCTTTTATCCTGTGGTCAGGTGAACAATTCATTCTCCTGGACTGTTGACTTCTCATCTACCTCCTCTCTCTCTCTCTCTCTCTCTCTCTCTCTCTCTCTCTCTCTCTCTCTCAGACACTCGAACTTAAAAGGTTTCGGTGTGTTGTCCTGCTTTTGGCTCAGCGTTGAGAAGGTGATGTGCCAGGACCTCCATTTATCCACAGAGGACTGACTGTTTCTGCGTGCAGAACACATGGGAGAGTTTGAGTAACTTTCTGAACAGTTTTATTTCTAGTTTTGGTTTGACTTCTACTAAAATGTCAGGGGACTCTGTGGTAACTGGCTCATTTGTGGTGGCAGACTATGTGGTCTTTGCTCTCATGCTGGTGGTGTCCGCTGCTGTCGGGGTCTACTATGCCTGGGCGGACAAGGGCCAGAGAAGCTCCGGGGACTTCCTAATGGGGGGCCGCAGACTGACAGCCCTGCCTGTGTCTCTGTCTCTGACTGCCAGCTTCATGTCAGCCATCACAGTGCTGTCAAATCCTGCCGAGGTAAGGTTACAGCAGATTCCCATGGGACAAATGCAAAAACCATCTCTTCTGAAAATTCTGTCAGGATGTTTTTTTTTGTTTCGTTTTTTTTTTTTTTTTTTTGACACAAGAAAACTTTTCTAGTGGGCTGATATGCATCATTTTCATAACAATAGAAATATTGAGGGATGTATGGGACATAAACTTATGAGCTGTAAGCAGGGTTATTCATCATACCTGTGGAATTATAGCTCTAAACTGAACTGACAACAATTGGCTGATATCAAATACAAGACCAGTATCATCCTAATAAATCTTTACATAAAATCCCTCAGGACATGCTCACTGAACATAAACAACAGGTGATTTCATTCCCTCGCTATTTACGGATAATGGGTAGTTCTATTTGAACTACTTTATGTGTGCTGGCTTCTCCAACTTGAATATTGCATTTTACGATGTCTTTCAGTCTTCTTTGGATAACTTTGCCAAGATCACTCAAAATCAACATCATATTATCCCTGGCCCTTAGGTGTACCGCTACGGAGCCAATATTGGATTTTATGGTCTCTCGTATGTGATGACGATAGTGGTCACATCTGAGTTCTTTCTTCCAGTCTTCTACAGGCTCGCTGTCACCAGCACATATGAGGTGAGTGTGCTTTGGCTTTCAGATTAGAGTTTATGTGCTTAGTCATTTTACAGTCCCTGTGTCATTATTTTGGTGTGGTTTGTGGATTTTCGGATGTTTTGCAATGCTGTATTCTATTTTACTCCATTCATACAGGCATGAAATATGTAAAATGTTTTGTTTACCCGTAAAATACTAGAGAAACCAACCCAGATATTTGACTGCTGTTGTCTTACTGTGCAAATAAAAGGTTGGTGTAAGAGTTGTTGAAAATGACATAGAAACACCAAAGAGCACGTCCTTGTTGTAGTCTGAGACAGATATGGTTCCGCTCCAGAAAGTGTGTTGAAATTGAGTTAGGTAAAGATAAGGTGAGATGAGTTTGAGAAGAACTGGACAGAGCTGTTGCTCTCCAACATAAATTTCTTCTTCAAATGGAGTGAGACTGTTTGTTAGTGTGGTTCTACATCAGTTGTTCTGTGGGAACAAGGGCCTCTTATTTCCAAAGTGAAAGGAGAATAAGATTACTTCTTTGTGAAGCAATGCCAGAGGTCACTTTGTGATAATAGACTGGATACGGTAACTTTCTGCATTCTGATGTCTGACCTGACTTAAACTGATCACAGTTCTGATATTAACCTTTTATATACCGTCTCTTCTTTCCTGTTTCTGTCTCTGCCAAGTATCTGGAGCTACGTTTCAACAGAGCAACCCGTCTGCTGGGAACTGTGCTCTTCATTGTGCAGACAGTGAGTAAGAGGCCAGTCAGCACATAATTACAGGGATTTGACTTTTGTGGCTCAAACCACAAATCTGACACCCGTGGGTCATTATGTTGGGATTATATCTCTCTCTTTGTCACAGATCCTCTACACTGGAATTGTTATTTATGCCCCAGCTCTAGCTTTAAACCAAGGTATGTCGGTTTCAGTCCACAACAGTCTGGTTAACCTCACGTACCTACACGAGGGCACTTAAAGCTGCTTGGCCTTGCTCAGTTGAGTGACCACTGTCTGAAAGCCTCCTTCTCTCTGCAGTAACCGGTATGGATCTGTGGGGTGCAGTCATTTCCACAGGTGTTGTGTGTACCTTTTACTGCACAATGGTATGTAACAAAATCTGCTCACATGAATTTTGTTGTGTACATAATCAAAATGGACTAAACTCAGTTTTTATGGCACTTAGTGTTGTCTCCAGAGTTTTTATTCTTTAAATGACTGGATTTTTATTTTAATGAACAGTCAACAAAACACCTGTCTGTGGTTTTGTTACAGGGTGGTCTGAAGGCTGTGGTCTGGACTGATGTCTTTCAGGTAGGCTTCTGGATGAAAATAGTAACATTGCTATGGGTTGGTATGGTATTACTGGTCTTGCCTGTTGTATTGAGGGAACGTAAGAGTTAAATTAGAAACACCAACCTTTTTGGTCCATGTTTTGGAACAAGGCTTTACACTTCCATGTATAATAATTTAAGATGAAATCAGAATCAATACGGGGGCAAAACAAAAGATCCTAAAAATATTTTCCCCTCCAGCTTGGTGTCATGCTTGCAGGCTTCCTGGCTGTCATTATCAGGTCTGTGGTCTTACAAGGTGGAGTCTCCTCCATCATTTCAGACTCGGAACAAGGAGGGAGACTCAATTTTTGGGAGTGAGTATAATGAATCCAACATTAAGTTGCTAGACCTCTGTCGGAGAGTGGGAAGAGATGAAACAGTCAACAGACGAGGTGCAGGATTATTATGGTGTTGAAAAGTTTTCATAAATGTACTATAACAGGCATATTGTACACCTGTGACTGTACATCTAATGAGGGTCCTCATGAGACTAAATTTTAATCCTCTGAAGTGGCACATTAAAACACTCCATGTTGCCTGTCTCTCTCCGTGGTGCTGAAACATTTAAACTGTCCCAAATGAAAAACCTTTGACTTCAAGTTTTCGCATAATTATAGTCTGTCCTCTTCTTCTGTTTCACCAGCTTTGACACAAACCCTCTGAGAAGACACACCTTTTGGACCATAACCATCGGTGGGATATTTGTTTGGGTCAGTATCTACGGGATCAACCAGGCCCAGGTTCAGAGATACATCTCCTGCAAGAGCATCACTCATGCCAGAGTGTGAGTATTGTTTTTCTGGGGTGTGGTTACATTGACTAGGACACATGGAAGGAAATCTCCCTATAACCACACTGCATCTCATTTAAATTAGCACATTTATCATCAAACATTAAATCATTTTCTAGTGCTTTTGTATGTTTATATCCAAGTGCTTTGCCATTAGTTGAATGGACGTGTTTCTCCTCTTATCCAGATCCCTCTACATCAACCTGTTAGGCCTGTTGTCCATCTTGCTGTGCTCAGTGTTCGCAGGAATGTGCCTCTACTCCGTCTATAAGAACTGTGACCCATGGACAGCTGGTCTGGTTTCTGCTCCTGATCAGGTATGATGGAGAGAGGCGCAGCAGAGCTGTTACTGCAGTCACTGAGCAGGTTTGTGTACAGATGGATTGTGAGGCTCCCGATGATGTGTTCAATCCATGGTCTCTCCTCTGCAGCTGATGCCATATTTGGTGATGGACATCCTGAGAGACTATCCTGGCCTTCCTGGATTGTTTGTTGCAGCAGCATATAGTGGATCTCTGAGGTCAATACATTCTCTAACATTAAAGTTATTTCACAAAACAGATCCAGAAAATTTAATGAGTTTACTCTGTGTTTTTTTTTAGTATTTTGTAGTTATGGTAGAAATATATCACAGGTCATATTAGGTCTGTTTCATTCTATCATTTTTAATTTCTTTCTGTCAGCCACAGTTCTACAAAGTTGTATTTCTGTATATATTCCCTAAATTGTGTGTGATTTTGTTGTTATATCCACCCCAGCACAGTGTCTTCCAGCATCAATGCTCTGGCTGCAGTGACAGTGGAGGACCTGATCAAACCATACTCTAACATGTCTGAGAAACACCTGTCCTGGATCTCTAAAGGACTGAGTGGGTGGACTGTCCTTGTGTACAATACATTTAAGCTGAATGAGTTTGTTTGTCTGTTGAACGCTAATACAGTTAGGTGGTAAATAAGGATTGAACTGTTTGTAGGTCTCGTATATGGGGCTTTATGCATTGGAATGGCTGGACTGGCTTCACTCATGGGGGGGATCTTGCAGGTAGAGTGGATCTGTCTCATAAGGTTTCAAAGTCTCTGGTTAAACTAAGACAACAGTATTGAAGGATGTATTTAATTGTTAATTACATAAATGTTTGTAGGCTTTTGTTGGAGACTGTCCAGGGTTTGTGATTTATTAGACTCAGCCCTGCTGCTTAAATAACATGTGCCTCTTCATACAGGCAGCCATCAGTATATTTGGGGTCATTGGAGGTCCTTTACTTGGCCTGTTCACACTGGGTATCCTTTGTCCATTTGCCAATTCCAAAGTAAGTTTGTCTTATACATCCTAGGTTTTGTTCTCTTTCCATGTCTTTGAAACTCTGGATACCATTTGTACCTGATCCTCTGAAAAGCATTTGAGGATTTTCAGTGATTAAAATGTCTTCTAGGGCGCTTTGTCAGGTCTGGTGTCAGGGCTGGTCGTGTCCCTGTGGGTGGGCATCGGAGCCCAGATATACCCCCCCTCTCCTGAGATGACCCGACCTCTGCCGCTGACCACTGAGGGCTGTAACTTCACCACTACAGACAACTTCAACTTGACCTCCACTGCTCTGCCAACGCAACCAAACTCCATCACCACAGCCCCTGTACACAACACTGATGGCAGGTAAGTACGTACCTAGCCGTCTTGTTTATATAAATTTCCAACTATACACAAGATTCATAAGGAGAAACTGAAAAATGTTAATGTCACAGTTTTTGTCAGTTTTTTTTTTACCACCACCAGGCCTGTGCTGGCAGATTACTGGTACTCTCTCTCCTACCTTTACTTCAGTCCCATTGGAACCATAGTAGCCATCAGTGTGGGGCTGATAGTCAGCCTGTTCACAGGTAAATTTGAATGAAGTACTTTGGTTATGAACATCAGATCTCTCTGCCGTACCGTTCTGTTATGAGCTTCAAGTTGCTTTGACGTGTTCTCTTGTGTCCTTAATGCACTTTTCAGGAGGCCGGGGACAGAAGGTGGAATCGAGACTTACATTAATGAAAGAAGACACAGTTCTTTATTACCTGATCAAGTTTTTTAAAGACAGAGTAAGTACTGGAGGAGTGAACCTTTATTAAAAGCTATAGACTAATAATAGCAGCTGACATCTGCATTGTGCTCTTCCCTCTTGAGGTCGTGAGACGAACAGGAAAACTCGACCTGACAAAGGACAGAGGGAAGAAATTTGGGAACACAAATCCTGCTTTCTGTGATGTTGAGCTGGACTTAACAAAAAGCAGCATTCCCACGTGAAATTAAACTTATAGTTGTGGTATAATTCGTGATTAAATCTAATTTTTCTATTGTATAACTGAAGCAATGTCAATGAAGGAGATGAAATACAAAAAAAAAAAAATGGTGTGACTTTTTGTATGTGTTACAGCATAAGATGTCACTGCTTCGGATTTAAATTTGATTTGATTTAAACACTCATGTTAGGGTGCTGCACACAACAACAAGGCCTAAACCTTTGTCTGTTTAAACTGACGACCTCCCCAGCCTTCACTGCTTTAGCTAAAGAACCAATACAACAATGTAAAAAAAATACTCCATTACTCCATTAAGTAAAGGTCCTGCATGAAAAATCCTACTTAAATAAAAGTAAATGATTATTAGCAGCAAAATGTATTGAAAGTATAAAAGTAAAATTAGTGGTTTGGTCCCTCTGACTGATATACTGTATTTGACATCATGGGATTATTAATACTGAAGCATCAGTGTGTGAGCAGCATGTTACTGTTGTAGCTGCTGAAGGTGGAGCTAGTTTCAACCACTTTATATATAGTTTTATAAACAGGGACAGCAGATAAATCTGATTAATGGGAGAGGAAAGAAGAAAAAACTGTTCTGATACACACATCAGAAAACAGTCAGTTTTTGGACCGTTTTCTGGATCATTCAAACATTTATTGAGATGAAACCGTACGAGTGGTTCAGAGGGAAAAATCACTGCTTGGTGACCTTGACTGCACACTGCTGTTTGTAAGACAAAGTTGGAACCACTGGTTTAATTGTGTAAAATCTTCATCTTGGAAGAAACTAAGCTTCAAAGCTGTCAGATACATGTGGTGGAGTAGAAAGTAGAAGTATGGAAGTCTGGAAATATTCAAATGGAAATGCTCAAGTCAAGGACAGTATGTGAATAAATGTATTAATAAGGTTACTTTCCACCACTGAATCATACATAATGGATGGATTTATGTTTGTTTTCCTTTAGATTATTGGCCATTCAAGACATCTGAACAGGTGTTTACAGATGTGTGCTCAAAAACTGTATATTTCACTGTATTACATAACAGGCCAGCTGAACATCAACCCTGATCTACTCTAACTGTCCTGATAAAATATTGATTGTGGCATTTGTGCCAGCTGGCCTGGCATACTGTTTGGAGAGCCCCCGTTATTACGTATAATACTGAGTATTTCTAGTCTAATTTTTTTTATTTCTTAAATGATTAAACATACAGTTACAATCTAGATAAATAGTACCAAGTGTGTGTGTGTGTGTGTGGGTGGGTGGGTGTGTGGGTGTGTGGGTGTGGTGTCCTGTCTAGAACGCTGTGAATAAGAACACACACTCACACGTGCACCTGGTAGAGGAAAGGATTGTTTATTTTCCCGCACTCTGGCGTTATATAAGAAGGTGATGCCCAGAGATTTCCATGTATTCATAGAGGACGGTCTGAGTGTAAAGCAGCGTGCAGAACTGTCCCAATAACTTTCTGAACAGTTTGATTTTCTAGTTCTGAAAATGTCAGGTGACTCTCTGGGCTCCCTTGTGGTATCAGACTATGTGGTGTTTGTTGTCGTGCTGGTGGTGTCCGCCGCTGTCGGGGTGTACTACGCCTGGGTTGGCAGGCGCCAAGAAAACTCCAGGGATTTCTTAACTGGGGCCCGCAAAATGACAGCCTTACCTGTCTCCATGTCCCTGACCGCCAGCTTCATGTCATCCACCACACTGCTGGCCAACCCAGCCGAGGTAAGGTTTTATTTTTGCTGTTCTAGGTTGAGGTGTCTTATTGCACATTTCTGTTTTTTTTTTTTTTTTAATGCTTTCATAGAAAAAGAAAAAATATAATAAGATCACAGATATTACAGACTTTTCCTCCTGTAGTTTATCCAGAGAAAGCAGATGCTGTCCAAATATAAAATAATATGAAAGAAGAAGAAAAAAAAAGAAAGAAAAAAAAAGTCATGTTCACGGGAGCGTGGCTTTTGGGAACATCATGTATTTACAGGTTTATTGTGTAACATATTGTATGTAAGCCTTTCATCTTTGTTTATTGAGTTCAATAAAACTGACATAACAGAGCGACAGCAGTGCAGCTCCACAGTGCATGGCAATGATGATGAAAAGTCTATTGAAAAAACAGCTAATCCCAATGACTTAGTTAAACATTACTCAATGATACAACTGAAGATTCTCTCTAAAGAGAATGAAAGCATAAATCATTGCCAGTATAAAGGCTTTATGTCTCCCTGCAGTGGGTCACTGAGGTGGCCTAACTGTTCTTTCATTGGTTAAATGTTAAGCTGATTTAAAGATTAAACAGTAACTATAAAAATGTATAGAGGAGAATCTGAACTAATTCAACATATTCATCAGAACTATTTCAACATAGAACAACATAAAACAACACCTTTAAAGAGACTGTATATTTCTTTGAATTTTTTGCATTTAAGGTAAAAACAGTTGAAGTATTTACAGTATTTTTTACTTTACATACCTGTGTTTGCGTGTGCATGTCATTGTTTGCTTTGTGTTTGCCAATTTCATGCAAAACAATACTAATAGAAAAGAGCTCTGGTTTGTAGGTGTACCGCTATGGAGCCATCTTAGGATATGCTTGGCTCGCCTATGCACTGACGATGGTGGTTGCATCTGAGGTCTTTCTCCCAGTCTTCTACAGGCTGTCTATCACCAGCACTTGTGAGGTGAGTGTGTTATAGTGTATTTAATGGAGTAAAATGTTTTGTGTACTATTTGAATTTTAGAGGCTGTTGGCAAACGTTGTTGTTGTCTTATTGTGTGTCTCTGCCAAGTATCTTGAGATGCGTTTCAGCAGAGCAACCCGTCTGCTGGGAACTGCGCTCTTCATGGTTCATACAGTGAGTAAGAAGCCAGTCAACACACAGTTATACACTACAGGTCAAGCATTTTTGAACACCCAATTTTTTTTTCCAGTGAATAACCTTAAATGGTATAGAGGTCAATGATAAACTGCCAGAAGTTAACCTGGTTAACTCAAAACTGTCCTGCAGCAAGTTAATGCAAACAATTCATACAGCTGCCCCAACTTTTGTTAATGACTTACAAACCCTCTGTCTGTACAAAGGCAGTGTCAGAACAAACTGTTATAACACCCAGTAACAAAGGAACATCCTACAGCAAGATAATGACCCAAAGCATCAGGAGAAAAGAATCACACTGTGGCTTCACATAATGAAGACCAGCACAGTCTCCAGGCTTAAACCCCATGGAGCTGGTTTCTAAACCATGTTTCATTTCCACTGAGGCTTCTTCATCTCTTTCTCTGCCACAGATCCTCTACACTGGAATAATCATTTACGGCCCAGCACTGGCTCTAAACCAAGGTACACTGTTTTCAGTCCACAGACAGTGAATCAGGTTCACAGTTCACATTAAACGACCACATAAACTTAAATTAAAGCTGCTTGGTGTCATATATTTCTATCTATATTTCTTTCCAGTTACTGGTGTGAATCTGTGGGGTGGAATCGTTTCAACAGGCATCGTCTGTACGTTCTACTGCACACTGGTTGGTAAATAAATTTAAACACCTTTAAACACAGCTTAAAGGTGTTCTGATGGAATCAGATTACCTCATGTTTGTTTAAAGTGCTTTAATACAAAATAATTTTAAAAATACCTTAACTAAATTTAATAATGATAACAATAAAATAACAGCCTTTTTCTTCCTTTCAGGTTTTGACCAGTATTGGCCAGTATAAATTATAAATAATCTATTTATTCATTTTAAAAGCTGGCGATAGCACATATTTTGAGGCAATATTCTTTATTTAAATGTTACCATTTTTATGATGAAATATTATATTCAAGTTGAATTCACGCAGGATTGGGTGGACTTAGACAACACCTTTTTTGTGGTCTGCATTGTGACAGGGTGGACTGAGGGCGGTGGTGTGGACCGATGTATTTCAGGTTAGTTTCCAGATGGAAAAAATATGCAAGGAGACGTTGGTATTGTAAAACAGCACAGTAGTGATGCTGAATCTGAGTTCACAGGGCAGAAGCCTGCACAGTGAGACAAGTGTGTCTTTCAGTCAGTATACAGTACACCAGTGTTTCTTACCGAGCAGGTTATGTATCACTACTGAAGAGTCATTACATTTCCAACCAAATTTGGCTTGTGTTTTGGGATATTACAGTATCCATGTAAAAATACAAATATTGTAAGTGTTACAAACTGGTTTAATGAGATCCAAAATCAGGACCAAAACCAGATTTGATGTAGTAACCAAACACATCTCCATTTTCTTTCTTTCTAGCTTGGAATAATGCTCGCAGGTTACCTGTCTGTTATAATCAAGTCTGTGATCTTCCAAGGAGGAGTCCTCACCATCATTTCAGATTCACAGCAAGGAGGGAGACTCAACTTTTTGGAGTGAGTATGAAAAAGAATCAGAATATTAATTTGCTGAGGCCAGAGAGAGGAAACGAGCAGTTTGATTGAAACCTTTCACCGCAGCTTTGAGGAGTAGGTCTTAGTTTTTGGGACAAGTCAATCACGTTCTGACCATAGGAAGCAGGTCTTGAACTATTTTCAGCTTCAGTATTTTTTTTTTTTTTTTTTATTGAATTGGAAATGATCTTCTTACTGTGTTTCACCAGCTTTGACCCAAACCCTCTGAGGAGACACACTTTTTGGACACTAGTTATTGGAGGGACATTTGGCTGGGTCGCAGTCTATGGGATCAGCCAATCCCAGGTTCAGAGATACGTCTCCTGCAAGAGCATCACTCAAGCCAGAGTGTGAGTCACATTTTGCAAAGGAGAGTTTACTGGGACACTGGATTTTGTTGTGTTGTGTTTTGTATTGTGTGATGATTAGAGTTTTTATATCGAGTTTGAGCAGAGGCTCAGTTTTTTATTCTCTCACTTGTGGAAAATTTCAACATCTGCACATGGTGGCTTTTCATGTGGTAAGTGAGGATCTTTAGCAGTGAGTTGATGTTTCATATGTTTGCCTCCATGAACTCCACCCTTGGTTATACTGTTGTGTTTCTTTCTTGTTCCAGAGCCCTGTACATCAACCTGTTAGGTTTGTGTTCCTTCCTGGCGTGCTCATTGTGTGCAGGAATGTGCCTCTATTCCGTCTATAAGAACTGTGACCCATGGACTGCTGGGTCTGTCTCTTCACCTGATCAGGTAGCTGATAACTATCAGCAGATAGCTGATAGTTATGATTGTCAGAGTTTTAACAGAACTTGCTCAGTGCGCGCACACACACACACACACACACACACATGCGCGCACGCACGCACGCACGCACGCACACACACACACACACACACACACACACACACACACACACACACATTTGTGTACACATGAGGAAAGAAAGTAGAAACCTAGTGACAATAGACATGCTACAGTGTCCCCCTTTCTTTTGGTGTATTCTATTTTGTGAGCTTCCTAGAACTGCTCATCATGTCTGTTAATACCTTTTCTGCAGCTGATGCCGTATTTGGTGATGGACATCTTGACAGGCTCTCCTGGCCTTCCAGGACTATTTTTTGCAGCAGTGTATAGCGGCTCTCTAAGGTTGTACACAGTATTAGATTTATTCTAAACACAAAATGTATTTGTTTTAGGCTGTATTAAGCCACGGGTAATGCTCAAAGTTAACCTTTAAATAGAGTATATGCACAAGACTGATGATGATGTTTCTTACCTGTTTTTATGATTGTCTTGTCATTTCAACCCCAGCACAGTGTCTTCCAGCATCAATGCTCTGGCAGCAGTGACATTGGAGGACCTGATCAGGCCATACACTAACATGTCTGAGAAACACCTGACCTGGGCGTCCAAAGGAACGAGTAAGTGGATTGTCCACTGATATGTGTCTTAGGGTGTAACTCTGGTAACTGAACTGTCTAGGATTTAAAATCTCAGTTTTGGACACAATGTTGTTTGCAGGTTGCTTATATGGAGTCGTATCCATGGCCATGGCTGGACTTGCGTCACTCATGGGAGGGATGATGGAGGTAGAGTGATTCTGTTAATACACAAGCATTGCCATCCACCACCACCATGGGGTTAGCATCTTCAGGTTTTGTTTTTTTTTTTTTTTGAGGCAGGATTGTAGATGTGTGTCTCTTTAAACAGGCAACTGTCATCATCAGTGGGGTCATTGGAGGTCCTTTACTTGGCCTGTTCTCATTGGGTATCCTCTGTCCATTCGCTAATTCCAAGGTAAGTACAAAGGTGGTTTCAAATCTTAAGTTCTGAAACTTTGTGGAGATTCTACATTCATAACTAAACAGGCAACAATTTAAAGCCTGGAAACATAAGCAAACAACCCCACAATTGTCATCACATTTTGAAATATCACTAAAGCCTGAAAAAATGGGCTACTTAAAATCATGACTACATTTTATTTTAATCAGTCAATTTACAGATTGATCATTTTATCCTACACAGCTGCTTAACTGTTGGTGTCAATGAATAAACATTCATTTGATCACCAGTTTTGTTTGTGAGGGAGTTGCATGATTGTTTACCAGCTGTTTTTCTATAGGGCGCTTTGTCAGGTCTAGTGACCGGGTTGGTTGTGGCCCTGGCTATGTGCCTTGGAGCCCTGATATCCCCTCCCCCTCCTGAGATGACCCGACCTCTGCCGCTGACCACTGAGGGCTGTAACTTCACCTCTACAGACAACTTCAACTGGACCTCCACTGCTCTGTTAACACAACCGAGCACCACCACCACAGATCCAGGACAGACCAGTGATGGCATGTAAGAATGTAACTGGCTGTGATGAATGGCTGAATCAAATAATTACTGTGAGGCAATAGTTCTTGTATGCAGAGTCTCTCCCATCTCAGCTGCTGAAGCGTTTAGCTCCTTCAGAGTAATTGTAGGTGTGTTGATGGCCTCCCTCTCTCTCTTCCTCTCTCTCTTCCTCTCTCTCTTCCCTCTCTTTTTTGCACAGTCTCTCAGTTTGTGAGGACGGCCTAGGCAGAGTTACACGTGTGCCATTTTCCTTCCATTTCTTAATGATTGATTGAACTGAACTCCAGGGGATGTTCAGTGACTTGGAAAGTTTTTTTGAATCCATCCCCTGACTTATACTTTTCAATAACCTTTTCTCAGAGTTGCTTGAAACCACCTTTTGTCTTCATGGTGTAATTGTAGCCAGGACTACTGATTAACCAGTGACTGGACCTTCCAGACACAGGTGTCTTTATACTGCAATCACTTGAGACACATTCACTGCACTCAGGTGAGCTCCATTTTAGTAGTTGTGAAACTACGAACACCAGTTTCACCTCTGCTGAATTAGGTCAGTCACTTTAAAGAGGGTGAATATTTATGCAATCACTTGCTTTTAGTTAACTGACATTGCTTTGTAGAAATGTGTTTTCACTTTGACATTAAAGAGTTTTTTTTTTTTTTTCAAATACTGGTCAAAAAAGCCATAGAGGAATACAAATAGATCCTAAATGGCAGCGCCATGTGACATTATGACATAATTAGTAGGCAATAGATGATGATGGCACAAAGTAAAAAGTGTATAAGCATGACTCTTGGGATGGCAGTGTTGACTGCTCAGTCAGTCCACTACTTTCAGAATATTTAGAAATGAAAATGTATTGACTTTTGTTAATATACCACAGACATTTAACTTGTGCTGTTTTATCCCATCACTAGACATCTGCTGGCTGAGAGCTGGCAATCTCCTTCCTATCTTTACTTCAGTCTCATTGGAACTGTAATAGCTATCATTGTGGGACTGATAGTCAGCCTCTGGACAGGTAAAAAAAAAAGGGTATTGGGTATAAGAATCAGATCTCATCAAGTCACTGTTTTGTAATGACCCTTTTGTGTTCACTATATCTATTTCAGGAGGCCGGAGGGAGAGGGTGGAATCGAAGCTTATGTTAATGAAAGAAGATACAACTCTCTATCACATAATCCTGTTTCTCAAAGACAAAGTAAGTGCTGCAGCAGGCAAACAATATCAAAAGCTATAGACTAATCACAGCTGCTGACTTCTAGTATGTGCCCTTTCCTCTTGAGGTCATGACACGAACAGAAAAGCTCGACCTGACAAAGAGCGGAGAGAAGAAATGTGGCAAGACAAATCCTGCTTTCTGTGACACTGATATGGACTTAACAAAATGCAGCATTACCACGTGAAATGCAACCAGTGTTAATAATAAGGAAGAGTCATATTCATTTTATAGTCTAATCAAAGAAATGTTCACAAAGGATTTAAATTAGAGGAAAAAATGTTGATTTTCTGTATTTGATACACATTATTAATTTGGGTTGAGGGTACATTTTATATAATCAATATCTACTTCACAGTTTGCAATTGTTTTACGTTTTGGTCTGACTTCAACCAAAATGTCAGGGGGCTCTGGTAGCTGGTAGCCTCTTGATGCCAAAAATACAAATTTATTTATGGTATAATTTCATACAAGCAAAGAAAAGGAGTTAAATTATTGAAGAAAACTGACTTGGTTTTATAATATTTATTATGTCACCGAACATCACTGTTTTGAAACAACTGTACATTTTTGCAAAATTTATTTTTGATTTCTATCTAATAGTGCATAGATACATAGTCATGTACATTCACTGTTCAAGAAATATGACCATGTATTTACAAATGTATACACAGATATAAAAAAAAAAAAAGCATTTCACAATATGATTCATTCAGTCTGATACCTCAGCCTCTACACTTCATTACAGACCAGGTGGATGTTTGCATCTTTATTAGCTATAAGTTCTTGACAATAGCCATGATCCAAATAACCATTTCAAATTAGATAATAAATTAACGGACCCGATGAAATGTTGATTTAGGCCTGACTATAAATCTGACACTGATCCAAACCAGGCCTAACCCCAAACACTGATATCAAGGTGCAACTTATGTATAAAAAACATAACACATTAAGTAACAGCAACATCAACATCATCATCACTTTCTGGCACTTATTGCAGATGGATTTTCCAATTCATTATGAGGCTAGCATCGTTTATTTCTGTTTAAGGACAACTGCTGGGAGTTTGTCATTTCTGCAGTGAGACGTGTTCTCAATAAGTGTGTGTGTGAAAATAAAAGACTGCTGCATGATCTGATGAACTAAATATTGCCAATACTTTGACTGTACTTTGGCTCACTGTTTCCATTGGTTGTATTTCATTTCAGAAAGATAATCTGAAGATGTATTTGTGTGTAGTTATTTTTCTGGTTCATAATACCTTTTCTTCATGGCTCGATATTTCCTGAGGAAATAGAGAGCCTCTAGTTCCTTGATGACGAACTCGCCCCGGGCCACCAGCTTTTTAATCTTCTCATGGTCTGTCACGTCCTTATTCTTAATGAAGGCTGCCTTCAGGCGCTGTCTGAAATACGCTGATCCCTGGGGGTACTCTCGGCCAAGATACAGCAGCTTTAGAGGACGAAAAACACATTGATACACATTATCAGCACAGGACACAACAGACTGTTGGGTGTATTAGTGTGCGTCACTGACTTACTCACTTACATTTTTGTAAAGTCTGATAACCTCACCCCTTAAAGGGTTGGCCATGTCAGAAACGAGGTGGCCTTTCGCACTCCTGAAACGAGAGGAAGATAACAGAAACACTTAACAGAGACAACGTCTACAGCAGAGGACAGAAACAAGCACTGTAGTGGGCGTGAGTGAAAGAGGACATTCAAACAATAGAATTAGCTAGCTAGCTAGCTAGTTACTTAGCATCCGCATACTACATTTCTCACAATCTCTACTAACACCCATATTAAACAGCGCCTTCATATTTATACGTGTTATTCTGTAGGGTAAGTTTACTCAAGCTGTGCTGGAGAGACGTCTCCTGTCCACTTTGTCCTTCCTTTGGCAACAGTGGACAGCTCAGTTGTACACTCTGCCGTATGTCGTTTCATGTTATGTCGTAAATAAAAACAGATAACTACGCATGCGCGCATGTTTCTATGGTTACCTAGACGCTGAAGTTTTTTCTTGCTTCAGTATGGTGAGTTTTAAAGCTTTTCCGAGTAATTTGCCCCTTTTCTGGCTTTAAACCTTATTATTTTCAAAGAGTTTAAGCGGAAAGGTTTAACGCTAACTCTAGGTAATAGTTACTAAGATAAACTGAGGTAACTCATAGGATAGTGAGTACAGTTCCGCAGTTAGCTGCACTTCTTAGCAGGCAGTACCTTTATTTTAAATGCTCCTTATTTCCCTGTTTTCACACTAACTTCACCTCGTACCCTGTGCCTTGAAGTCATGTCTTAAAGCATGCTACTCTTTAACTCTCTCCATGTTTTCTCCTGTGAGTGATAGCCGCCAAAGAAAGGAAAGGTATGAGCAAAAGGCAGCCAGCACATTTTCTCTTTCAGAATCATTTTGATCTTGTAAACAAATCAGGAGTCTGTAGTCAAAGATACAGAGTATACCATCCTCTTTATCCACCTCAGTCAGTGAGTGTGTAAGCGTAAGTGAGTGTTACTTTTCCTCAGTAATTTACCCATTTCCAAGTAAGTACTGGTAAACCAGTGAGCTGTCCCTGTTAAATGGTCATCTGTAATGTTCTGCTGGTTTGAAGTCATCCAAAAAGGGACGTAAACTGTCCAAGGCTCAGAAGGCAAAGCAGCTGGAAGAGGAGGAGGAGAGGAGGCGGCAAGAGGAAGGTAAATCCCTGTCAGAGATCTGTTCCTATTAATTCTAACTGGGGCAAAATGATAAACCGGAGGTATTTGTTGCAAGCACTGACAGTCGTGCAGTGTACAGTGTGTGGCATGAAATTCAGCACTAAACTGATGAATAGCAGTCTGTTTAATAACCTGTTTTGAGGTTTTACCAATCTCTGTTTAGGAATAAAAAAGACAAAGAGAAAGAGTTTTAGGACATGTGTTGAGGTAATGTTTACACACTATGTGCTTTTTGTTTTACAGAGGAAGCCCGGCTACAGGCAGAGAGAGAGGAACAGGAAAGACTGGAAAGAGAGAGAAAGGAGCAGGAGCTGGAAAGGCTGGAATTAAAGGTAAGATAAACCGTGTTTGTTGAAGTCAAGTCCTGTCATTTCCTAAAATAGACAACGCCTTAATTACTCAAGAGATGTTCCCTGTTCAGGGGGCATACTTTTGTTGCAGTGTTCAAGGATTTCTTTTGCCAACAGGACAGAGAGCGCAGAGAGGATGAGCTTAATGAACTGCGCCGTCTACTGGAGGAGAATCACACTGCAGCAACCAAATGGAAATCTGATGCTGTGGAGAAAGCCAAGGTGCATGTTTCTGTCTGTGAGTTATTTAGTGAGAAGGGGACTTAAAAAAAAATCAGGATATCTGACACATGTATAGTTACCAGTGATATTTTCTGTGTCCAGTGGGAAAGGTACATGCGTTGTGATGGTACCCCGGACCCATCAGTGCAGCAGGATATTAACACATATATCAGCTTGTGGAGAGATGATCCAGAGGTCAACATCACACCTGTGCTCAAGCAATGTAACCTTGCACTACAGGTCTGTATTTTATGTGTATATGTGTATGTGTCTTGCAATTACTTGATTAGTCAATGGACATGAGTAGAAAGGTAGACACTTGTAGACACATTTACCATATTACCATATAACTATGGAGTCCTATTGAAACTAGGGTATCAAGAGTAAAGCTAAGTCTGCGAAATGTAATGTTACAAATTCTGTGAGCGAGTACGTTTAATTCCTTATAGCTGGTTGAGGAGCTGGAAGGTCTGCTCAGGGATGTTACGGATCCACAAGAGGGCCAGATGTACCAGGAGGCTCTCATAAATTTGCAAGATCTAATTCACTCTAAACACCTCCTCACCACTGAAGAGATCCTCAAGGTACAAAATTATAATTGCCCATGTGCTCACACTGTGAAGTATTTTGTAAGTGCAGCATAAAGAAATGGTATATAAACATCAGTGATTTATCACGTTTATGGGTTCGCCTATTTTGCAAGATATGAGGAAATGCTGCAAACCTGTGTGTGTGTGTAATGGCTTTTTGGGACCAGTCCTGTTTTTTGGGTTGTGTGTCTTCCTGGTTACAGTGGGCCAGCTCAAACACTGACACTGAAACAGGCAACATGCAGACTGTGGTGAAAGATGACAATAGTACCCTGTGTCTGTGGGCCAACCTCAAGAAAAATCCAAGGTCTGTGTGTGACACAAACTATTATAAATATATTGTATGGATTATATGTGACAATAAAAGAACATTAAGCACTTCTTTCTCTTTCTAACTGATCCATGCAGGTTCAAAGGTTTAAACTTTGAAGAGGTCAACCTTGGCTTTGAGCTTCCCAAGCAGTTGGCTGTCAGCGGTATTGCCGTACGAATTCTCCACACACACTACGACCACCTGTCCTTGCTCGCCAGGATGGCTCACCTGAAAATACACACACCTAGCCACAGGTCTGATATCACTGCCAATGCTACTGTTACTGCGATTTCTTTTACAGTGATAGTAATGCTGGTTATACTGACCTCGTTCTCTTTGCTTTGTGATCAGATCTCTTGCAGGGGGTGACGAGGATCCAGCTGACGTAGATCTACCTGAGCTGGAGGAGACAAAAGAGGACAGTGAAGTGAAGGATGACAATGAGACGCAACAGCAAACAGTGGATGAGGAGGTGCAGTCCATCCAAGGGTTAGAAGGGAGGAAGGTAAAACAAAGGAAAAAGTGGCTGGGCTGGGTCCCTTCGTTCAAAGTGGTGTTTTTATTCTTACTGTATATGCATCTCTCAGAGTGCAGCCAGTCTACTGTCGAGGCAAAACAGTCCCCAGCCTGCAGAAGGCCAAGGGAGCCAGATACAGACACAGATGGAGGCACTTGGTGGTGAGTCAGCTGATCTAACACTTCCTGATGCTCCGAATGTAAACACAAAGTCATCCACACCACACAGGATTTAAACGTGCTGTCACTCAAACTGACAAGGTTTTTCATACATAGATTAACACTATATTCCAACTAAATCTAGGTTACTTTTTTTTAATGCTTTTGGATGTTTCTGTTTTCTCTCTCTCAGCTGAGGGGGACTTGATGTCTCCCTCAGTGCAACTCACGATGGTGGACGACGGTGAGCGTGTCCAGGTGGTGGACTTGATGCAGTACACGCCTCTGGGTGGAGTGTTCCACTACGACGTGTTCCGCCTCCCATCGCAAGCCCACCATGTCAATGGCTGGGAAATTAGACAGGTGCGTAGAACAGAGTTTCACTGCCTGCTCTCACCAGGCCCTGCTGTTGACCCCTAAAGCTGACCCCCCACCCTCCCTTTTCTGTTTTTCTCTCATACCACACCCTCCATAGGTGTTGGACACAGGGCTACAAGTGTTTCCCTACCCCACAGAAAAGTCCAACTTGGATGACAGTGAGGTTCTCTCCTGCCCACCTGTCGGGGTGTCTGTTATGCTGCCAGACTTTGTTGTGTTCTTAGAAACTCCCCAAGTGGCTCGCTGGGATGCTGCAGGTAATACAGACAGGAACACACACCGTGTAATACTCCATGAAACATAGATAATAGAGCAATAATAATAATAAATAAAAAATGCTTGAAATACATACAGCAAATACAAGTCAGCAAATAGTTGCAGACATGACAGGTGGTCTCTCATCCAGGTAAGCAGTGGAGGATGGACAATATCACTGATGTGTCTTATGAGGAGGAAGAGGCCAAGATCTCCTTCAAGATGGGTTCCTTCCAAGCTTTTGTGCTGCTGCAGGAAACTTACGCCAACCTTCCATTCCAGAGCTGGGAACTCAGGCCACTGGGCCAAGACTCTGCTGTTTACACCGTCAGCGGGGCACTCATCGATCTCAGTATCACAATCCAGGTAGGAGGCAGAAAAGTACTGTGCGCACATAAACATTTCTCCTACTTTAATAATAGAGTTTGTGTCACTTTTACTGACAGGGTGACCAGTGTATGTTGCAGTCAGAGCAGGAGAAAGGCCTCTCTCACCTCCTTGGAAAGTGGATGAGCAGCCCCGCCCTGCAGAGAGCCATGCTCAACGCGGGGATCAACATCTTTGTGAATGAATACACCGACAAATATGTCAGCTCCCTTGGCAAGGTCTGCATCTTCTACCCGCCGCTTTTAGAAGAAAAGAATGAGAACAAAACACAAGAATTTTATATACCTTTACTGCTAATACTTGTTTAGATGCGAGTAGAGTAGATTTCAGTCCAACATTTTCCACACTTCTAAAATGTGCTGTGTGGTTTTGCTACTCTCCAGGACCCACTTACAGAACATGCTGCCTACGAACAGATGGCCCTCTTCGCCTCTGCCTGCGCTTTCTCATGGTGCAAGTGGAATGCCAAATGCGGAGCTGAGCATCTGGTCATACAGGTATTCTTGCTGCTCACACATGGATACAACTCATTTCAGTTAACATTTTATCCCATTTTCCTCCGACTGTGGAATGACTGATTCCCCTGTGAACTTTTCCGACCCTGCCTTGGACAGAAGAGGCAGTACACATGCACGTGTCTCCCCCCTGTACACATGGAGTCACCAGCCACATGCACAGGTCCATCCCAACCACATTCACACCACCATTGTGACAAATAATTAGGTGTTAATGCAGCAATGAGGACTGCATCACAGCTTGGAATGTACCCTGCCACCTGGGCGCTGTTAACACAAACCCATTTGACATTTACACACCTTCAGGCAAAGAAGGGCAGAGATATATAATCTCTTCAGAATGAGGAAGAGGGAAGTTGTGAAGTTTCAAAGGAAATAAAAGTGCTGTCTAGCGGGCAGCACCTGTTTCTCACAAGTAGACAGTGAAGATACTCGCCGAGGTGAAGTGGAGAGACCCAAAATGTAAACACCAAATTTACTTTAAATTTCTCTATTTTTTTCCCAGGTGTGTGAGCACCATGGCCCCGCCCCTGTGCCCAAGGACTTGTGGACTCTCTACCTGCTGGGGGCTCAGAGGAGTCAGAAGCTGGAAATGACAGAGGAGAGTGAAGCTTTCTCCCCAGACCATCATCCTGGCAGTGAGTTTCACTCCACCTTCATCCACATGCTCCAGGACAACATGAGCACTGATGGCATAGCTAGGACCAGAGAATCCAATTATCTCTTTGTCGATACAGTGCAGAGTCTGCTGTGTGCCACCAGACCCCTGATGTATTCTTAAACCTGTGTGAAATTAACTTGGTTTCATTTTTTTTTTTTTTTTAATGCAACCGATTAAATACATTTTAAACACCTGAATCTGAAATTCACATTTAGACGCACATAAGAACACACGTCTCCTTATTCTGTAGAATTGGCTACTTTATTTGTGCAAAGTTTCAAGCATCTTCTTTGGAACATAGAAAAGTGTATGAAGTTGAGAACGGTGACAACCACAGCAAGAACTTAGAGGAAAATAAAAAATAAAAAAAAAAACCAACAAAACCTTTGGTGTTAAGTTATAATTCTACATTGTTACAGTCTTAAAAATAAACATATTCACATTTCCCCACTCTAGACTAAGAAACTCATAAATATAGATTTCAAAAACACTTAAAAAAACACTTAAAATCGAAGTTTTATTACCAGTGTTTATCGACTTAAAAGAAATGAAAGGAATGAAAAATTCCATTTAAAAGGCTGACAGTCCTCCTGCATCCTCAAGTGCATGAAATGTGTTCAAAGAGCCACGTGGCACAATCGGAGCCATTGTCCATGATGTTTGTCAATGGAAAACTGCGCTGCGGCCCACTGTATGACTTGGTAGATCAGTGCTATCGTTCTGCTTAAGCCGTGACCTGATTGGTCAGCGTTCTGTCAGCTCTGATGACTGATCAAGCCTGATTTGACATATTGCGTCGGGTCCAGGTAGACAGGTGCCAGCAGCACTGATAGTAAAATTGCACCACCTGTAACTCCTTCTTCTCTTAAAACACAGACACACACATTCGCACACACAGACTAACTAATTCAGCAAACGTGATGTGACGTATAAAATCCTCCATTGGGTTAACTATCCCCTGAGGACTGGCCAGTGCTGTCAAAAAGAATCTTATTTTAGGATTCGTCAGGCACCAATAAACATCCAAATAGCCTCCGCTCAGGAGTGGTGCACTGTCCTTTCTTCATCACCACCCCAGTGCTCAGAAAATCTCTGCAGAAGGCCGATGGGCAATTGCACCATCCACTCCGGTTCTCAGGGGCTAGACGGGGGGCTGCCCATTGTGGCGGAGCCCTGTGTAGGGCCACAGCAGCTGCTGGATGGTCATCCAGGAGTCCCCAGTCCCAACTGGGGCAGCATCTACGGCTGGCTGCATCACCAGGCTGGCCAGCAGAGCCAGGAGACCTGCAGGGGATGATAAAGAACTGTATTTAGGGGAAACATCTATGGAGGAACTTGGAATGGATGTTGAAGAAGTGACATTTAGGCTCGTAACACCTTCAGAAAATTCTTCAGAAATTTGTTAAAGGTTAATAAGTAAAGTGATTTAATCTACAAAAACAAAGAGGGAACATGAGAAAAAGGCGACTGTTTATTTCTGTTGCTGTCAAATCCAAGTTTGGAATTATCTAAATTATCCATAAAACAGCTACTACTGACAAACTGAGCGTACCTGCCAGCACCACCACCATGGCCAGCCAAAGCCAGAGCCCCCTGCCGCCTCTGGCTACGGCTGCAGCTGCAGCTGCCTGGGAAGAGGTCAGGCTGTGGGACAGAGACTGGGTCATTCCTGGGTCTGTAGACATGGGGCTGGAGGAAGGGCTCGGACTGGAGGAAAGCGATGGAAGAGAATACGACGTTACCACAAGATGGATAGAAAATGAGACATGAGAGATGGCCAGACACTGAGGAAAAAAAAAAAGATAAATGATAAAGCAAGAGAGCGAATAAGTTACCAAAAATGACAGAACAGTGTCTTGACAACACTTTCTTGTAAAACCTGTGGGTCATTTGTGGTAACTTGTGAACTAATGAATTAGCTGCAGCGTGGTGCAATCTAAAGTTGGCTTCAGTTAAGTGCATTTTACCACCTGTCTCAAACAGTGTCAAAGATACAAAAACCATTCACATCATCTTCATCAGCACAATGAAAGAGCTTTCAGCAGTACAGTTAATTGCGGTTAGCACAGAGCTGGACTTGAGCAATGACTGGTTAGGCAAAGGCAGCAGATGATTTTGGCCTGGAATATGTCAACAGTAGGAGTGCTGCTTCAAAACACTTTGCATCCAATATGAGAGTCAGTACAAGGTTGTAAGTGGCCTTTGATTGGCACTCCTACCTCATAAATACAGGCCATTTGCATGCGTCTATAGTTTTTTTTTTTTTTTTGGACAGAGATAGAATTCACAAGCACTTTGGATTCTCCTCCCTTCACACTTACAGCATAACAAACAGTTCATCCTGACTCCTGAGCAAAGTGGAGGGAGGAAAAGAGGAAAGGAAAGTTCAGAACAACACATGATCTGCTTGCACAAAATACTCAATTGTTCCCACAGACACAAACACACACAAAAAGTGTAGTAGTTTGCACATAAAATTGTTAAAGTGGCTGAACATGTTAGTAAATGACAGAAGACTAAGACCAGTAGAGATGCATTGGTTGTTTGTTAGATGCTTTGCACAGTGCGAGTCAGGACTTGAGATCCATGCATGAAATCACATGGCTTCCAATATAATTTGAAAGGCTGACATACACTGATCTCAAGTCAGTTAACAGCTGAAGGGAAAGGTTCATTTCTGGCCCTTCCAATGAAAATCCTCTGTAAACATGATTAAAAGCCGCTGAGCCCCTGGAGCAAAGAAGAAGCTAGTCCAGCACAGACCCATGTAATGAAAGAGTGCCATCACTTAGGAGGTTCCACATACTCACCCAACTTCATCAACACGTTAACGTTAAAGACAGAGATAAAATAAAAAAATATCTAATACCAGAAAACATTCAGTTTCCAGCTACTGGAACCTCAGTACAGCTAAATGATGAACTCTCCCACTACAGATCTAGCCTCTTAGCTTTGCTGGCAGAAAGTGGTGCTGCAGTAGGCTGGTAGTGGGTATTTGGTTGGACTAACGTCTTGAGGGGCAGAATGAGGGAGGTGAGTTTGTTGCCCAGCTCACTGAGACTGGACCTCCTCCTCTCTGCCAGCGGCTCCGCCTTCTGCTCGTCCTCCGACGGGCAGTTGGTGCTGTTGCAGGCCGTCCTGTGGGCACGCGTGGGTCAGGCATTCACAAACACACACTGTTCAGTTGCACATTCAAATACAAGCATGGCCACATAACCAAACCCATACTGTATGTGCACATGTACATTTCATGCGTATGCAGGCAACACAAGCAGGAAGATGCAAACACCCTGAAATATTCTCTAATGTACATTCACCTGCTGTACATAAAGATGTTTGTCTTTGAGAGTTCCCTAATAAAATCATGTTCAAAATAATTTCCTACAATATAACAACACATGCCCAGCAATACAAATGACATGCTGCAATATTATATCATGAACTCACAAAGCAAGTTACCAACCTCTCGGATATTTGGAGAATATTAAAAGTGTTTGATTCCTATGATATGAGCTTCAGTTTTGGATTAGCTCATCAAACATGGCCAATATTCCTTTCAATGTCCAAACATATGAAAGCATATGATGCCATTAAAAAAAAAAAAAAGTCCATAACACATTTTACACATGCACAAAGAAAAAAACGTGCTAGATTTGGAAAATGTCACAAAAAGATGTAAGCTTCTGATAAACGCTTCCCCATGCGAGGATGGACCAGATGCATTAAAGATGGCCGCCGTGTGGTTTGATGTCATCACTGCTTTTCCCTGTTCTCAAAGAACAATGCTGCTGTTTTGAGTTGGTTAAACCTGTCTAAGCCTCCTTCACATTATTACAACTAAACTGGTTTGACACTCTGACACCAACACTATGAGGAAGAAACAAAAAATCCCTTCATTTATTCTTCCTTTAGTTATTTTCAAACAAAAATTATTCCATATAACCTCCAGGGCAAAAGTTATTCGGAGAAATGTAAACTTGACAGAAAAGAACACACTGAAAGTTTGCATTATTCTCCGCCATCAGACGTACAGTCATGATGTCACACCATTGAGCTGCCATCTTTATGCACCTGTGTCCATTGTGACAGAGCTTGTGCGGTGCAGCCAGCGTGGTCTCCTTCTCCTTGGCATTTCTTACCCCTTCATCATGAGAGAGGGCTCTTCAGTGTCAACCCAGGCCGCAGAGCTAACAAAGCGTTTTAGTGGGGGGCGTGCTGTGCTCTTCCCTGCCACATTCCTGAAAACCACCATTATCACATCGGTGCATGATAACAACAACCCTCATGTCATGGTACAGCAGACCTCCATGGCTTGGATAAAACAACCACAGCCAATAGCTCCCCACACGCCTGAAACAAAGCTGGTGTGTTTTAAAAGTAAAAGAGTCATTTAAGCAGTCCTCGTGTTTTTACTGTAACCGCACTCCCCTTCACAGACAGACTAAATCTTGTTTAACTACTCGACATCCTATAATGTAACAGCAAACTAAACACACAAGCATACACCTACCACGGGGATCGCCTGGTCAGTCTCTCCGTTTCAGCCTCTGAGCCGTCTTGTGTTTTGGCCTGGAAATCACAAACTTTGAGTCATAATCACGTAAACAAAAATGCTCCTTTGCACAACTTAAAGCCATTTTTGATGTGGATTTTCTGTCATATTTAACACTGACTAAAATCTCAACTGGTTCTGATGCATAACTCTCAGATGGAACAGCACTTAAATGATGGCAGTGTCATCCTCACCATGTCAAAGTGCATGTTGCCTCCACCGGAGCGGGGGATCGCTGCTATGCTGACCCGCCGGGCTGATGACTATGAGGGGATTCATGGGAAAATTAATTCAAATTAAAAAAAAATCCACAAAAAAAAAACCCACACATAAAGGCAACATAAATAAAAACAGAGCATGGGATCATGTGCAGCTCACCTTGTAGTACTGTGATGATGGTTGCTTCTTGCCACGGAAGTCATCTGGACGGAGAAACATATCGGTTACTTTGCATGCACACAGTTTATTACATATCTACACATACATCCTGTTTGTTGATAAGTCTGAAGCTAATATGGAGCTTCCACTTTTAATATAATCCATCTAATTATCCATTTTAGGGCCTAATGAGTATTTGGTATTTAGCTAAACAATCATCAAATTTAAGATATTGAATAACAGCACAAAATAACAGCTAACTGTAACATGAGTTTAAAAACCCTGACAGACTGAATGTGTCCAACCTCTTTCCGTTTGTGATCCAAACGACCTCTCGTTCTGCATGAGTGTCTCCCTCAGCTCCAGCAGCTCAGCATGCTCCTTGGTGTACATCCTCCTCAGGTTCTCCACGTGCTGGATCATCACCTCCACAGCCTTTCCAATACGACTCTCCTGACATTCACATACATAAAAGTCCATTGAATTATCTGAATCAGTTCATCTTAATCAAAAGATGTTACAGTTTGTTCCGATCCTATGCTCACCTGGTGAATAGCCCCCAGCATCTCAGAGCGACTGGACACCCTGGTCATGGACTGGATGAGGATATCTAGGTTCTTCTGGAGCCTCTGGATGATCTCCATGGACTGGTTGTCATCCTCACACAGAGGAGTCAAGGCCTGGGAGGAAAAGTTAGGTAGAGGGTGAAATTAAGGGCTGACCCGATTCAAAAACTGAAAAGATGTGCAGGACAAATTATAGAGCTGCACTACAAATATTCAGTCCACACCCCTAAGACTAAGAATCTAAATACAATTACACCTGGCAAAGTAAAATTCTGTTGACAGGTGATGGAGCAAAACTTAAGTTGTCCATCCACAGACAGTAGGACAGACACAGATATATGGATGCTGACCTGCAGTAAGCCCTGGCAGCTGGACACCTCCCTGCGGACATTCTCCTCAGCCAGGTCACGTGACCTCTCCTCCAGCCTGAGTCTCTTCTCCAGGGTGAACATGTCACACTTGAAGCCCAGCGCCAGACGCTGGAACTCTGCCTGAAAACATGAAGGAAGATACTTTTTAAAATTAAAGACTGGATTTAATCCCTAAACAAACAGCATATGTTGTATTATACTCTGCCAGACTTGATGACCATTTCAGAAAGTTCTTTGTTTAAGACTTCCCAATCAAAGTTACTCATCCTATCAAACTTGTCTGTGATTTTCTTTTTCTGATTTCAGAAGTGGATTTTAAATCAATGCTCAAATACACAATCTCCCAGGAAGATCCCATGGTACACATACCTCAATCTCCTTGTCACTAGGTAACAGGCTGCAGATAAAGAGAACAGTTAGGACTCTGAGACAAGACTTGTTACATGCACACATGGATAGTAATGGATTTGAACTCTAAGTTGAGTTAGTATGATCATTTAGTGCCTTACCTGTTCCTGTCCTCTTTAAAGCTGTCATTGTTGTCAGACATCACTGACATCTCAGCTGGAGAGATAAATGATAAATGGAGCAGTCACCATTTTAGATTTTCAATGAGTTCATGCTTAAGGACTAATTTAGAAATTAAATTCAAGGTTGGATCAAAAGAAAGATAGTAATTATGTCTATGTTTGTATAACATGAATATATCTCACATACATTCCCTTCCACTGGTCATGCTGGTCTCACTTTGGTCGTCCTGAACCTTGTGCTCCTCGATGGCCTCCATGCTGCGCGACAGCTCCTGCAGGGTCCGAACAAACATTACTGCCTCCCTCTGCTCCCTCTCCCCCTCCTGCTCTCCTTCTGACTGGGATCCCTCCATTCTCACAGTCATCTCTACATCCATACTGCTCCCTTCACTCGCTCCCTCCCTTCTCTCCATTCTCCCTCAGAAGCCTTCACATAATGAAGGTGAATCATGAAGATTCGCAGTAACTGGCAGAGCAGCTGACTCTTGATTCTAAATGATCTGATCCTGAGTGGAGCTAAAATGAAACTATGCTCTCTCTTCCTTACTCCCTCTCTCTCCCTCTCTCCCTCTCTCTCTCACTCTGTCATACACACATGCACACACACTGACACACACTCGCATAGCTGGAAATACAGCATTTATCTTCAGGTCAAAATGTCATGTTGAAAGAAGATACCAATGGCATAATCTCATCCCTGCCAAACAAATTTAATGACACTGGCTTTATTCACCGTGATCCTGTTTAATCAAATCTCCTCTAAACTTGTTTAAACTGAAACTTACTTAAACAAAGAATATTATAAAAGACAAAATTAACAAAATGAAGGGCTTAAGAACAGAAAACAAAACAAAAAACTTGATAAAGAAAAACAAACAAGACATTTAATTAAAACTGATTAAATATCTAAATCTATGCGACATAAAAGCAGTGCTCAACAGTAGTAAAAAGAAAGACGTGAGAATAAAGTGGGAGGAGAGCAGGTCTTACCAGTTCCCTCTTATTTTTGCCACAGTCCTTTTTGGCCGCATTATCCGCCGATTGGCTGGGGTCAGAGGTCACGCTGCCCATGCCACTCCCTGATTGGCTGTGGCGCGTGAGGGACGATCCAGACTGAGGAGAGCTGCTGGTAGATAAGGTTGTCGCTCTGCTGCTGTGGAGTCGGTCTGTCCCTGGAAGGTGGAGTCAGTGTGTGGGTGGTCAAAGTTACTCATAGATGCAAGAAGGCATAAATTAAAAAAAAAAAAAAAAAACCTGAAACAGCTTGGAAATTCTCGCTTTATCTCCGTCACACACACAGACTTGTTGGTTTTCATCCTACCCGCCATGCTGCCCGCTGCTGTGGGAGCCTCGCTGGCACTGTCCTGAACACTCTCCTCCTCTTCCACCAACACAGGTAGCAGGCTCGTGCTGGGAAACACATACAGTTCAGCTTCACACAATACTACAGCATTTATCGCATTTGTCTCTAACAACATTTTAAAGCACAGAAAGGTGGCTTTTAGAGCTGATACAGAGTTGTCTGAGCTGACGCATGATAGTCAATCACTCACCTGTCCTCCGCTGCTGATCTGTCTGCCAACTGGTCCTGGCTCAGGCTCTGAGATGGACAAAAGTGAAGCAACACAAGGAGGGAGGGGGTGAGAAAGAGACAGGTGGCCTTGCAGCCCATTTTTTGACCCCAATTACAAGAAACAGTCAATGATTGAAAGGCACATGTACACATACGTTCATATACGTGTAGCGTACCTGTCCCATGGCAGTGAACTGCTATCTAAGCTTTACAGAGTGTGGAAGAGAAAGATTGGGTTGATTCCTTATATAATATGGAGCTTCATGGAGAGCCCTGCAGCTCTATGAGTGTGTGACTGTGTGTGTTGCTGAGAGGGGTGCTCAGAGAACACGTTAACACTGGCACGGTGCTAAGTAGTGGAGGCGGACTGCGTTCACACACACACATACACAGTCGTGTGAACACACACATACACACCATGGAGTAAGGTGAGTGCTCAGCGCAACGCAATAGGATATTGTGTAAGGAGCGTACATAACATCTGCTTTGACACTGCTCAAAAATAGGAGAGGTTACCTTACCAGTTCACTGAATATGAAAGATTCACATCCAGAGTGAAGCAAAATCAAACTAAAATCATTAGAAGCCTCGTTAAAATGGTATCGGATTTGTATCCAACATATTGTTTATTATTATCTGAATGAGTATTCTTCCTGGGAATCTATATTCCAAGAGTTAAAAAATCCAGTCCTTCAAAATGTGACATGAGTTAATACCATCTCATACTGAATAATTAAAAAATAAAAATCTAAATAGTGAGATAATATTGTGTTAAGAAACAATGCTGTGCCCACAGCATGAATCCAGATAAAAGTCCGGTGCAAATGTCTTCCATTCACAAGTAAAACTACTATTTGAATACATCCAAATGTTTCTGTTCAGGAGACGCTCTCAGCTTCTTGTCTTTGCTAGCAGATTAAAACCAGGAGCTGCTTTAGAATCATAAAAAAAAAGCTTTGATTTGGCTGAAAACGAGCTTCTGTGAGTGTAACAGTGCAATGTGTTGACATAGTGAACACACTTTCAGCATCAGAGCCTGTATTTCTCAGTTCAGTTCAGAATATCTCTCAGTGGGGGTGGGGGTGAGACTCCTGCAGGTAGGAGACTAAATAAAACAAGCTGATCAATCTCTCAGCAGGACACAAAGCCGAATGTGGTGAAACAGCATCACAACACAAACGAGCAAACAGAAACCTCTCTCGTTTTCTGACATGAAAACGCAGCTAGCTCCTCTGAGGCTGGACTTAATTATCATGAAACAACCTTATTGTATAGACCATGCATCAAAGCAGCTCATTGTAAACACTAATTAGTCCATGCAGACAGAAAATACAGCAAGATTCAGTGTGTCCAAGCTCTCCATCACTGGGCTTTGGAACCTGGCTGTCGGCTTTTTGATAAATTCTTCTGTTTTTATGTAACTGTTTCTAATCACATTCGGTCAGTCGAGAAAAAGAAAACTAATTAACAACAGTTTTGACTGTCAGTTCATCGTGTTAGTCATTTAACTCGTCAAACTAAATGAATAATCTGAAAAATAAATCTGTGCTCTAGGAAACCGAAGCACTTTTGTGCTGTTTTTCTGACATTTAATTAACAAAACTTCTAATCAGTTCATTAATAAACAGCTTGATCAATACCAAAAACATGAATTAACTAAACTCAATTAACCTATTATATTTCATCCCTCTGTCAGTTGATTATCTGCTCTGAACTGATATCTTTTCTCATTGCCTTCAGTCATTTCTGTCATTCAGAAATCTGAAGCATTTCAGCTTGAAGTAAACTCAGTGACACTAAAACCAGCTTAACCCTGACACTTCACAGTAAGAAATATTATATTGTACTTGCCTCCTTTGGCAACAGAGTTCAGAGAAGCTGATAAGCCATTATTTCCTGTGCTGGAGCAGTCAGTAGAATGATGGCTACCTGATTCTCTGATCTTTCCCTTCATTTTACATTTAAATCCCTGCCCTGTCTTCTCCTTGAGTACTCCCTCTCAACGTTTCTGAAGAAAGAACCCCGCCCCCCAAACACACACACACACACACACACACTTTAAAACACGCCTATTCTTTTTCAGTTAAGATGCTGATGTTGCAGAGAGAAACAGAAAGAGACAGGGTCAAAAAAAAAGAGGAAGCAGTGGGGAGCTGGTACTACAGAGAATAGAGGAAGCTGTTTTCCCTGATGCATTTAAACACTTCCCCTCTAGTACTAACCTTAATACGGCTCATGTCTCCCGTGCTCGAGTCCACCTCGCCTTCTTTCTCCTCTGCACCCCTGTGGTCCTCACTGGTCGGCTGGGTGCTGAACCCCAGGTGAAAGGTCAAAGGTCAATTGTCAGGCTCTATCCATTTTCTCATCCTTGATTTACACATTACGCTTTCTTGCCATTTAATTACCCAGAACTGTTAGAATATGAGACAGACGGAGATGAGGAACAGCCCTCGTCTCTCTGTAGGTGGACTGTGCCTATGCAAAGCATGGCTGGAGAGATACCAATTAGCCTGCACACTCCTCCTACAGCGAGGAAAACACCCATTTGACTAGCAAATGAGGACCAAGTCATAGGGAAATGACGAAACTCAGTAAAATGGTGACTTCAAATGTGACTACTGTAGGTACTGATAAGACCTACCAACTTCAAATCTAGCAGGGAGAGTTTATACTGCTATGAAAATTAACCAGGATGCTGGGTGAGGTTGTGCGGTAAAGTCACTTTCCGGGCTATGGAAGCTTCTGTTTTGTGCCCCTTATTTGGGAACTGAATAGGAGTGTCTGTGGACAATGATCCTGATTAGCTGTCCAGGACAGAGGAGACTTATCATCAAGAATGCTGATATATAGGTGGTTGCTTTAGAGTTTGTGCATGCTCATTTTCTCATTTAAATCAACCATCTCAGTAAACAGCCACGTCATCACCTGATGCATTGTCAGTGGAGGAGTTAACTTCCAGTTTTTTTTTCCCCACAAACTGTTACTACATTGTTTGTTTTGGAAAATCCAGTTTTGTCAGTCTGATACAATTGTATCAGATGTGTCATGAGAAACAAGAACGCATCAGAGAGTATACTGAGAAAGACCTGATGTATAACCTGCTGTGTCATCCCTGAAAAAAAACACTGCCCTTTGTGAAGTGATCCCTGCCTCACATACACTCTCTTAAAGCCACTATGCAAAAAATAATTCCTGATCCTAGTGACTGTGCCAAAGAGCAGTGCAAGAGGTTTATAAGTTTTCTAAATATGAATAATAATAAAAAAAAAAGAATATCAACAAACATATTGATATTGAAGCATTATTTGATATTCCTTAGAATTTCAGTCCAGAATTCATGTTATGGCCAGTCTGTAAAATACAATAATAACTTGTTTTCATTAACCTCTCTCTAATGGTCTCATCTGGTCCAGGTGATGTGCTGTCAGGAGAAACCATGTCAGCTGCCGTGTGAGGGGTGTCGCCAGGTGTGACCGTTTGATCCTGTCCAGGTGAGCTGCTCAAATGTTGGGATGGACCCTCAGAGCGAGACCCTGCAGCCTCAGAGACTTCTGCATCTGGTGAGACAAGAAAAATGTTTCCTCTGTACTTACTTTTTCATTGTCATAAGAGTGTGATGGTTGGTGCACTGCAGGGTAACAGGTTACTCTAATGAGCACATACATAAAGGAGATTAATAACTGACTTATCCAGTTTAAAGACAGTTGTGTCTGTCTTCTTATGATGGTATCATGCTATAAACAGTAATGCAGTTTTGCCTCACTCAGTACATATTTTACAAAGTGGTCTTGTAGCTCTGGATTACAAAAAAAAAAGAAAAGAAAAAAACAACAGAAGTGATGTTCACTCTGTGGTATTTGGTAAAGTTTGACCTTTATCTTGCAAGATTTAGTAAAGTCTTCTCTTCTCTAAACAAACAGCATACCAAGTGAGTCAGGACATGACTCACTCTCAAGTTGTAAATGCAAACAGCAGAGCCGTAAACTCGCTGACAGTAGGGGGAGAAGAAAGGGAAACAGAAAGACAGTGAGTGATCTGCATAGAGAGTGAATTTTAGACAGAGAGAGAGAGAACGAGGCGGAGGTCTTACTGTTCTCTGAGTGGGATGGATCAGGGAGAGCATTTGCCTCTGGTTGTCTAATGCTGACAGCTTGTGAGTGGGTGCTCAAAAGCACTGCTGCCTCTTCCTGAAAACACAAACACACACAGAAATAAAATGATAAATATTCAACAAAGCAAAGGGGTGAAAAGGTCAAATAAGCAACGCACATTACCCATGTACCAAACAGCAGGCCCACAGTCAGTCAACAGAAACAAATCTTTGTCAGATGAGATGGCATTGCATAAGAAGCCAACAAACTCCAACAGCTGACAGTCAGCACAAAGCATCTGCCCCATCAGTTACTGTCATCTTACTTTCATACTGACGTGTTTAAATTAGTTTTACAAACCGCGCCGGCATGAAATTAGCATGCGCAGAATGCATTGGAGATACATTTTGCATAATCTCCTCTGTTACCAATAACAGCAAGTTCTTTCCCCTTTTACCCTCAGCGTGATCTCAATGTTTCATCACTGTCATTCTATATAAGGAAGAACACGGCTTCAGAACAAGCATGCAAGTCTGCTGCCTGTGAGGAGAGGCTGTGAATAATGATACATGACAAGCTATTTGGTAGGCAAATGGCAAAAAGATAAAAAGAAAGAGAGAGTGCAGAAGCTAAGAGAGGAGAGAGAGAGAAAGGCAACAGCGTTAAGTTATGTTGTGCATTACACTGTGCATTCAAATTATAATAAGAAAAAAAAGAACAAATCACAGATACTGTATTTAAGTATTCCTACCTTCCAGGCAGTCATTGTTCCCATTCATATGAGAGTTGTAAGAAAATGAACTTGCAGAGATTTAAAACTTGAGAATAGTCCATCACGGCGGCTGAAACTGCTTAAATCCGTCCCTATTGAAGGTGCGTTCAAGGACATTCCCCTATCTTATGTTTGAAACTGAAGGCTCTGAAATTTAACGTGCAAGAGCATTCTTGACTGAGATAACAGGAAGAGTTTGCACAAGAGTCACAGTACTACCATGCAAGTGTGAAAAAAAAGTGTGAGAAAAATGCATGACTGCATGGCAGGCTACATATGCACCGTGATGATATGATGACCCTTAACTTTCAACTTTCAAGAATAAAGAAGATGGTTGGACAGAGGGTTAAAATGTGGCCACAACAGCCAAACATGGTCCTTTAAAGGGTCATTTTAATCCCCCTCTGCAACTATTATTGATCATAACATTAAAAACTTCCTACTTCCTTACCACAACTAAACAGGAAGTATAGGTTTATGTTCCCAAAACAGCAAAGATCGGTATGCCAAATCAAACATTTTTTAAACTTTATTAAATTACAGAAAGTTCGCTGAGCATCAGATCTGTTCCAGGTGAAATTAATCCTTAGCAACAAAATATCCTGGCTTTCTACATAGTTTTCAGCATGTCAACTAGTAGTTTTTTCCGATGGAGTTTTCAATGGATGACAAAATTTTCTTTTGAGATCGTCAATATCAACATGTTTGGTGAACTGAAAGGGATCTTGATTCTAAACCAAGAAATCACAATTGGATGAAAAGCTCCGTTATAATTCCAAAATGGAATTATCCTATGATAATCACATGTGAACCATCGCAAATCAGTTTGGGGATGTGGTTTCCAGAGATTGAAAGAAGTCTGGGAGTTACATTCTTTAAGTACGCAACTTCAGTTAGCAACAGGCGATTGGGAAGGAGACTCGTGATGTTCATGACAAACTTTACGTTTATTTTGAAATGCTACACCTAGCACCTGAAAGAAACGAGGTTTTCTGATGTTTACTTGTCAGTGTTTTAAGGAAAGCAGAATGCTCCACTAATAAAACGCAAGTTAAAGATTTCAGTCATTGACCACTGAACTACTTTTTAAGGTTTGTGCTGTTTTAAGAAAATATTTTGTAATATATTAAGGAAAATACAGACTAAGAGGTCACATCTAGGCATGACCCCAAACACTATACATCAAGCTCATCCCCTGACAGAAACACTTCACAATTTCATTTTACCTGCACAGGTTGACGGTTCATCTCTGGCTCTGACTCAGTGCAGGCTGCAGCGTCTGTGTGACGAACAAAGAAGAAGAACAAGAGAATAAAGGAAATATAAATCAGGAAAAAAAAATTTATGTATGTAGGAAAGATGAGACTTGGGGTGGTGGCACAAAGAAGCTGTTCATTAAAAACCCAAACCCTTCTCCAAGTCATCTACAGGGGTTAACAGACACCCAAAATGCCCCCCACCCTTTAGAGCCATAAAAGGACTGTCTATTATGCAAGGCATAGTGTTGAGGGAGGGGCAGAGGGGTTAAAATACCTTGCATGGCTAAGGTCTACGGTGGCATTAATGACCACATTTGCACTCTCATTTTCTGTCTCTCTGCCTTCCAGCCACTCATGCAGGCAGAGGAATGGGGGGATTACTGAGATCACTTCATGGACTCAGACCGGTCTTACACCTGGCCATAGAAGGACCTCGAAGAAGAGAGGATTTCACGTATTGTGAGGACACACGCACGCGCTCACTCTCACACACAACCTTTAGAAACCCAGGGCCACAACATCCATAGAAGGCAGGGGTCTACTTCCAAGGGCCTCAGAGTGTGTGTTTCCTTACAGAGAGTGTGTGTGTGTACTATACTGGTGCTTCAAGGGTGGCTGAGTGCCCTGTGACTCCTATGGATTACAGGGGGATAATCCACTCTTTCTCACTCTCACTCAGTCACATTCACACACACACAAATCAACACTCATAGACAATAATGGCATCTGTAAGCTGCTGTTGAGAGAGTTTATCCTGTGAAGGACTTCGTAAGGCACTGTGAAACCTGCAGCCTGAAGCACCAGCTGTGTGTGTCATCTTATATTAGTAGGTCTTATATCAACAGCCACATTTCTACTCCATAAGATGTAAGCAATAATCATTAAATTTGGGAAATGTTTGTCTGCACTTTTTACATTCAAACTACTATTTCAATGTTCCCCTGATAAGAAGACACACAATGTATTAGCTCACATTCCTGCTGCATGAGGCTATCCCGAGGCTTATTTTTACTGTTAATCCCACTGAGTTTGGTTCAGAGCAAGGAACATGGTGAGCACGGGGGTCACGACAGGGCTAGAAAAATATTAAACTATATTTAGCCCTATTTGGCTTTACTTTAAGAAGTTCCATTTGGCTTTGGGATAAATCTGCTGTCCACTGGATACTAAAGGCTTAAGGGAGGCTCCTCAAAGATCTCACCTTTCCCAGAGATAATTCAGAACATTTAATCTGTGAGAAAACAATTTAAAACCAACAGCTATATTTTGTCGTTTTTGTCAATAAAGTTATATACCATTGGAGAGAAAAGGTGTAATAGTCACTAAGCAGTTCAAGCGTTGAGACGTTATGGCCTGATGGTCGTTAACATCCATCTTGGTGTCCAGACTCACCTTGATCTTGTCCCACTGCGCCCTGCCCAGAGAGGGCAGACAAAGGAGTCGACGTGTCCCTGACTTCTCCCTCTCCCGGTGTATCCACCACCATCCACCTCTCCTCCCCTTCCTCCTCTTCACCTCTGTCTGTTAATTTATCCACCGTAACCTCAGGCCTGCTGTCCGCTCGCCCGTCTGGCACCCGGCAATTCCTCTCCGCTAGCTCGCTCTTCAGGAAGTCTTGAAGGGCGAACTCCTCATCCCAGTCCAAGTCTCCATCTCCAGGCTAGAAAAAAAAAAAACATAGAAAGAAAAGTATGACAAAATGAATGCACAGGTGAGATGGAAAAAACCTGCCAAAGCTTTAGTGCAACAAATCCCACTGTGGCAAAAACCATGGCTGAGGTTGGAGAATTAGGTAAAGCAGAGTTGTGACAACCACCATAATAACCACATATTAAACCACACATACATAGCTGTCACAAAAATATACATATGTATAACAAAAGAACAGGAACTTATAGTTTGCTGTTCTTAAAAAATACTCTTCCTGAAACACTAAAAGCTTGTCAAGAGCTTTATGGAGTGAAAGTATTAATAAAACCAAATGAATTTTAGTACAACAATGTTTTTTTTTTCTCTTATCCAGAGCTACACTGAATCCATCATTTCAAAGTGAGAGCTGCATTATTTCTTGACAACATGGTTCCTGTATGCAAATCTATCCACCTCAGCACAAAGCTCATTAAGTTTGGCAGTAAAAAACAGTGGTGCTGTAATGGAAATGTTAAAGCATGTGTCAGTACATTGTGTGCGAGGAGCGGTGCGTAGGTATGTGCTCGCATCTGAAGCTGTGTGTGTATGTATGTGTGTGTGCAAATGCACGCATACACACTCAGCTCTCTTCTACCAGATACTCCATCTGTCTGAATACAGTATGAGCTCTGGCACTGCTCTCTGAGCAAACCATCCAATATTATTTCCATTATGGTATCTGAACACTAATGCAAACACAAACACATGCATGTGAATTATTAAAATGGAATGTATTATAAATCTGATTTGACTTTCACGCCAGTGAACATTTAAATGGTGTAATTTAAACTCGTCCAGCTCCCTGAGGGTGCACATATCATTCAGACTAAAATATTACTACTGTGAATAGTGGAACCAAGTAGTTGCTGCTGTTTGTTAAATATAGGAGCCCTTTCTTCCTTCCTCTCTAACCTCTTCCTCTGGTGCAGGTGTCTGGCATGAGGCCTCTCTGCTGTCCTGGGGTGTCTTCAGTTGCTCCAGCTCCTCGCACAGCTGCCGCTTCTGGTTCTCCTGCTCCTGCACCCTGCACACAGTGAGTGATACAAAACCCATGGTGATGGAGCTGAGGGATTATTAGCTGTCCACAGAGTTGGAAAAACACAGGCACAGAGATCCTGCAAGACAGCACATTGGACATACTGTACCCAATCCGCAGGCCCATGCAGTGTCCCATTCTGTTGCCCAGGGTGACCAGCGCCAGTTCTCTGACTGGCCCAATAAAGATTCCTTCACTTCAAAGTTTCTTAGATCCAGTCTCTGCCCGGCCCTCTAATCTCAGACTTCACACAGGTTCCCAAATGTGTCCTACAAAGTCCTAATCCTAGCTCCGTCTTAAAGTCCAGTCTTACTCTGAACAGTCTGTATTATCCCAGACACTCCAGAGCAGGAGGTAGAACTATACCTACAATCAACCCTCTTCAGTTTTTTTTTTCTCCCTAACAATATTTAAGTTCCTGAGTTCACCCTGGCAACAGAGCACCAGTAAATCCCAGCTTGATAGCCTGACCAGTTCTCCCTCTGTGGTCTGACACTGTACCACACCGGCTCTGTTATATATCTGAAGGGGATGGCCGTCTCCATGAGCACACATACAAACAGACACACACACACAGCACAAGGAAAACCCATCCACACACACAGTCAGACTGAAGTCCAGAAATGGTCCAGACCCAAATCTAGTGAGGTGGGCTCTTTGAGGTCACTGAGGTCAGGATGATTGACACGTCTTTCCCCCACTCAGTACAAGTGACTGTCCAACTGAGACAGAGCACTGGAGAGCAGGGACACCCACCTCAGAGACAAATGCAGAGTAGTAGTGTGTATGTGTGTCTGTGGTGTTATTTATGTAGATTGATAAAGTTTTATAAATGTGAACCTCTCAGAGACAGAGCTCCTCCTGGGGCAGAAATAACTTCACTGGTTGCACAAAATCCTCTCTAGCTAAGAGAGAGCATTTTTCTCAGTTACCAATTAAGCTGATAGATTTAATCAGCTTCTGGCTCTCTTACTAATGTCTTCTTCAGTGGTGTCAGCATTACCTTACTTAGCCAGAAAATTTAGCACTGCCTACGAGGGTTTCATTCAACCAATGAGATCACTGCCGCTAAAAGCAACACTGCCTCAAAGAAATGTTTTCTTACCTTAAAGTCAAGTTGTCTTTAATCAGCCAGCACGCGATTCAGTGCAGTTCTATTCTCTTCAATCTTCCTCTGGTATTTCACTTTCATCTTCCTCTGCTCTCCTAACAACATCACTCACTTCAGCTGCGTTCAGCAGCTCACACATTTCTGACTGCCCACTTCTTTTCAATCGCACAGGCACAGATACAAAAAGGCAGTGCAGACAACAAAAATCTGCTCACCTGACTGAAAGGTGAAGGATCTCGGTACGGGACCTCCTCATGTTACTGGCCATTTTGATCAGCTCCTTCTCCAGGGAGTCTGTGTATTGGGCCAGCTGGTCCAGGCTGAGGGCCCAGTCCGCCCTCCTCGAGGCCAGCTCGGCCTGCACCGTCTGTGGGAAGACAAGGCCAAAAGGGGTCAGCCTTTCAGCCTGCGTGAAAGGACGCAGGCTGCCAAGCAGCCTTAACGGCTGGGTGTCTCCAAAAAGTTCTGACACCTAACTGACGAAATCTTTCCCTGTGAGCCAGCACACTGGAGAACAAACAGAAGACAGACTTATACTGGTACAGCTCAGCTCCACTAATGATTTCTGTCTCATTTGGTATGTTTACTGCTGTATGGCAGTACGTGGTTAATGAATGCAGAGTGCCAACAATGCAGGAGGAAAGGGGGAGAGAGAGAGAGAGAAAGAGAGAGAGTGGGCTGTGTTCATGTGTTCACTGACTAAACACTGCTTGGATGGGGCCTGTTGGAGAGTTATATAAGTGAGAGATCTCTAGAGAGGAGAGATAGTGGGTGGAGAGGAGAGAAAGCAGATAGGCAGTGATAGATAGAGAAAAGGACTACAACAGGTGAAGGGAGAGGAAGATAGAGATCGCATTATATAATTCTGTGATTCATATAAAAAAGGAAAAAGGGCTGAGACTGCCATTTTCAGCCTTAAAGGAGACAGTAGGCAAACACACAGGAACTTTTCTTACGATTAGTAAGGCTATCATAGGAAATTTTAATGTGTGTGAAAGGTTTGTTTATCTGACCTGAAGACTGGTGTCTGTGTTGCCCCCTGGCTGTGTGTGGTCATCCAACAATCCTCTAACTGTGGATAAGACAGACTCGGTTTCGTCCCTGAAATCCCTTTTCTGAGAATCAGAAAGAGTAGGCATATTGTGAAAGAGAAACGCAATGACACACAATACAGAAAATCTGAAATAAAAATAAAGTACACAAAGTTCAGGTCACAACTGAGTCAGAAAGGCAAACATTCACATGTATTTCATTCATATTCCTAAAGTGATTCGATGCTAAATGTGCCTAAATAATCTCAGTCTGGCCTCAACAGTTATGCAGATACAGCCAGACAAGGTAACAAGTGACTAACAGTGAGTCCAAGTCAGGTCTCTAGTGTGAGAGTAAGACCAGTCATTTCTCAACAGTAACCACACTGTGGTTAACTAACTGTTAAGTTGTCTCATTTATCTTTTAGCAGCTTATAGCTGAAGCTACAGACAGGAAATGGCCACTTTTAACTGCCTTGCAAACAAGTACAATTTGCAGCTCAAGCTGCTCTTTTATAAAGTTACTCTTTGTAACAGAATTATTTTGAATGCTACAACTGATGCCATATTGTTTTTGTGTCAGTTGAGACAGAGACATTTTATACAAGTCAATGTCCACTGAGGCTGCACACATGCTTAATCACGCTTGGTTACCAGTTTGTTTAGAAGGCTCTGGAACTCCAGGGCCATGTGTTCAGGACTGGGCCCCTGCAGCATCAGCAGCACCTCCCTGTCCAGCGTCTCATCAAGCGGAGAGGCCAAGCTCATAGTAGTGGACAAATGGTCGACTCCATGTGCAGCCTGTGGGAGATAGCAACACAATAACAATACAATACAATACAAAGGACACTTAAAACACAGCACCAGTGTAGTCACGACACAGACACTGGACAAGTACGTAGCATGTGAAGAACAGCATGTAATGTTAACACAGAGGTTTGTATTGTATTGCCCTACAGTTTGTGGAAGAGGAATCTTAAGGATTAATCACCTGCCTGCAAGCACAAAAATTCTCAGAACAGCAGCTGGGATCAAGGGCACTATAAATTAAGATTGCATAACAGGGCCATTACTAACGGTGTCTGCTGAAGTGGCTGGTCGATGTGAATGTGGTGTTTCTGTGTAGGGTGCGTTCAAGTTTAAATGTGCAACAGTTTGCTTCTACAAGGAAGTGCAGGAGTTCCCACAGCCACGTTTTTTTTTTTTTTTGCTATCAGGAGTAAAATACCAAAAGACCAGAGCCTGGAAAATCTGTGTACTGAGAAATTAGGATAAATATCAGAATATAAGACAAAATGAGAAAAGGAAAGGGAAAGCTGTGCAAATGAGACAGACAGCCAGAGTAGAGGAGTGCTGACCTCCAGTGGTGACTGTGCCAGAGCCAGTTCTGTCTGCAGGGACCCTGAGCTGCTCTGGTTCAACCTGTAGGCCACTGATAAGGACAGACCAGCCCTGTGAGAGGCAGGAGGAGGAGGAGGAGGTGAGGTACAAACAAAAAGTGGCTAATGTATACTTCATTAGTAGAAACTCAACCCTCACTGTCAACATCTGAAATGTTCCCACTCCCAGGTTGTTCTTGGGTTACTTACCCAGCCAGGTCTGGATGCATCATCTGCATCTGGTTCTCCAGCTTGTTCTTGTCTGCCCTCAGCAGCTGGAATCAACAACAAAGAAACCAACCATGACTCGTCCCCTTTAGATATTTTTTTATGTCAACCACACAGCATACCCTTTCTCCACAACAACACGGCTGGAAGCTAGGAGATCTGTGTGCGGAGGGACAGCAGGTGATTTCATTCCCACACTCAGTCTTCACAACCAGAATGCTACTAGCACAAGCTGATAATTACACCAGCACAGTGGAGACAGCAGAGAACTGCCTGTATTGTAAAAATACTGACTTGCCAAAACTGGTATTTTGCCTGTGTTAAATTACAAAAGCACAATTAGCTTTAAAAATATGACGATTTTTCCTTAATATTCATATGGAAATAAAACTGATACCTGAAGTTCATAGCCATATTAATCAATATCTGATTTAAGTGTTAGAATATTTTGTGATCTTCTGTGGCTTTTTTTTTCCAAATCTAATTTAACACAAAGATTTTCCAGTGTTGTGCATAGAAAACTGGTGAGAATCACTGCCTGATTTCAGCTTAAGAAAAACCCCCAAAAAAAACAAAACAAAAAAAAAACACAGCGGTGGAAGTAGACCAAATGGTTGACAAGGGGCATATAAAATGGCAGCATTGGCATGAGGCAAAAACACAGCAAGAGATCAGGAACCAGTAGAGCATCTCTGAGAAACCAGTAGGAGTTGATACATTGAAGTTAAAATAATGATACGATTTGAAGTCCAACACACTGACCTCTGTGATGGAGGAGTATTCCTCCACCGCCGCCTTCAGCTCATCTATCTGTCTGCTTTTCTGTAAAACGAGGCAAAAGATACAAGACCAGTTTGAGTTTTGTAGACAAATGCAAAAGCTTACAAGATTCAAGAAGTTTTACATAAAAATTGATCAGAACTGTCACAAAGAGGTTTAAAATTGACAGTAAAATGGATAATATCACTAAATAAGGCACTGACCTCATGTATCACAGCTTCCTTTTCACTAACGACAGCATCAAAAGAGTGAATTTGCACCTGAAGACAGGGAAACGGTAGTTATATAACTAGATAAAGGAAGCATGGCCGCCACAGGATTTATAATATCCCTGAGACAGATTTAAAATGCGAAGTTCATTTTGTGTGGAAGGAAGGCAGATATACAATCAAAATGCCCGAGCGCATGGAAGAACGAATGAGAGAAGGACGCGGTGTGAGAGAAGAATGAAGAGGCAGAGTAGAGATGTGGTAAATCCAAAGCAAAACGTAAAAATGATTTTGCAGGGGTAGTAAAAGGTACCTGAAGGTCAGCGTTAATGTCACACAGCTCTGCTATTCTCCTCTGAAGCTCGTCTGTCTCCATGGTGACCTTGAAGTTCTGAGGAGCCATCAGAGGCGAGTTAGCACGGCCATTCGCTCTCATTCATGAACACACAAACAACACCAAGCTATCTACGGATGGGTGAGTACTACTGATGCCCTGTTGATTTCTCCATCAGCTGCTTTGACAAAAGTCGTCTTCAAACAGTGAAGTACCTCTTCCTGAAGAGAAGCAATCTTGGCAATGAGACTCTGGTTTTCTCTCTCCTGAAAAGAAGAAAATCAATCAATAGCAGGTATGGTAACACATGTAAGAGTAAGAATAAACTCCCTGTAACAAACAGACACATGCCGTCTCTTAGCATGTGACCAGAATGCATTTTTATAGACACTATATGCTGTCTGAGTCTGACTGACCACATGTTTGCTGTGTGCAGAGGCTCGAGCTCTGCCTTCCTCTGTACAGCTCAGAGTAGCCTTCATCTCCTCCACCTCCTCCTTCAGCATCTTCTCCTTCTGGGCCAGCTGCTGGTTACTGTGCAAGAATAACGAACATGGATGGAAAACAACAAACCACCGTGTGCTACAGTAAATCTGCGAGTACGCAAGAGCATCTTACACCCTGGCCTCGTTACGTAGATCCTCATTCTCCTCTGCCAGCTTCTGGTTGCTTTCCTCCATGCCTTCCACCACCTGCTTCAGCTTCCTCACCTCCTCCTGGAGCTTCTGGTTACTCATCTGCAGGTCAGCAACGCAATACACCAGCTCTGATGTTTCACTGAGAGGGGAAGAAAAACACACACACACACACACACACACACACAAAGGCATAATGTATCTCAGCCTAGTCAACTCAAAACAGACGTACAGGCATGGTACGGCCCATTTATAAAGACAATGTCACTGTTTCACACACATTACTTACAATTCTGCTCTGGATGCCTCCCCTCCGAAGGCCTCCAAGCTTCCTGAGGTCATATTGAGCAGCATGGACCTCTTGGCTAATACACACACATCCAAAAGACACAATTAACGCTCCACGCATCATCAAAATTAGATGTGTGTACAATGCAAGGAAATGGAAAGCAAACATGTGAGTGTTTACATGCACACTCACCACACAGGCTGTCTCTGAGTTTGACTGAGTCTTGAGAATTGTCATCTGTTGGCTCTTCCCTGAGGCACAACATCAAAATGTGCAATGTCAGTCACTCTCATGACCTTGTGTGAGTCCTGCAGTCATGCATCATGGTGTTACTCTAGGACTTTGTCTATTGTGTTTGAAATGCAGCACTAAATGGTTGAACTGTTTAATTTTTGGTACTCTCAGCTCTTGACTGATACTCATCATCTACGCAATGTATACCACAACATAACGGTAAACATGAATCATGTTTCACAGGTTTTAACAGTAAATATTTTGACATTCACTTTTGACCTCAGAATCTGTGTAATTCCTGTAATGCTGCATTGAGAATAAAGGAGATTTCAGAAGATGCAACGCTGCCTCTGAGACAAAAGACACGCTGTTAAATGGAGACACTCTGTTGAAACTATGGGAAAAAAAATTATCAGCAGTAATCTCTCATCTGATTCATAACCCGCCTACACATCTCCATCTACTTGCATAACTCCGACTGAATATTTTCATGGCTCTTCTCTAAAAGGCTAAAAAGCAAGCACAGGACCAGTAAAGACAGTGCAAGCTGTCCTCTCATTTTGACACCCTGTTAGAGAGGTGGGAAACTGGCAACTACCAGTCATGTAAGTGTCTGTAACACCCAAAATGTGCAGCAAATTTAGCAAATAATTTAGTCATAGTGCAGATCTGAATTAGAAATACAAGAAACACAAACCCACACGGTCCCACATCTGAAACTGTGCCAGTTCTCACACTTTAACTTCAAAGTTTCTAAGTTATTTTTTCTACCAGCATACCTCCAAACTAAAACAGGTACTCTTGCAAGACAAAAACATGACCCAGAGACACATTCACAGAATATTTGAATATTTTTCTCTAAAACTGACAGAAACCAGACATTTCAAAAACTAAACATCCGACAATTCTCATTTCTAAAGAAAGGGTTGTGTACATAAATGCATTTTCTGCACATCTGTCTTTACCCGTTGTTGCGGCAGTCTTCGATCCACTCCCTCATGACAGCATGGTAGGTGTCCAGGTCAATGGAGACATCCTTGTGCTCCGGATCCAGCATGTTGCAAAGCTCCTCCAGTCCACTGTCCTCTGAGCTGCGACTGGTGGTGTGCCGCAGGTAGTCCACAATGTGAGACACGTAAACTTTACCTGAGAGGACAATGAGTGAATCAGTTCATCTTTGGGTAATTTTACCTTGTTAAAACATGAACTGTGTTGTGTACAGCACATTTCAGGAGTTATTTTGTGATGATGAGTTTGATGTAATTTACTTTTGTAGCTCACACACTTCTCCTCAATCTTCTTGTCCATTTCTACCATTGATTTTCTTCACTTGAACACTTTAACACCTCCACACAATTTTTGACACGTCATGACTTCAGATGTGGGTTACAGGTGTAGGCGGCAAAAGTAGTAACCATAGCGACAGTAAGAATCACAGTTAGCTTTTTTTTTTCTTTTGGTTTTTTTGCTATTGGTGTCACGCATTTCTCAGTGCTGACTCTTCTCCAAAACCGCTGAGTATCAGAACCTAACATTACAAAAAGCTGAATTAAACAGAAACTTTTCCACAGCAGTACTGTACTGAAACATATTCAAACTCTGAAAAAGGAAAAAAAAAAAAAAGTTAGACCAATCACAGCTGAAACCCATTTTAGCAAAGGATCCACTAAGTAATTTTCTTTTTTTTTTTTTTTACTTCAATAATGTCTGTGATAAAGGAACTGTTTTTGATTTGAAATTATTTTTACATAAACATAGACCCAAAGAGAAAAGCATAGATCTATCACCTCAATAGCACAAACACAACCTAGGATACAATCAAATGCAGGAGTGAGAGGAAAAGAACAAAACTGGTAGGTGTCTCATCCTGGAAATCAGGAAAAAAAAATACAAAACATAAAAAAACACATTCTCCTCTGCTTCTTTATCCCATACCTCTGTGACACAAGAAGGTTCACTCCAGAAAAGCATTAAAAATGTTGAGAACACACAGACGTCCCCGCACAGCAGATGAAAAAACTTGAAGGATCTTGTGTTTGCCACAGCCAGCAAGCAACACAGACTGTACGTCTGCTGGAAGCTGGGAGAATTACTTCTGCCTTCCACACAGAAAACACTGTCATAGTGACAACTAATTCATCATTAGGCTGCTGTATTCAGCTTGCCGGAAGGCCCTATTGTGTGACCCTTGCATTACTGATAGTGTATGTTTGCGTGTGGGTGGGTGTGTGTACCTCGACGCTGGGTGTCACAGGCGTGGAAGATAGTATCGAGCAGATTCTCCTCACATATGAGGCTGATTTCTGCCATATTCTCCTTCCTGTTTTCAGAGGCCACTGGGGTCCCTGAGAATGAACATGCAACACACACAGACACACACACCAAACACAGACTGTATTGAGTTGTGTGGCAAAGCGAGCACATGATACATTTTCCTTCAGGCACAGTGACAACATTGTGGTACAATGGCCCAACACAGGATCCATTTCAAAGTTACATAAGGCAAGGTAGCTCGGAGCTACAGCTAATGACATTTTAGTTTTTACTATTGATTAACCTATTCATTCTCTCCAGTCTTTCTGTAAATTAGCTGCATTCTCCATATTCCTCTTCTCATTACTGGTATTTAGCAGCAACTATCAGAGACACAGTTTTGCAAATCCGTAGACAAATTAAACTTCAGTTAATAAAAATGTTCCTTTAAAAAAAATAATAAAACATCCTCAAAGGCTGTCAAACATCCAGTCTACAACCTGAAATTTAAACCTGAAAAAGAATCAGCATTTCTAGTATTTCATACTAAAACTAAACTGTGGGTTAGAACAAATGATCCATTTGGTTTCACAAAATCTTAATCCAAGGTCCACTTACAAGCTTTTTCCACAGCTTTCAACCGCAACACACCTTATCTGTAGACGCGGTTTGCTCAGCAAACAGAAAAATGTCATGTGCTGAACAAGACCATGAGATGTGGCTGAAAGAGCTGGAAAAGATGGTAAATGGACCCTTAACCCTGACTGTCCATCCGTTTTGTGTTCGCAGAAAGCATGCTGCAGCAACAACCTGCACATCCCAGCTGGGCAGCAGCTGCTTGTCCCTACCTCCATCTCCCATTGACAGTCTTTTCACAACCAGAGCAGGGTAGGCCGGCTCGCACTCCGTGAAGTTTGTCGTGTCCGCGGAGCAGAAGTTGAGGTTGTAGGAGAGGGTGCTGTGACTCGGGGTGAAGGTACGAGACAGAGGCGGGCTCCTGTTTGGTCTCTCACTCTCAGGCTGCACCGACTGAGGTCCGCGTGTGAATGTAAAGTAAGGGGAGTCCTTGGACTGGCCTGTGGGTGTCGAACAATATCTCTGCCACATCTTAACTTGTCTTAAATCGCTCCCATCTGCACCTCTCCTCTCCCCCAGGGTGCTAGTGATAGTGTATGTAATGTTCCCTGGTGTGGAAGGGTTGCATGCAGGGGTGGAAGGGGTGGAGAGAGGGACAGAGGGACCCAGGCTGGTCCTCTGGGAAGCTGCAGAGCTCGGCATCCCCATCCCTCTCCCCTTGTCCTTCTCCTTCACCCTCTCTTTCCCCCTCTCCCTCTCTTCTCTGTGAAAGGCCCCTTTCTTCAGGATGGCTTCCAGGTTGTGCCTGAGGCCACACTGGGGGCTGTCGTAGCTGCTCGAGGAAAGCTTGGGAATCTGGAAAGGTGAATTGGGCTCTCGGTCACCACGCCACTGAATGGTCTGCAGTTTGCGGCAGATGCTGTCCACGGGGTTGTGCCGACGGTTTGGCTGGGGCGTGTAATAGTCCATGCTGCTGATGGCAGGGCTGCAGTGCTGGTTTCCTGGCTAGAGGAGAGGCTGAAGTCTGAGGATAGAAGGAGAGAAGATATTTAACTCCAAGGATTAGGGGAAGGAAATGAACAGGTAGAGCTGCAGTGTCCGGTGTACAGAGACTAATAAGAGCCATTACGGAGAAGTAAAACATGAAAGTAACAGCTATGGGATGATACAAACCACCTAATGCCAAATAGTTAATATCAGTCCCAAGATTCAGTCGCTCACACAGACAGAATTCATGTGACTAGAGCTGAAAATCAAGCTGAAGGCAAGAAGAAGATGGAGGGGAAAAAAAACAGGGGTAGATGGTAGATAACCACACAAACTGCGTAGAATGAAATTATGAGAGGAGGCTTCACAGAAATGACAACCGTGCAACGCAAACCAGTCCACGAGGTTTCAGATTTGAAGTCTGGGCTTCTGAGTGCGGAAATGTTGAAGAAAATCTGTTAACACTTAAAGCACTTACTTGGGCTGCAGGTGTGAAAACGGGGGGGAAAAAGAGAGAGAAAGAAAACGAGAGAGAAAGAAAAAAGAGAGGAAAAAAAGGAGTTTGCTCTCGAATTTATGACATAATATCTTTTATTTCAGTAACTGCCTCATTTCCTCTGATTCAACTCCCTGCAGATGAAATCATTTGAAACTGGATATGAGAACTGATTCCATTACAGTAAATCTGCAGAATAAGCTAAAAATAAATAAATAAAAACAACTAATTTAAAAAAGCAAATCAAATGTGTTAAAAGATTTTATAAGCGTGCGGAACAATTACATTTTATTTCGTCAGCTGCACGAGCACAAATTGAAGTCCATTCAAACGTGTACATAAAACTCACCTTCTGTGCTGCTCCTCCAAATACTCTGTCTGCTAGCAGAGCACGTATCTGTAAATATATACTGTCGTAGCTTGTGCAACGCGTGTAAAGCCTGCAGGAGAAAGTATCCACGCCGAAAATGTTTGCCTACCTGTCCAGACGCAATCAGAGAGCACGCGCACAGGTAGTTCGGGAGGCTCGGCGCTCGAGACAGAAAGGAGTTAAAAACCTCGGTGGGTGTTCACGGCTCTAAAAATGAGCCAGCACCCCCTCCCTGCGGCTCGATACGGACACAGCAACCCAACACATAGTTAGTCCATGAAATAAAACAATCTTGGATAAAATAATTAAATAGAAAACAAACATAATTAAATTAAAATACTTTTTTTAAAAAGGGAAAAAAAGATATCTACAGATTTCCTTTGAGACAGGGAGAACTGTGCCACTGAGATACTGATTTGGATCTTTGGTGTCACTGCAGCACAATAATGGGACTGGTTTCAACCTAAGCAATCAGTAAGCGGTTTAGCGGGGAGAGTTTGAAGGTGCACAGCCGGTTTCATTTTCATCACATCCACCTTTGGGTCAGACGTCTCTCAGACTCTGAAGGTAAATGACTCTGCAACAGCCCGGTAGGTTGACGACGTGAATGTAGGGGGATCAGTGCTGGTGACGCAGGCTGTGCTTTTAATCTGTCAGTAAGTGCACAATATTAATAACCTATAATGAAACACTCCCGTCTGGACGATATGATAATGCACTGTCACTCATACGTGAAGCCAAATGTTGGTTGACAGTAATTCTGTCGGAAAGCCTCTGTCTGTTTACACCTGGATTTTAAAACATATACCAGAGAATATGCAAAGTGGCTTTCATCATACAATGTGATGGTGAACACAACGGTTCATACAGTGAGGCCAAAAATCAGAGTTGTAAAAAAAAAAATATTATCAAAGAAATCATTAAATATTTCAAAATTCAAAATGACCTAGAACTTTAAAAAAATATATTATTAGTTTGCAGTATAAATGAAAAAGAAAAAAAGAAAGGAAACTCACTCACTCTGATAAAAAACTGGCTCCAATACATATTTAATCGTGTACAGCAGGTCAAACCTATTTTTTTAATGTCATGGTTAAAAGTTTAAATTGTTTTCAGGGAAGCAGCGACCTGTTTACCACTCCAATGGCTGAAAACAGCATTCCAAGCTTCAAGGTAACGAAACAAGTTATTTTAATGTGTTGTGGGTGTTTGATGTGGAAGGATGATCTGCAAAGCTTTAACGGATGTTAATAAAGGCCACAGTCTGAATGTCATTTTGATTTTTAGAGCACCTACCCTCAGTAGCTGCTCTAGCTGCAGCATCTTGATGTTCCTTGGCTTCCTGATGCTTAAAAATCCCCCCTGTTGCTCCACATAGAAGTTCCAGCGCTGCTGTTTGTCCTCATGCTGCAGAGAGCCACAGTCATTCAACAGCGTTCTTATCCCAACCACAAACACATGCGAAACTAATCAACACAAATCTCTGCTCTTGGAAAAGTCCACTTGTTGTCGACCTGAACGAGTTGATGTAGCTCTCAGCTCCCCTTCAAACAGAACAATGTCCACGCTGTCGCCATTTTTGGGAAGAAGGACACAGTGTCCACTCTGGTACTCGTCCTCCTCTTCCTCCAGGTTGCAGCCTGCTCAGCAGAATCCACTTTCCCAGCTCACGCTAAGTAGCTGGAGCTTTGCTTGTTTTCTGACCCTGGACGCCTGAGCAGTAGACAGCAGGCTCAGGTACAGATTAGGACTGGACATGTGCCGACACACACACACACTCACCAGGATGAGTGTTAGCTTTGCGTTGGAGATTGGTGCCAACTTTCGCCTCCATTGAAGGAAAATGAAATTTGGAGTTAGTCACTGTAAATGTTCTCTTGCGATTTGTCCTGTTACATTCTCTTTCTTTAACCTGAGGCCCGTGCTGCGTCAGTTACACAGACCAGCTATTCAATAGATACTGCATGAACAGACTGAACCTGCAGCACTGCTGCAGGAGTGTTTGGACAAGAAGCCCTGTGCTGTCTCTTACCTCTTCCACTGCTCTCGTACACACCCGAGGATGGCTGGGTATTTCAGCCAAGTTCATATTTATAGCCACTTAATCCTGACCAAACACCGGCTGGACTGTGTGCGAAGTAATGGATGCAGGTATGGGTGAAGAAGGATTATGGCTCATTCTGAGTGCCACTATTCATAGACCACTAGGCCCACTGTGTTATTGTTTTATCTTGTGAGATTCCTGGAAATAGGTTGTCCAAAGATGGTGTGGAAGTGGATGTTCTGTGAGCAAAATGTAGCAGAGAAGGTCAACAAACTCACTGTGAGGAGAAAATAAAATATAAGAGAATAAAATGCAGTACTTTGACAACTTTCCCAGAGTGCTGTGCTCTGCTGTGGTTGCCCGCCACTTCCCTATACCGTAATCTGGGATTATGGTGCAACCTTCTGCACCAGAAAAGAGGGGATAAAGGCCCAGTCTAATCCCAGCCAATTGGAACAGATAACTAACTGAGTGGCGGGCAAGCAAGAGGTGTCTCTTTAAAAGAAGGATCACATAGCTCTGTCTTACAGCAGGAAGGGACAGCCGTCCCAACTGTCTCTCTCCTCGCAGTTCTTGATGAATACGACACATCTCTCTCAACCTGCTGTTACTGCAGCACTATAGAGGTTGTACGGGGACACAGTGGACTTGGATTCAAGCCCCTCGTTAAAGTGATGCTACTCTTATTCAGCATCTAGCCGTGACCTTTGACCTCTAAATGGGATAGATGATGAGAAAGACAGTTTCAATGCAGGTACACACGAACAGTTACTCTGTACACAGAGAGTTGAATGGGGAAAAAGCAATAATAACTAGAATGGCACTAAGTAGAGGGTATACGTCCACCAAGGCCAAACAGTCCTACATGTCTGTCTGCCTTTAATAGAAAAATAAATATAAATTGTGCAAAATTGTAAAACTCATAGATTTAAAAAGCATAATATGCCTGATTTTTAACAAAAAGATCCAATTTACTGAGAAAATGCAGTGTTCAGGAAAGTGATTAAAAAACAAAAATCCTTGCTCTGCTAAATTGAATGTGTTTTTTGACCAGGCAGTTGACCTGGTTATCCAGCTGTCCTCCACTCCAAAAAAGACCAAACCGGATGTTTTCTCCTTTGGGACCATCTTCACTGACCACATGCTGACCACAGAGTGGAGTGCGACTGAGGGCTGGCAGGCTCCGCTCATCAAGCCGCTTGGGAACCTGTCTCTCCACCCGGCCTGTTCGTCACTACACTACGGCATCCAGGTGCTCTGACCAGGAGGGATTCTAACTGTAGACTTGCTTTTCATACTTATGTAATATGCTGTCTCATTTCATGATCATGCCAGGAGTCTGATCTGTTGTCTCCTAACTATATAAAGATGACCTGTTTATCACTTAACTTTTGAATTCATTTCCTCAGTATTTCTAAAGTCCTGGCTCTGGCCTCGATCTTATTATATATATTACAGTACTCTAAGAGCCATTTAAGAATGTGTTAAAGTAATTAAGTACTAAGTACAGTACTGTTTTTATATGGTAAATTTTGAATTTGTAATATAGATTGTGATATAGTTATCTCTGGGGGTCTAAAGTGATCTGATTTAGTTTAGTACGTTTTTTCTCCTCACCAGCTGTTTGAAGGGCTGAAGGTGTACCGCGGGGATGACAAGCGGCTGCGCCTCTTCAGACCGATGCTCCACATGAACCGCATGGCCAACTCTGCTAAACGAGCGTGTCTGCCTGTAAGATGAATGGAACGGATGAATGGATGGACTGATGAAAGGATAGGTGACAGTGAAGGACAAATTACTGTTCCCTTTCTGTGCCTCTCTCAGGCCTTTGATCAGTCAGAATTGCTGGAGTGCATCAGGCGACTGGTGGAGATTGACCAGGACTGGGTTCCTCACTCTGGCTCAGCCAGTCTGTACATTAGACCAACATTTATTAGCACCGAGGTAAGGAGGATTATGAAGTCCTGCAATCGTAGGAAGATTTATTTTTTGAATTACAGTGAATTAAATTTAAAATACATTTCTGTGTGTCCATGGTAGCCTTCTCTGGGGGTGAAGAAGCCCACCCGAGCCTTGCTGTATGTGATCTTGTGCCAGGCGGGCTCTTACTTCAACAATGAGGCAGAGGCCCTCTCCTTGTGGGCCGATCCAAAGTACACACGGGCCTGGAAAGGAGGAACGGGAGACTGCAAGATGGGAGGGTGAGTAGGGACATGCTGTATGCTGTCAACTCAAATATCTGGGTGCTTAAAGATAAATGCAGTAAAACCTTCAGCGCTACACTGCTCCAATTTCAGTTTGATTTATGATTCATTCACACATCGTAGGTATGTGTAAGGTGCGGAGCAATCAAGCTTTTGGCAGTTCTGTACCAAATATTCTTGTATTTTTACACAAATCTAATCTAGTATCCAGTAGCACAGTTGCATGCAGCTCTGTAGGCACTAAAGTAACTGAAGTAACTGTAATCGTTGCTGTGGGTTTCTGCAGGAACTACGGCTGTTCTCTGTTTGCCCAGTATGAAGCAGAGGATTATGGGTGTCAGCAGGTGCTGTGGCTGTATGGAGAGGACCACCAGATCACTGAAGCAGGAACCATGAACATCTTCCTGCACTGGATCAATGAGGATGGGGGTTAGTCACCTTCAGTACCAGTTACAGTCTGTGGTGTAGTTGCTGTAAGTGGTAGATGTGGATGTATAATTTTTTTCATATGTGTAGTGCTAAAAAAAAAAAATAAACAAAAAACAAGCATCTCTGACCTCTACTGGCAGAACAGCTTCATCACAACTGCAGGACATATTGCTTTTTTTTTTTTTGCATCGAACAGTCTTTTGGTTTTTATTTTTTGGGGGGGTTTTTTTGCATTAAATCATGTATTCTGTTTCTCAGAGGACGAGCTTGCAACTCCTCCTCTGGATGGCATCATCCTCCCAGGCATAACCCGACAGAGCATCCTGGACCTAACCAGGAAATGGGTGAGAGAGACACAGACACACACAGACACACACACAGACACAGACACACACACACACACACAGTCTAGGTTCATTTTTATGTAAGAAAAATTGTTACAAATCAAAGGAAGAAGAAAATATTTTTCTAAATCAGGCTTTACATGTTCTCTCTGCTCTTTCCTTCTCCCAGGGTGAGTTTAAGGTCTCGGAGCGCCACCTGACCATGAGCCAGCTGTGCTCTGCTCTGAAGCAGCAGCGGGTCAAAGAGATGTTTGGCTCTGGCACTGCCTGCATGATCTGCCCTATAGGACACATCATTTACCAGGGAGAGGTAAGAGAGAGGAGCAGACAGAAACACATTCTGCATGTGTCTCCCTGTTCACTCCTATGAACCAAGACTAGCTGTTTGCCCCTGTTTCCAGTCTCTATGCTAAGCTAAGATGGCTGGCTGCCTGCTGTTGCCTTATATTGAATAAATAGATGTGGTTATCAAGAGTGGTATCAGTCAATAAGCATATTTTCCAAAATGTCAAACTTCAGGTTTTCAGACAGTTTTCATCTTTAGAAGGTCGTCCGAGCCTTGCGGCTGCCTTTTTCATATTTTCCATCTTCTCATTTATATTGCAACGATTAGATTCACAGAGCCAGTTGAATTCTTTGAAACTGTGTTTTTTGTTGTGTGTTTTAGAACTTGCACATCGCCTGTCAGGATAGAAACTCACAGTTGACTTCACAATTAGCAAAGGAACTCACAGACATACAGGTTGGTGGACGCACACTCATATACAGACACACACACTCGCACAACCCACAGATGTTTCCCCTTGCTCAGCAACAGCTGGTTGAACATCTGTGTTCCTTACACCCTTGTGGCCCTCAGTACTCTCTTTTTTGTGTAGTAACAGGTTACTTTAAATAAAAACCTTCAGTGATGTGATTGTAGGAGAAAAAAAACTGAAATAACAACATCCTAGATAATAACAGGTGGTGAGTGCGAGTGGCAGCAGTTGTGGGCCTGGATGACAATATCCACAGTGTGTATACTTTATCACATGTCACATTTTCACTAACCAACAATAAAGAGGCTTCACTGAAAAAAGACAGATAAATAGAAATGTTCTCAGTGACTCACTAAATTGAAAATGTGGTTGATGAAAGGCAAAACCTAACAAAAGCAAATATTCTCTCCAAATATTAACTTATCTTGCGTCTCCATAATTGCATTACAGTGCTGTTATCTGAGTGGTTATTATGTAACTCAATGAGATCAAATTACCAGTAATTCTTTAAAAAAAAAATTATTTTAACAAACCCCATTGGTCCTTATTCATTGTACACCCACTACATGCATTATTTTGCCTGCGAGTACATAATAAGTGAGATATCTTATTAGGTAATGAGTAATGATGGGGTAGTATGGCCTACAAACACGCCACCTCTACAGTCTGCACTGCACTGCAGGTTTAAACAGATTCATAATGTTCTTTGCTGTAGGCTTGATTTGTGTTAATGAGTGTGTTATGTATCGCTGATTTTCTGTTATTATGCTGCGTAATGAGCCAATTATTAGTAGGGTTACAGGCTGGGATGTGGATGCGATGCTTATTTTATTTCTTGCATGGAGCAAGGCCTTCTTTCCTATGGTTGAGATCACAGTCGGGCTAACGTGGTTCATGGCACAGCACAGATCAGATCGTCATCTTACAAAAGTGCAGTGCGTTTGTAAAGGTGTGTTTTTCCATTGTCCACCAGAACAAGTTGTGTGTGTTTAACAGACAACTTGCGAGTCCTGTATTTCATATAAAAAGGAGTAACACCAAGCAAGAATAATCTGAAATGTAACGCTCCCTGAATCAGGAGCCACAACAAATGCAAACAATGAAGAAATTCAAAGGTCTATACAGAACAAAAAGCCTTTAAACATCCCATGAAAGGTGTGTGGACAGAAGCCAGGAGAAAGGCGTGGCTACGGAATTCACACATTACCTGCTGTGAGAGCCACAGGCCTACACTACTTTATGTACTAGTTAGATAGTGTGCTTTGGTTTTAAGTTCTCTTCCTCCACTCCTAAATGTCCTCCAAACACTGTGATTAGTTGATGTGGCTCATCTTTTTAACTGGTTTCTTTGTTTTGCTTTGTCTCTTCTTCTCTTGACTTTCTCTGCATTAGTTTTTTTTGGTTTTTTTTTCGTCTTTCTGGTCAGTCTGGAGGCAGACTATTAGCATATCTGCTCTCTCCATCGTTCAGGCCTTCTATGCATGCGTGATGTGTGTTATGAATGTGTTGACCGCATCTTCAAAAGTGATAACATCTTCCTTCGTCAACATTGCTTCGGAGAGAGCGAGAGAGAGAGAGAGAGAGAGAGAGAGACACAGTTGCCATCCTAATGGTGGAGCGTGCAGAGTTGGAGATAGGGGCAAGACAAACTCCTGGATTCTCTCATTAAGCTTGCTGTAATTGCACAAACCCAATTATTGCCTCAGCCTTTTGTGATCTTCAAAGCCAAGATGCTGCAAATGAAGCCTCGAACAAGTGGGAGAGGAGGCGGAGGCGGAGGAGGAGGAGGAGGAAGAAGATTTGGGTGGGGTGGGGGGGGGGGCAGGAGGGGCGATGGGCGGCAGCAAAGCTTAATGAACAATAAAATCGACAAAATGCTGGAAAACGCTGCGCTCCTTCCGCAGCGCTGTTAAATCTGTTGACATTTCATTTGGAGGGAAGCAGTACAGTGTTATCCCCCCACACACACTCTTCCTCCCGCCCCTCTTGAAGACAACATTGTGCAACAAACAAACGAGTGGTCTGAGGCAGCAGATGAAAGATGGGTTTACTAAGTCGCCCTGCTGTTCCTCTTTCAAGTTAATTAGAAATCACATTCTTTTGTTTCCCCTTCGCAGGCGTTTATTTACTTTCTCACTTCGACCATTAGAACAAATTTGCAACATGAGACACAAATAATTGGATTTGTCTCCGCGGCTGTCATGGATTGGGGAACATTTTGTTTTGATTTTTATTATAGTGCCTTTTCTCTGTTGTGTTGTGTTCTGTTGGTGGCTGAGTTCGCAGATTTGCTTACGGATATTTGATTTCAGTTTTTGATTTGTGTTTTGCTCGCAATTAAGCGGCAGTAGGCGAGAGAAGTTTAGTGCTTAGTGACGTGAGTTTTTTTTTTTTTTCGGGCCCCAGAGGATCAAAGATTGTCATGTAACCTTTTCATGACCTTTGTTCTCTTGCAGTATGGCCGGACACCCAGTGACTGGACTTACCTGGTGTAGCAGTGATAAAGAAGCCAGGCATACACACATGCACAAAGACCAGCGTGCTCACAGAGAGGCATATTATTATGCAACAACCAAAGACATACTGTACATGTACAGTAATAAGGAAATAATGTACGTGCAACATTTTTAGTGTAACTGTAATATGCTGAGGGGCCAGAGTTGTAGCCCGAGTGACTCTGCAGCGAGTACGTCACACAACTTTACCTCCTTTTAAACTCAAAGTAATGACAAACACACAACCGTCCAAAATAATTAACAAACGTAGGCAAACGTCTCATGCAATACTGTACAATAATTTACAGTGTCTCAGCCACCATGACTCAGTCTCATACCAACATCCAGGATCCAGCTGCAGCTTTGATACAACATGAAAAGAAAAAAAACATTAGAGTTACAGAGAATTTCATATTACTTGTGTCCGAGTTACAGAGCAGCTGTGAACGGACTGGACTCTGTGGGGTTCTCAGAGTTTCTTACAGTTTTAAAAAGGAGCTATCAGTTTTATCATGTAGGAGAGAAATTATAATATATTCTGTACCACAGACTTTTTGGCTCTGTGGTTAAATGTTAATGGACATTTCTCAAAGTGTTAAAGATGATACTGAAAGCAGGTACATTTCGCTTCATCTAAATGTAATGTGTGTCTAAATGTAATGGAAAGCTCATGTACCACACCATGTATATTAAGTCAGTAGCTCTGGACAAAACACTATCCACAAGGGGCAGAGCCAGGACTAATTCCTGGAATTAGTCTGGCACATAATCCCCTAAAAAATATACAACTGATCTTTAGAGGTGCTGTGGATGTTTTTTGATCAATATATTACATATCCAAAAATAAAGAAATGTTATTTCTTTATGTACAAGTAATAAATTCACAGAGTAAATTTAAAGTGTTTAAAGTTTTTTTAGTTTTTGTTGTTATGTTTCTCTAATAGATGTGAAGAAAGCACAGAGAGCATACGAAGAAAGTGTTCCCACATCTCACCTCTGTAGCTTTTTATTCCGTGGACGTTTCATTCAAAAGGCCTCGTCTTCACAGAAAAAGGTCTTTTGAATGAAACATACTCTGCGCTGTATGTGCTGCAACTTTCTTTCTTAATATTCACGGTGACGTTCGGCAGAGCGAGGTGTGTGGTCAGTATACGATGAGATGCATAATGTCAACAGCCTGAGTACTGACGTCATGTCATTCTGAGCTTGAAAGAAGAAGAAGAAAAACTAAATCCTTTATTTATGAGAAAACAAATTCTGGACATACCAGTGAACATCTGGGCAGATTTTTCCAAATTCAGCAACTTCCCCAGCTGTTGTCTCTGTGAGACAAACGCCTTTTGCAGCCCCTTGAGTTCTGTATGTGATGTGGTAGGGTAGGATGAAGAAGTCTGAGATCCTCTCACGAGTCAGAGGCAGGCTCTGCAGAGACACTTCCCGGATCCCTAATGATGCTGTGGAGTGGCAGTGTTTTCCTGCCGTCCTACACAAACCTGGAACCTGGAACAGAACCAAAGCCATCAATATAATGGAGTCATAACAGAAAACCATCAAACTGGAGAGCACTTGGCTATTTGGCTCCGCACACATGTGCACACACACACACATACACATGTGCAGCCCAATTCAGGAAACACTTTAGTATTTTAAAAATGAAAATGAAGGAGGTAAGTTGTGTCCACTACCAAATTCATGCCTCATTAACTGGGATCTTGTCTCCATATCTGCCTCTGTGTGTGTGTGTGTGTGTGTATTTGTGCATGTGCGTGTGTGTGTGGGTGTACAAGGGGGTACACAGTGGTGTGCAGGATGATTTTTGGCTCTTTGCGAAGACAGCTCATTTTGGCGGCTGCTCCTTCCTTGTGTTGCATTGGCACAGCTGGTGTAGAGCCGAGCAAGTGTGCATGTACACACACACACACACAAACACGCAGACATAGAAAGCACATACTTCAAAATGCCAAACCCCATCTAGCCTGCTTAATCTAGGCCACTGGTGAAATTACCGCAGCGCGTGTCTCGATGTCTTATACTCTAGTGTAGATTCCTTTCCTTTGCCTTTCAATCAAATCCTTGCTACAGTTCAATAATAATTAGCTGTGACTTAGTTTTTCAATCAAGCTCTGCACTGCATTATTCACCCACAAGGATCATTAAAATTACATCTCGTCTAATCTAAATAACACTGTAGACAGGTGAGGACACATTGCATGGAAACCATTCCAGGACAACAGTCGGAGTTAGAGCTTTGTAGATATTTACTGTGAGTTGACAAGTGTTGATTGGACAATTGCTTGTTGACTCAGACAGCTGATCAGTCTCTGAGGCGATGATTTAGAACTATGTAGAAGTGTTAAAGTAACTCTGATGGTGCGAACTGATGAAAACACTGACAATGTGCTGATTTATCACAGTCTGAGTTTAGACTCTGAACTGATTTGGTCCATTTGCCAAAATGTGTGATGTGTTAGTACTGATTTAATATCAGATTGAATTCTTTGGTGTTGTTCACCCCCATTTACATTTACAGAAACCACAGTGTTGAAGAAAAACATTACTCTTTGATATGCTTGACAGAGATCAGATTTATTACAGGGCTGTGCTACTGAAAGCAGGGCTAAGGAAACTAGCTGCTGTTTTTGCAAAGGAATAAACAAAGACATTAAACAACTCAACGTATCTGATCCTTACATAAGAGTAAATTCACACATACTGTGACAGGACTAATAAAACAACTCTGGAGGGAATATTTTCCCTCTTTCCTGAATGTCTTGTATTTTTAAATTGACACTCTTTTATATAATTTGCCATTACATGGTGATTTAAAGTGTTTATGATATGAACCGTTACAGTTCTTTTCTTTGTTCCATCCCTTACACATATGCATCCTGAGATTTATTAGCTTTATAAAGAGTTCAGATATGTTGCCAAAGTATCTCACTCTCCATTTAAACAGCTCATAGTATATTTCCCTCCAGCTTCTCCATCTCCTTTATTCTTTCTCTCTCACTCTCTCCTTCCATCTTTCCCTCCCTCACAGAGACCAGGGACCCCGGCAGCCCGCTCCCATTCAGCCTAGAGACGCCGATGATGTTTTAATTGTCACTTCTTGTTAAGGCGGCCGTGACATTCATGCGGGGACAGAGGGGAGGCGGGCGGCATAATCAGGGGAAATGGAGAGAGAGGAAAGAGAGAGAGAGAGAGGGAGAGAGAGATGGCACCCATTCAGCCACTAAGAGTGGTATTTGGCTCTGAGCTGTGTGCCTCCTTCTCTCTCTTCCCTCTCTCTCATCCTGCCAGGGCATGATCTGATTTGACAAGTGCAACGCTGTCATCTTGAGTTTGTCCAATTTGAAATTCTAATTAATGAACTCAGCGCCACTTTGTGTTTTTGTCGCTGTTGTTGTGCTCTTCCTCTTCCTCTCCTTCCTCTTCTTAAGCCAGTTTGCCTTCTATTTGTCTTTTGTTTACCCTTCCTCCTTCCCTCTCTCCTCCAGCCCTGCTCGAAGGCAGTGTGACTGCAGAGGCCGCCGGTCGCTCTGGGTGAGACTGTGGTCTCACACCATAGCAGATGATATCAGTGGCTTTAGGTCACCCATTTAGAATCAAACTGTGTGTGTGGGGTCTGTGAGTGTTACACAACCCCGATTCCAAAAAAGTTGGGACTCCGTGTAAAACATAAATAAAACAGAATGTGATCATCTTTGTGACAGATAGTTTGTGCCTTCACTGATTTTTGTAGATGTATGCTTATTACGAATTTGATGCCAGTAACACGTTTCAAAAACAGGAGGACAGGGGCAAAGTGGAGAGCTCAAAAACACCTGTTTGGAACAGGTGATAGTTTCATGCTTGGGTATGAAAGGGACAGCCTCAGAAGGCTCAGCGGTTCCCAAGCAAGGATGGGGCTCACTGCTATGTGAAAAACTGCGTGGGTGAGTAGTCCAGCAGTTTAAGAATGTTTCTTAACACCCAGCTGCAAGGAATTTAGGGATTCCACCAACTACAATCCACCCTATCATCATAAGATTCAGAGGATCCTGAGAAAGAAATCTCTGTATGTAAAGAGCAACGCTGAAAACCAACAAATGCTTGTGACCTTTGATCTCTCAGGTGGCACTGCATTAAAAACTAACGTGACTGTATAAAGGATTTTCCTACACGGGCTCAGGAGGACTTCAGAAAACCACTGCAGGTAAGCACAGTTAAGACTCTACCTAATAAAGCAAAATCAGTAAATCAAGAACATCCGAGATTTGAGATCTGAGACTCATCCAGACTGTTGCAAAGTGGCTATGGTCCGAAATCATGGACGTTGTGTCCTCTGGGAGGACAGGACCTTCCAGCACAAAATTCAAAAACCTGCATCTGTGATGGTATGGTGGTGTGTTAGTGCCCCGTTAATTCTGAAAGGTTCATACAGGTTTTGGAGCAACACATGCTGCCATCCTGAAGAACTTCAGCCACGTTCTGCACTGTGTTACAACAGCGTGGCTTCATAGTAACAGAGTGCAGGGACTGCCTGCCTGCAGTCCAGACCTGTCTCCTGTTAGCTCATTATGAAGTGCAAAATACAGCAACAGAGACCCCGGACTGTTGAGCAACTGCCGTCGCAAGAGCAGTGAAGAATTTCACTTTTAAAAACTTCAACTATTAGTGTCCTAAGTTACCAAATGCATGTTGAGTGTTGTTAAAAGCTAAGGTGATGTAACACAGTGGTAAACATGCCCTTATCCCAACATTTTTTGGGATGTGTCACAGGAATCAAATTCATAATGAGTCTACATTTACGAAAAAACAATAAAGTTTATCAGTTTGAACATGAAATATCATGTGTTTGGACTGTATTCAACTGAATATTGGTCAAAAAAGATTAGCAAATAATTTGATTCTGTTTTTATTTATGTTTTACGCAACATCATTTTTTGAAATCAGCTTTTTGCGTGTGTGTGTGTGTCCCTAATCCTCTTAAACACTTGCATTTTGGGGACCAAATATACAGTGTTCAGTCAGTGTTCATCTTCAGGTTTTGACAGTGGTCAAACTGAAGACCAAAGACTATTGCACTGTAACCACAGTATGGGCAGATGTAGGTCTGTTGTCTATAGTGTGTGAACTAATGACCACTCCCATGCTTGGGGAAGCATTGGTGAATGAGTCTCAACAGAAACTACCTTTATTCTTAAAAGAAACATACAAACACTAGAGATGAGACCAGGCATCAGAATCAGTAATCCTGAGTACCATTCTTAAATGTGCAGTATATTCTAATGAGTGGTAAATTAAATGAAAACCAAAGTTTCTCACTGAGGTGCTGAGCCTCCACAAGCCTCCAGAGCAGTTTCAGTTCTCCTGTATAGATTCTCACTGTCTTCTAAAAGATGCTCCCTCATTTGGTGTTTTGATGATGGTGTAACCCTTTAACCTTTTTTTGTTTAGCCAAGCCCCAAACCACTGCACAACCCTGCTTTCATTTCATTAAAGTGAAGTTACTTGGAGCAAAGAGAAAAATGTTAATGTCATATCTTTTCTTACCACCAGGTGGTGCTAGCCGCCTGCAAACCATGGACCTTCACACAGCCCCGCTTTAGAGAGGGGATAAATAGAGAGGGAGAAGAGGGAGAGGGAGTGTGTGGAGTGAGTTTTTGGAGGCCTGCCAATCATGATGAACAACCACTGCATAACTAATCTATTTCCATGCCCGTCCTAATCCACCGACACAAGGATGGCATCATTTAATCACAAAATCATCATCACCATCACCACTATCACCATCATCCACCTCTCCCTCACTCCCTTCCCCCTCTGCTGCATTAATAAAAAAAATATTTTTTTGTAAATAAGAGCTTGTGATTAAGAGCAGATTAGCGTGCGCCTTCAAACGGACAGACAGACCGTGATGGGTTTTGTTAACACGAGAGTAACACTGGGTGTCAGTTGTGTGCGTCTGACATTACATCAACGTTATCCTCCTGCCGCTCATGTTATCGCTCTTGGCTCAGAGTTTTAGGGGACTTTTTAGCAGCAGCACTGCTTAAGAGCTTAGAGTAAATGGATGGATGGATAGATGGATGGATGAAGATCAGGCACACACACACACACACACACACAGGCATAGAGAGATCAGTGTCACTCACACAGCTTCAGTGCCAAAGCCTGATTTGCTTTGTGGTAAAAGCTGTTTTATTTCTCATCAGTGTTGTAATGGAGATGCTCCGCTGTCACACGGCATTTGAAGTCTCATTTTGAAAAATCAGCCATTTTGCTGCTCTGCTTTTCACTTCACTCTGAATTAAGTGCATCTGATGTTATTATATCTCCCTTCCCTGATGGTCAGACGCTGGAGATTGATCGCAGTAAAGCAAAGGAGTTAAAGACGCATTTTTAAAAAAAAATCCTTTTTTTTTTCACAGTGAGATTAATACCTTGGTTTAAGACTTAACATTTATTGCCTGTACTGAGCAGGATCATAAATTTTCCCCCTGTAAACCATCTATTTTGTTTTAGAATATTCAGTAAATAGGACGCATTATTGTGCTATATTTACCATAATGTTGACAATTACTTCTCCCACTTCTGTTGTGTGATTCTTGGAGTGTGTGAAAATGATTATACCATTAACATATTTAAGTTTAAAGGTTTAAATCGGACAACACCAAACTTAATGGGCATTTTCAGTAAATAGTGTTATAATGCTTTGAGCTATTGTGGTCAGGGTGTAATAAGTTTCCACTTACTGAAGGTGAGAGTCCAGAGAAAATATGAATAATGACAGGGAGAGGGTTGCTTTTTAAAAAAGTGAAACATAATCTTTCATCCCCCGTCCTTACACCAGTAATTTTTACACAGTCCCTCACTGTGTACATAAGAAGAGGGCACTATGCTGTGCCCTCTTCTTATGTATAAAGGAATCAAGCAGAAGTTTCTTCTTTAAATTACACAACATGACCCACAACATAAACTGCAGTGTGGAGGCTGCCAGTCTTCTGGCCAGTGCTGTCATTTCTTGATGATTATATCATATGATCATTGAAACAATATCTCAAAATTGAAATGATTATAGGTAATGAATTGTTTCTGGCTTGCCTCTGCAAAGCGAGTGTAACATTCAGATGCTTTTCTTTCAGACTCTGTGGGTGAAGCATGTACTTTATTCCTAGGTGGGCACATTTTGTCTTGGAATGCAGGACACCTACTTATTATTCAGTGGTGTGCTGAATATTTGTGTGTGTGTGTGTGTGTGTGTGTGTGTGTGTGTGTGTGTGTGTGTGTGTGTGTGTGTGTGTGTGTGT